>SKCR01045063.1:600000-915145 GCA_019454045.1 Zanthoxylum bungeanum
CTAGGCGACCATTCTCCCAATCGTCGTTTGTTTTATGAGACATTTTGTTTCACTTCTCGAGTCATTTTTTTTTTTTTTTGTATAAATGAGTGTGTGCCGAGTTGACTATCCGAGTTAAAATTTGGTTTAAAACTTGTCGAGATCTCCAAATCAACTCAGGTAAAGTAATTTCACCGCCGTTAACTACCTTACACTTTATCGTCGGTTGCGTTGTTTGTTTATCTGTGGTAAAAAAAAAAAATTGAAAAAAAGAAAAGAAATGTGTATATAAATACTTTTTGGAGACGAATGAAATGATGAATTAGTAGTAGTTCCTGAATCGACACGAAGCCCAACCTCCAAGAAACTGAATGTGTATGTATTGCTATTAGAGATTTCGACTCGCCCTCGTGTGAGATCTCACGTCGCACGTGTGATTCAATTCAAACGGTGACTTAACTTGTGCCTTTCCTCTCGAGTAGCGATACCTTTCTTGAACAAAACGACCTCCGATTGTTGCTTCTTCTAATTCTACAGCACCGTCTTCAATCTAGGTTCAATCCAGGTTCGTTTTTTTTTTTTTTAAAAAAATGAATGTTCCGTTTACTAAAACAATGCCATGGTTTAGTTTCATAATTAGTGTAGGAATTGTGCAGTTGCAGTAGCAATTGTGTTTGCTTCTTACATGTCTTCTGCTTTATGATATATGTATTTGCAGCACTTGATGTTTCTAACAAAATAGCCAATTTTCAATTCTGAATTATGGTTTCGAATTTGCTTAATTATTTTATGTTTCTTTTCAAAAGTAAATGTGTAATACATTCGTATGTGAATCGAATACTTATTCATTACTCTAATAATATATTATATATTGTTCTTTACTTTCATTTTTAGATTTGAATAAAATTTTTATTTTTTGTTGGTTTGTGAATGTAGGGCTCATTGGTGATTTTTGAGCTCTGGCATCAAGAGGATCAACTGGAAGTTTGGCTTATTCACTGCTCTGATTAAGAGAAAGATAAGGCTGTTTAGGTAGTTCTGCCCAAAACAATGTGGCCTAATGCTGACAAAAGTTAATGCTGTTTTATTGATGGCAGAAACATTCCTGATTCTTGGCAGTTGTTATTTATGTTGGTGTAGTTCTTTATGTCATTAATCTCGTTAAACTGGATGAGTTTTGAACTTCTGTGTTTTTAGTTCAATTATGTACTGGATGAGTATCATGCTTTGCATAGGAGCTGCATTTATATTTCGTTGTGATGTGTGGTATAAATATTATTGTATGCATGGATATGAGTTTTAATTATTATTATTATTTTTAATTTGTTGAACTTTCTTTAATAGTACTGTAAATAGAATTTGGAGACAAAAGCAGCCACATATCTATGTTTGGGTTTTGAGACTTGATTGTTTCTATGATTCAATATTTTTTAATTGAAAAGCACTGTTTTTGCTTTCTGGACGTATTTTTGTTCTTGTAAAGAGTCTTTGAATATTGATAATGCAATATACTACATTTTATGAATTGTGGGAAGCAACTGAATATATTGTTGTTTTAGTTAGGTCCCTGGTTGCCGTTAATTTCGTGATTTTTTGTGATGGATTTTCCTGTTTGGTTTTCTTATCAATTGTAATAAAATATGATTGTTAGTTAGCTTATGTTTATCTTTTCTAGAAGGAAGTGAAGCAAAGGAAGAAATGGCAGAGGGCAAAAGTGTTACTGAAAGTGAAAACAAAGATTCCACTGCTTCTTCTGTTGCAGGAGTAGAAAAGAAGCGCAGGGGTATCCTTTCCCGTATTTGGAATGGTATCTTTAGATCAAGGAGGGATGATTTCGAGAAGAGATTGCAATACATTTCTAAGGAAGAAGCTGCTGTTCTTGCTAGAATGGAAAGAAGATCGCAAACTTGGAGGAGGATGATCAGGCATCTTATTATATTCTCTGTTATTTTTGAGGTGCTCTTTCTTTTCTCACTTCTATCCACACACACACATTCCTGTTTTTGTGTTTTTTTGGTTGTTGTTGATCATTTGGCTTCATTTTCATAGCAAGAAATGTTTAATTTTGCTGTAATGGGACTGATAATACATTTTTTTATGAGTAATTATGAATCTTTGTTGACCAATAACAGTTTCTTTAGCAGGCCAGTGAGAGCACTCAGTCATGATCATTACAACTTTTTTGTCTTTTGTATGTTTAGTATTTTAAATCAAGCTGTTTGCTGTTTGGAAAAAAAAGGTTCCTCCATGGTTGTTTCATATCTGCCTCTGTTCTTTCAACATTTGGGATGTCTGCACAAGCATGAATGCTCACTACAGTTTAGTCTTGCAAATTTTGGCCAGAGAACTTTACTTCCATGCTGTATAAAAAGTTTACCAATTTTTCATTCCTTTTATAACAAAGTTTCCTTTGGAAAACTAGTTTAGGTTGTAGAGTGGAGATGACCAATGTTTTGGATGTTCTTTGTATCAAGACTCCGCCTAACTATCATGATTATGTCATTATATTTCCTTCTGGCTCCTGCTGGCATAATTTTCAGTACACTTTCATCCTGGGCTTTGCTTAGATTTTTTCCTTTCATATCTGACTACATAAGTAGTGGATGACTTGCTTTGAAATTTTCAGAGTATAGTGGCTTTATCATTTTATCATTTTCTGAATGTATATGTCGTCCACAATCCTTTAACTTGATGCTTGTTACTCTTTTTGACGTAATTTTGAACAATTTCCCTTAAATTGTAACAATTTTCAGGTTATTGCAGTTGGTTATGCTATCATGACGACAAGATCAGTGGATTTGGATTGGAAGATGAGGGCACTTCGAGTCTTGCCTATGTTTCTTTTGCCTGCTTTTTCTTTTCTTACTCATTCGGCATTTGTGAGCTTCACAAGAATTTGTACGTGCTTTTTAAATTTAGAACTGTCTTTATTAGAATCCTGTTAAACTCTTGTTTCTCATTTTTCTTTCTTTTTAAGTTATTGGTGCCCATCAAACAATGCTCTAAAATGTGCTAGGCGCTAGTCGGGCGGCGACCCAACGCCTAGCGCCTAGGCGGGGCCTAGACGGTTAATCGGAAATTGAGAATTTCTATAATTAGGTTTAAGATTTGGTACGATTTGGAGAAATTAATCATAGATAAATGTTATTTGAGTAATGACTAATATTTATAAATGGTCAATTTGATAAGAAACTAACAAAAATAGAAAAAAAGATAAGATTTTTGAAATTAGGTTTATGTTCTAAATTGGGATTTTTTTTTCAAATTGATGAGTTAGAGTTAATTTTATAAAATTAAGGTTAGGGTTAGGATTGGTGTGTGAAATTCGGCCGAAAAAAACAATTAATTTATAATTCTGCGTCGGTCAACGGCGGTTGACTGATGAATTTGCGACGAGCGCCTGGCCCCAACGATTTGGGGCTAGGCGCGGCGGCCATAGGCCGCCGAACCTATACGCGCCGCCTAGGCGGGGCGTTTTAGAACACTGTCATCAAACTTTTATGCTACTGTAATGGCCACCAATGCATTTTCCTATGGATTAAATACTGTCATGGCTACAATATCTCATATATTCTTAAAATGGTGGCTATACGAGGACTGTTGTATTAATTACAGATATTTTATCTGATGTTTACAGGCGATCGCAAAGACCATAAAATGCTGGAAAGGCTTCGGGCAGAGAGACAAGCCAAGATTGACGAACTGAAAGAGAGGACAAATTATTACACCACTCAACAGCTCATTCAGGTAATTATTGTGTGTTCTTCTAGGTTTTCAATAGAATCATCTTTCAAGTTGGCGTTCTGTAATGTTTTGATGTCTTTTAATACAAAGGCTTGGGAAGTAAGCCTTGATTCATAAGGTTTTGTTTTACCCCTTTTATGTTGTTTCAAATTGTTATTTTAGTCTATGAAGAGCAATTTGTCTAGTTTAATGGGTACATTATATGAGCTTAAGTCTATGAAGGATTAAAGACATTGTTACGGGGTGAGAAATTTGTAGAATTTTATGGTAAATTCAACAAGCTTAAGAATCGCTACCATGATGAACTATAAGGAACAGGATTAAGGGCATTGTTACTGGTGGAAATGGTTATTGCCTGGTCAGAAGTAATGAATGAATTATACATTTTCATTTTTCTAAAGCAGTTTTTATTTATCTTTTGAAAACATATTTTGAGGTGAAAGAAAAAAGTGGACTCCCATTACTTTTTCCACAAATGCATGGCTTTTTATTTCAGCAATTGTGAATTGCACTTAGCATAAGCTATATTATGCAGAGATACGATCCTGACCCTGCAGCAAAAGCTGCTGCTGCAACTGTCCTGGCATCCAAACTGGGTGCAGATTCCGGCTTGAAAGTTTATGTGGGAGATGAATCTAAACTCAATGTTCCAGTTGGGAGGAGCAATGTTGTCGAGGTTTTGCCATCTAGCGGCCTCCGAAATCGAAAGCAATTGCATGCCAAATCCAGTAGTGCAGGGAGCACACCGTTGCATCATTCTGATGAAGATATCACCCCGAATTCTGTCAGGAGCGAGGGTGCTCAAACTTCTGAGCATATTCAACTGGTTGTCAATCATCACAATCCTCAGGGGTCTAACATGAACGATGGAGGATGGATTTCTAGAGTTGCAGCATTACTCGTGGGTGATGATCCTACACAATCTTATGCTCTTATATGCGGCAACTGCCATATGCATAATGGTGAGTCAACTTATATCAGTAGGCCAAAATCAGTTTTCTTTTTAAATGTTGTGGGTTTTTAGTTTTGGTTTTATTTTTCGTGCAGGACTCGCTAGGAAGGAGGATTTTGCATACATTACTTATTACTGTCCACATTGCCATGCCCTGAATAAGCCAAAAGATTCAGAAGGGCGTGTTTCTGGTTCCCCTAATACGAGCTCCTTGACAACAGATTCAATCAACAATGCCGGTGGTCCTTCGAGTGATAGCGTACGCCCAAGTAATAGCCCTGTCAGGGAAGGTTCGGGAATTGAGGAGGCTGAAAAAGTTGATCAACTTGAGATGGTTAGTTGAAAGTAGACTATTGTGGAGATACTTGGGTGGGATGTTTTTCTTCTACATGGATTTGTGGTCAGTTTACTACTAGTTTTGTTCAGAAGCAAGGAACTATTGACATTTCATACAAAAAAAAAATGTCTTTTCATTTTTATGTAATGTGGCCTTATCAGAGATTCTATTCTTTATTTAATCTTACATGATATCATAATTTGTTTATGCTTATTTGGATTCTGTCTCGTTTTAGTTGAATAAGTTCTACTCTTGGTTGAGACTTCATCAAGACTAAATTGGAAATCAGTCAAAATTTGGCGGATCTTTGTCAATGAGACTTGTTATTATGTTGTAAAATACCGCAATCCATCTTAACTCTAGCATTAGCCGATGTATAATTTTCTAAATAAAAATATGTGAATTATCTTTCTTTAAATGGATATTCGACCACACCTAAGTGACTTTGGTTCTTTTTTCATCTTTTGTACATAAAGAGAAAATTAAGATTAAATATCTATTTTTTAAAATAAAAATTTCTTTACAGCCAATTTATTCTATCCTATTTTTAAATTAGGACATAAAAATATATTCAAAATTTTATCCCGAGCGAGATGAGACCCTCCTTGAAACTTGGGATGGGATCAGACATGGAAAATTGCTATCCCTCAATTGGTTAGGGAGGTTTCTGTCACACATTGAAAACTTTAGGGGGGTGTCTTTTGAGTTACGAATGTTCCTGGACTGAAATGGATTTCTTAAAATGTTAAGGGGAAGAATGAATTTATCGCTCGTCTTATTTCTTAATGCATACAGAATAAGACGAAGTTCATTATAAAACCGTGAGGGTGCGCTCACCGGATCTTTTAAGTATAATGTATTTATGTATCCAACCAACATCCTAGCCTGACCGACCTTGATCACCAGAACGAAAAACTTTCGCCTGTCTTATTAGGTATGAGTTCACGAGCTTTTGTCGTGTAATAATTCTAGGTCTCATCGAAAGCAATTCTGATTCGATGAAATTTTCTTCACTTTGATACATTTACCTATCTGCTGCAGCTAAAACGAATCATTATTGTTACCATTATTTTTCTTCCGATAACTCAAATTTCTGATTGATTGATTGATATATATATATATATATATATGCATGTAACTGGTTGTTTAGGGTTCTATTTTGTCTTTTAAATTGTGAATTTAAAGGAAGAGATGGGCGTGAAGCAAGCTATAAAGAGCTTGGATGCCTTTCCTCGCGCAGAGGAGCACTTGTTGCAGAAAACTCAATCTGGGGCACTTGGTAAATCAATCTTTTAATCATTTTATTGTGATTTGACTTTGATTCCAATTAATAAGCTGATTGCTTTTGTTCTATTTTGTTTTCCCCCCCCTCTAAATCTTGTAGTCTCCATTATTGGTCTTGTCATAATGGCCTCATTATTCATGCATGAGCTCAGATATTATATCACCACATATACAGTTCATCAGGTATGCAGTTTCCCCAGTGTGTTTGTATTTAAATGTTTATTCCTATCAACTGTGTATATGACATTGATGCATTGATATAATACATTTCCCAATTCCTAAAATATAGCAAACATGAGTCTGAAATTCCTAGAATTTTCAGGGAAGAAGGAAAAAATCAATCGAGCTTCAAGATTTTACTGAAAATTGAAGATGTGATTCGTTGTTTTGGAACTTTGATAAGATGTACAGGATGCAACCTGACTACTAAACAGTAGGGTTTCCTCGAGTGAATTAGAGTGCTGAAGATTTTGATTAAGTTAGCAATTTATTAGAAAAAAGAAGATTGGAATAAGCTATCATTGGTGGGGTAACACATGACCCAAAAATATTTGAGTCAAGCGGTTATAACCTCATGTTAGCCCTCATGTCTCAGTTTTGATTGTGAGATAATTCGGCATCAATCTTGTCTAGGGTTTGAAAATAGTATCGGGGTAATTGAATCATAAGCAATACATGAACTTATGGTCATTGATAAAAGTTTATTTTTTTCTTCAGAAAAAAGAATTGAGAAAGCATGTTTCTTGCAGATGTCTGTAGACTTGAAGCGTGGAGAAACTCTTCCAATTCACATAAACATGACGTTTCCTTCCTTACCTTGTGATGGTTAGCATATATGCATTCTTCTTAATTAGTTCCTGGTTTATGTGCAGATTATTTGTTCAACTCATTTCATTATTTGCCATAATGAAATACAAAATGTTCACCCTTTTTTTCAGTGTTGAGTGTTGATGCTATTGACATGTCAGGCAAGCATGAAGTGGATCTTGATACAAACATATGGAAAGTAAGACAATACATTTCTTTCAAGAATTTTATTAGCTAATCTTTACTAGTTTTTATTGGTCATGCATATTAGATAATTTACCGTGTTTCTCTCTTCAAGAATACTAACATTCGAAGAGAACTAGCTCCTTTTATCGTATATCATTAGTTCATTACTGGATTTCTTTTCACTCATATCTCTTTGATTGTCTAGAATACTTCTCATGTTCCTTCCGTTTTTACTAATATTAGACGATAGATTTACCCTCAATTTTTTTTTTTTTTTTTTGGAGAAGCATGCCAGTTAGACAATATTTTGAAGGTAATGATAAAACTGAATGTGAGTAAAATATTGTAGCATAATTGGTATTTGGGAGAGTACCCCGGGTGGTGTGTTGAATGATAAGATTTTTAACTAAATGGTCCAAAGTCTAAACTTCAGATTTCCCTTAGTACCACCTACCATGGTTTTGCAGACCATTAAAGGTTACATGATCTAGCAGCAATATTTGGCTTCAAATTTGGCGCATACACAAGTGGGGCCTAAGGATTTCTGGGCATTGAGGAAATGTATTTGGGATGGTGAAGAGTTGTGACCATTTATAATACATCTTATATTATATTTTAACAACAATCCTGAGTGTATATTTTCAGGAAGAACTTTAATTATGTTATTATCTGAATGAGTAGGTGGTCTATCAAACCACCCCCCCCCCCCCCCCCCCCCCACACACACACACACAGATATTGGTAGAATTTTGTTTGGTTGTCCTGCTAACCATATTGGACTTTCTGCAGCTTCGCCTGAACAGTCATGGCCATATCATTGGTACTGAATATTTGTCTGACCTTGTGGAAAAGGAACATGAAGGACACAAGCATGGTATAGTCCCTGAGGAATCGTGCATTCAGTTATTTGTTTGAAAGGAACTATTATGTTTTTGAGGTTCTCTTTTGCTATAATATTCACCTTCCAATTTGTATTTTCCCCTAATTTCTTTCACACAGTACCAGTTTCTACTGATGCATGAGCTCCCAACTGCCCAAATTTAGCAAGGGTTAAATGTTTTTCTGCCTAAGTAGGGAGCTATGCTGAGCTTTATCAATAATTATATCTATTTGGGCATAAATGTTTACTTCATTGGAGTTTCGTCTTTCCTTTGCTGCATTATGATTCCTCCTTTAACAAAGTAAATGATCAAGTTGTTATTATTTATAGTGTTGTTTCACGTCTTTCCACATTTTTAAGGGCACTTTACATATTAAAATGAGTTATAATTGATTAGTACTTTGACCAGATGATAATAAAGATCATAATGATGATACCGATGAGAAACTTCATGCATTTGGCTTTGATCAAGCTGCTGAACAGATGGTTAAGAAGGTGAAACATGCATTGGAAAATGGAGAAGGATGTCGGGTATTACCAGATATACTTTTCAATCATTGTTAAGATTAAAAACTAATCCTAGGCTTTTAACTGTTCTCGACGGAACAAAATCCTAATATGCAAGTTTAACACTTTATGCAGGTTTATGGAGTTTTGGATGTTCAACGCGTTGCTGGAAACTTCCATATATCGGTTCATGGATTGAATATTTATGTTGCACAAATGGTCAGTAGCTTTCTTTCTCGTGTTATTATTAAGTCTTTTAGCATAGAGCAAAATACCGAGGATTGGCATAGTTTATGCAGAGTTGTGACTTCACAGCCATAGTATATCCTTGAATTTTCCAAAGGTTTCATTGATGTGGGTGACATGTGTCATCAATACTTTCTGATACTCAAGTCTAAGTTCTTGGTTTAAAAGTTGTGGAATCGATGGTGAGACATATATAGTAATAAGATTAGAGTATTTTATCATGAAAGTACAGTTTAAGATTAGAGTATTTTATCATGGAAGTACAGTTTAGGGGCTGTGACATACTTGTTTGCATATTCTAGATCTTATCATCTTAAAACCTGGTCAAACATAAGAAAATACTTTTCTCTCAGTAGAAAATTTCAGTATCTTAGGCCATTTTCCCGCCCGGTTCTACTGAGACTGGAAATTTAGCAATAAGAGTATAAACCTCTGAAGCAAGTTTGAAGGATACTAATGGGTTATTCTAAAGTAGTTTCTATTGTCAGACGTCAGTTCCTGGGATCTTAAAACAAGGGGCATGTGTTGCGAGTAGCTGAGTGCTAGTTGGTTCAATTGGTAAGATCTCTTGGTGCTGTCACAGATGTTTGGGGTTTAAATCTGGCTGATATCAAGGTTGGAAAAGGGGTTGGTTTACATCTATCGACACTAATAAAAAAGAAAAAGGAAAAAAGTGGCATGTGCTTGATAAGTTGAATACACTGGCTTTCTACAAATTTGGATAGCATTTTATAATTTCTTCTAGTACACTGCTTCTTAAGTATCTTCCATTCTTTACTTTTGACAGATTTTTGGAGGAGCAACGCACGTAAATGTAAGTCATGTCATTCATGAGCTATCATTTGGGCCAAAATATCCAGGAATTCACAATCCTCTGGATGGGACGGTGCGGATGCTGCACGATACAAGTGGATCATTCAAATATTACATAAAGGTTTGGCTTTTATGTATTCTGTTGATTTAGCCTCAGACTTGTGATCTTTAGATTTATTTCCCAGTTGCAACATATCCTATACAATTCTTGTGGTGCTGGTTTTTCTAGGGTCAAGGCATATACATCAATTGATTGAAGACCTACTTAATTTAAAATCAAAATGCATACATTTCATTATCTTTAGTAGGCTTTCACTGTGACCTCTCCTGAAATTCTGTTTGTATTGGGTTCTAGATTGTTCCTACTGAATACAGATACATCCACAAAGAAGTTTTGCCTACAAATCAATTCTCTGTAACAGAATATTTTTCCACAATTAACGAGTTTGGTAGGACATGGCCAGGTTGGTTGGCAGCCTCATCTATGTTCAGTTTGATTTGTCCATTTCTTCTTGTTCTTGTTACTAACAACCTTCTTCTTTTTCCTCTGTCTTTGATGCAGCTGTATACTTCTTGTATGATCTATCCCCGATCACTGTGACAATCAGAGAAGAACGACGTAGTTTTCTCCATTTTATCACCCGACTTTGTGCAGTGTTGGGTGGTACATTTGCTTTAACAGGTTTTTGTCTAATTGTTATTCATTCTTATTTCATGGATTCAGAATGTCTAAATTGAGCTGCTAACGACATAATTATTCATGGCTGTTTCAAGCTTCTACTTATTTGGATATTTTGATAATTGACAGTCTTTATAGTTTTAGATGTAGCTTTGCTGCCTGAACAAGTTTTAATTTGGCCAGAAATGATCCTCACAAACTGATGTTCCTTCACTTTCAATTTCTAGATTTTTGGGATCTGATCAACCTGCTAAACTTTCCCTGCCACGATATGTTTTGGCCATTCTCTGTCATTTTGACCTATATCTTACCATTTGGTCTAGTAAAGAATGATATCTTTTTTTTCACAGGAATGCTAGATCGTTGGATGTACAGGCTACTTGAGGCACTTACTAAACCAAATGCTAGAAGTGTAATCCTATAGAGTTGGGGACTTTTATCATTATAGTTTACTCACATATGCCCCTCCGCAATGTTGTCAATTAAGCAAGATTGTTAATTCCCGGTTTCGGCATGCAGCCTTGGTCAAGAGTTGGGCCCTATACGGCTTGTAATATTTTTAGTCTTTTGTTTCCTCCCCACATCTGGCAACTGAGGTGTTCTGTTTAATTGGTTATCTTTTTGTTACATTAATTTATAGATTTGCGTCGAGCTATTCTATCAGTAGTTGGCTTTTGGTTAGATCTTCAGTGTCCTGAGGTTATGAACCCTTGTAGGCTTGTATGTTGAGCGTAAAAATATGAAAGATTAACAGATTGTGGCAATTCCTTCAATCAGTTTAGTTTGCTTTTGGTGTTCATTCGTTGTTTAATATATACATCACATTGCAGCGAGCTTCCCTTTGAAGATGAAGCATGCTTTGCTAATTGGAGCCAAGTTTACAATTAATTTGTTGATATGATAATTGGCAATCCTGGTAGTCACAATGATGCATTATGTGAGAATAAAAGTGGAGAAAATGGACAAATATGTGCGCAATTGTGCAAGTACAAGTGAAGCATTGGCCAGCTCTTGCAGTGCACATCGTACTTAAGAGGTGGCTATTGGAAAGTCGACACAAATAAATTTCAATTTTTAAATATTTAATATAATTTTTATTTTTATGTCTTATTTTATGGACTCCTAGTTCCTAAAACTTAGGTCAACTCAATCGTTTCAAAGCATGTGGTGTTACGTTGGTTACGTCGTCAAGTGCTCAGCTGGGACATCATGGGATTAGAGTGAACTGCGTGTCATCGGCTGGAGTGGCGACATTGGGGTTGTGGTTGAAGAAATGATGGAACCGTATACGTGCTTAAAGGGAAAAGCATGTTACAGATGCCTTGTTGTTGTAAGAAGACATGAGTTTCTAATCTAATTAGCGTTTTCATTTCCTCCAAAATAAGGCTTCCAAGGCCTATAAATTCAATTGCATATTTGCATTGCTAATTAATGCAGATTCTTTAATTTAGGACATGCTGATCAAATTATGATTGTTATTCTTCTTGAGAAACATAGCTAGAGGAATTGTCAACCACCATATTCATACTTGAAAATATCGGACAGAGTTTCTCAAAAGAAATTGTTAAAGCAAGCTTCTATTATTTCATGTCAAAAATGTTGTCACAACTTAAAAAGAAAAGGAAAGCCAAAAAAACAAATTATGATGCTTGAAATGCATAAATTTCATACTAGTCTCTTTGTTAGAATCAGTGGAAATCAAAGAGATTTTAAAAGATAAAAGAGAAAATTAAATGGTACTAGAGTGGAAAATAATCATTTTCAGCTTGTCTGCTCCAAAGATAATAAGCAGCATAAATCCATCGTGGATGCACCAAAAACTTGTTCAGTTGCTGCTCACCCAACTCAGTTCCTAATTGCCTTACTGATGACGACACCACATGAGTCACCGACTCGTCGTATACATCCGTGTATCCAGCACCCAACTCCTCAGCCCTCCACTTGAGTAATGGAAACTCAAATTCCTCAACATCACTAAACAACAATTTACATCCTGAAAGAATCTTCCTCCGAATATTCCCCAAGAAACTCCTCACATCTCCGCAAACAAGATTCTCAAAAAACAACCCATGTACTGTTTTTAAAACTCGAAGAACATTCGCAAGTGCCCCATTCAACTCACTCTCATCAATCTTCCTCTCAGAATAAGATTTCTGATTCTTCCTTCTCCCCACTTTGAAATAATCATACCTACCAACCAATATCAAATTCCCCTTATTATTCTTCCAAACCTCTTCCGTATCATCAACAATAACGACACCCCGTTCTTGCCCAAGAACCAAATCAAGATTCTTCTTTCCCCGTTCTTTATAATCTTCCCTTGTGATCAATCTCGAGCTGATATGGTACTCACACTTCGGATCAATCAACTCAGCCATCATCTCCGCATAAGGTCGAGTCCCCATTGTGCATATATATATATCATACATAGCACTCGCTTCTTTCAGAAAATTCCGAATGTAAGGCCTTAACTTGACCAAGAGCCCGGCCGCCATTTTAAACAAGTCTGTTGATGATGATGATTCGTCCGGACAAGAACTCGCTCGTTTCATCAAATGCTCATCTTCAGAAGCCAACATGTTGAAGTTGTTGTGATTAAACACACAAAATTAGAGGATAATTTGAGAGAAAACTCTTCTTTTATATACCCACAAAGATTACAAAGCTCCAATACAAGCTTTACAAAAACTCTCACCAATCACTCTCACTACACTTTCACACATTTAGGGATGATGAATAATGGACTCAAGGCTCCATTTTATAGTGCCCAAGACGCGTGAACAGTGTCACACGTCTTGGACACGCTTTTGCCAACTTGCATGCTGTCCTCTCAACTTTCGGCTGAGCTTTGGCTCATTCTTCTGCTGCTGTATGCATTTTGACATTTGCTGACTTCCTCAAAGACTTGCTGTCTTCAACAAATCTCCCCCTCGGTGAAGATTTCCACAAAATCTGAGCCGACCATCAATCATCAAATTCGGATCCTCAAAATGATCCTCCCCTGGCTGCATCTGTATGACTGCCTACGTACCCTGAGTTGGGATCAAGCCAATCGTAGTTCTCTGAATCTCCCCACTTTGACTATGTGGAGAGTTTTGTCATCCCGGCTATGGCACGACAGATTTCAAGCTTCTCCTTCGGTAAGACCTTCGTGAACATATCGGCACCGTTGTCGTCGGTGTGAATTTTCCTGAGTTCTAACAGCCTTGAGCTCAGGACGTCCCGTATCCAATGATACCTCACATCGATATGTTTTGACCTCGAATGAAATGTAGAATTTTTACCGAGATAGATAGCGCTCTGGCTATCGCAGTACAAAATGTACTTCTCCTGCTTGAAACCCAATTCCTGGACGAATGTCTTCATCCACAGCAATTCCTTGCAAGCTTCCGTCGCTGCAATGAATTCTGCCTCTGTTGTAGAAAGTGCAACACACCTCTGCAACCTCGACTGCCATGCCACAGCTCCTCCTGAGAGAGTAATCAGATACCCCGAAGTAGACTTTCGGGTATCCACATCTCCTGCCATATCTGAATCGGTGTAGCCCATCAACACTGGCTTGTCGCTGCTTCCAAAACATAACCTCATCTTGGAAGTGCCTCGAAGATACCGCATGATCCATTTGATCGCATTCCAGTGTTCCCGTCCTGGGTTTGACATAAACCGGCTGACCAATCCAACTGCGTGTGCTAAGTCTGGCCTTGTGCACACCATGGCATACATTAGACTTCCCACTGCTGAGGTGTATGGAACCTGTTTCATTTCCTCCTTCTCTGACTCAGTAGAGGGACTCTGTTGTGTACTCAATCTAAAGTGGGTAGCAAGAGGAGTGCTAACCGCTTTAGCCTTGTCCATCTGGAATCTCTGAAGTACCTTCTCGATGTACTCCTCCTGTGACAAGTATAACTTCCTGGCTTTCCGATCACGACCGATCCTGATGCCAAGAATCTGCTTAGCTGGCCCCAAGTCTTTCATCTCAAAAGACTTACTCAGTTGCTGCTTCAAGTTATCAATCCTAGATTGATTCCTGCCAACTATCAACATATCATCTACATATAACAGTAAGATGATAAAGTCATCGTCAGAAAACTTCTGAACGAATACACAATGGTCTGAAGTAGTCTTCTTGTATCCCTGCTCCCCCATAACTGACTCAAACTTCACGTACCACTGTCTCGGTGCCTGTTTCAAACCGTAGAGGATTTTCCTGAGTCTGCACACATAGTCCTCTTTCCCGCTGACTCTGAAGCCTTCTGGTTGCTCCATGTAAATTTCTTCTTCCAGGTCTCCGTGAAGAAATGCGGTTTTGACATCCATCTGCTCGACTTCCAGGTCGAGGCTTGCTGCTAAGCTGAGTACCACTCTGATGGATGACATCTTCACAACTGGAGAGAAGATTTCATCGAAGTCAATGCCTTTCCTCTGATTGAATCCCTTGACAACTAATCTGGCTTTGTACCGGGGTTGTGAAGTGTGCTCCTGTTGCTTCACCCTGTACACCCATTTGTTCTTCAAAGCCCGTTTGCCTCTTGGCAATTTCACCAACTCAAAAGTGTGATTGTCATGCAAAGATTTCATCTCATCTTGCATGGCTTCCTCCCACTTTTCTCTGTCCTCTGTTTCCACAGCCTCCTGATAGCTCTCGGGTTCTCCCCCGTCAGTAAGCAGCACATACTCATATGCAGAGTATTTGGTTGAAGGTCGCCTGTCTCTGTCAGACATTCTCTTGTGGAACTGTTGGTGGAACTTCTGGTACTGGTGGTTGATCATGATCATCATCTCTGGGAGCTTCATCACCTGTACCCTCATGTCTGGGAACCTCATCTTCAACTCGTACTGGCACCGGTGTATGAGGTTCTGGATTCATATTTCTGTATTGCTGGGGCATTGTCTTCAATTCCTTTCTGATATCTTCTATGGTCTGGTCTTCAACAAAGACAACATCTCGGCTCCTGACGATCTTCTTCTCCACAGGATCATACAGTTTGTAGCCGAAATCATCCTGACCATAGCCAATAAAGACACATTGTCGCGTCTTCGCATCAAGCTTGGATCTCTCGTCCTTTGGGATGTGTACAAAGGCTTTGCACCCAAAGACGTGCAAGTGTTCATAAGACACTTCTTTACCTGTCCAAGCTTGGTTAGGAACATTACCTTTCAGTGCGACCGCTGGGGACATGTTCAAAACATGTACTGCTGTGATGAGTGCCTCCCCCCAGAATGTCTTCGGCAGCTTGGCTTGTGACAGCAAGCTTCTGATCCTCTCGCACAAGGTTCGTTCATCCTCTCAGCTAGGCCATTCAGCTGAGGTGTCTTCGGAGGTGTCGTTTGATGTCGGATTCCTTGCATCTTGCAGTACTGATCAAACGGACCTCTGTATTCTCCACCATTGTCTGTTCTGATGCACTTCAGTTTCTTGCCGGTTTCTCTCTCCACCAAGGCATGAAAACTCCTTGAACACTCAATCACTGGTCTTTTCTCTTCAAGGTGTATGCCCAGATCTTCCTTGAATGATCATCAATAAATGTCACAAAATACAGTGACCCACCAAGTGTTCGTGTCTGCATCGGACCGCATACATCTGAATGTATGAGATCTAGTACCTCCGGTTTCCGTTGAGGCGGGGAGCTCTGGAAGGATACTCTGTTCTGCTTTCCAGCCATGCAGTGTTCACACTTCCGTAAGTGTGAGTTCTTCAATTCCGGAAGAACATTCCGCCTGCGTAGTATCTCCATCCCTGTTTGGCTCATGTGTCCGAGCTTTTTGTGCCATAGCTCGGCTCTGCCTCATTACTGTTGACTGTATTTATGCTACTATTTGAAAGCTTAGCATGCATCAAATACAAAGTTGAATCTTTCTTACCTCGTGCCACGACCATTGATCCTTTAGTGAGCTTCCAGCATCCGTCACTAAAGGTGCTGCAGAAACCTTCATCATCCAGCTTGCCTGTTGCGATCAGGTTTAACCGGATATCTGGGATGTGCTTGACTCCCTTCAACACTAGCCTTGTCCCGTTCTCTGTTCAAGGCATATGTCTCCAATACCGACGGCTTTGGACTGTCCGTCATTCCCCATCCTTACAACCGTAGTCCCCTGGTGTGTAAGATGAAAAGAAGTCTCTGCGAGATGTGGCGTGTATGGATGCGCCACTATCTATCACCCAACTGGTCTCGTGGCTGGCAAGATTCACAACAGCTTCTTCATACATTATGCAGAAGTCTTTGGAGGTTTTCTCGGTGGTAGTAGCAACTCTTTCTTGATGTAGTCACCATCTCTCCTGGACTGCTCGTTCTTCAGTTTGTAGCAATCCCGCTTCATATGGCCTTTCTTTTTACAGTGATAGCACTCAATGTCTCTAGTTCTTGACTTACCTCGGTTCTTGTCTGATCTCCCTGGGACTCGGCTTTTACTCCTCCCCCTTCTGGGTTCTTTTCTGTCACTAGAGCTTCTGAGGTTGAGGCTGATGCTGACTCCTGCATTCTCGTCCTCTTTTCTTCCTCGAAGATCCTGGTCTTTGCCATCTCCATAGTGACTTTCCCATCTGCGGCTGAATTGATCACCGTAGATCTGAACGTTTCCCAAGATTCTGGTAACGTATTAAGGAGAATTAAGCCATTTACCTCATCACCGAAGTCTATGCCCAATCCAGACAATTCTTTCATTGTTCCGAGAGGAATCGTTGATATGGTCCGCCACAGCTGTACCTTCCTGGTATTTCAACCCCATCATCTTCTTGATGTAGTACAGCTTGTTGTTTCCAGTCTTTGCTCGGAAAAGCTCCTCCAGCTTTCTCCATAAGACACGTGCATTTGTTTCTTCACTGACATGGTTGACGATACTATCGTCGATCCACTGACGAATAGTACTGCATGTTTTCTGGTGAAGATTAGCCCACTTTCCATCGGTCATTCCTTCTGGTTTCTCCTCCAGAAATACCGATCATCATAGTCCTTCACATACAGAAGGTCTTTCATCCTTCCTCTCCATGTGAAATAGTTTGTACTGGTTAACAAAATCATTTTTCCGTTGCTCCCCTCCATCATAAAAATTCTAAGTAGAATTTCAAAAAACGGACCTCACCGTTGCGTCCGGAATGGTCGAAAATGGTGGAAATGACACTTCGTTTGTCAAAATCCGACACAGGGACCAATTTGCAAATTCCAGAAATTACAGGGGTCAAAGTGCAATTTCCGAAAGTTCAGGGGCCAAAGTGAAATTAAGGAAAAGTTCAGGGACTATATTGCAATTTCCAAAAAGTTCAGGGACTAAATTGAAAATATCTGAAAGTATAAGGGCTAAAATGTAATTTTCAGAAAGTTAGGGACCTATCTGAAATTTACCAGGCACCGCTGACGTGGCAGCTGACTGTGCGCTGACGTGGCGCTGACTGGGCTGCTGACGTGGCGCTGACTGTGCGCTGACTGGACGCTGACGTGGCGATGACTGTGCGCTGACGTGGCGCCTACGTGTCTCGTCTTCTTCCTTGGTCTGCGCGTGAAGCGCGTGGTGCGCGTCGGCGAGCGTGAGGCAGTCTCTGGTTGGCGCGTGCGGCGCGTGCGGCTTACTGGGACCTCCGTTCGATCGCCGGAAAATACCACCGTGCTCGTCTCGCCGTGAAACGTCTGATGGTATGCTCAAAATCGATTTTTGACAACTTTCGTCGGAATCGACTTTCCGAACCGAAGCTTCGTTTCCGAATTTCGGGATCCCTCCGTGGAACCGTAGCTCTGATACCACTTGTTGTGATTAAACACACAAAATTAGAGGATAATTTGAGAGAAAACTCTTCTTTTATATACCCACAAAAGAATTACAAAGCTTCCAATACAAGCTTTACAAAAAAACTCTCACCAATCACTCTCACTACACTTTCACACATTTAGGGATGATGAATAATGGACTCAAGGCTCCATTTTATAGTGCCCAAGACGCGTGAACAGTGTCACACGTCTTGGACACGCTTTTGCCAACTTGCATGCTGTCCTCTCAACTTTCGGCTGAGCTTTGGCTCATTCTGCATGCTGTATGCATTTTGACATTTGCTGACTTCCTCAAAGACTTGCTGTCTTCAACAGAAGTGCATTGAATGAAGTAAGGTATGATCTAAATCAAGAACTAACTGGAGTTTCCTCTGACCAAACACAATCTCTGAGTTTAATTTTTTGAGACGGGTAGCTTCTTCTTGGCTCAACTTTAAGCCCTGGAGTATGTAACTAAATGAAATGCCATATCCGTCACCTACTGTTTGTGCACAAGAAAGGCACGTTCCATTGTAAGCTTTAGGATGTGAACATGAATTCTTGAATGGCGCTGAGAAACAAGAAGCTGAAGAAACTTCCATTGGAGACGACGAATTCGAAAACGCATTAAATGAATAAATTTTACACAACACCCACATATGCATATATAAATATAATGCATAGATTTTCCTAATACGCTTAGGATTTCTTGCCGGTTTCCTAATGGGCTACGGTTATTGTTTCCTAAATGCTGCTAATTAAAATTTTTTTTTGATTAGAAAATAAAAATTTTAAATTAACATGATAGTTTTAATTTACCCACGTGTTGAAAAAGGGTCACATTGTTTCCTTTTAACGGTAAAAATTTCACACCCTCAAGCATAATTTATACTCTTTTTCAAATTTTTCCTCGTTTATTTTTTATTTTTTAAATTTGGGCTTGTTCCTGGTAACAAATATGAATGAATTAGGGAATTTGATAAAACCAGTCAAAAAAAATTTGTCATTTGTGAAAATAAACCATAACGTTTGAGTTTTGCTAAAATGATAATTTTCTCCAATTTTTTTTCATTTTTTATTTAAAATTTCGGATATCCAAAGTTTTGACTTCGGATATCCGAAGTAATTCGGAGACACCAAATTGAAAAAAACTATATTTCTTTATCTCTCTCAACTGACATCATCCTCAGATCACTAACACCTCATCTAATGACTGCTCTATTTCTTTATGTCGATAATTCATTCTCTTTTATCGCTCATCGATCCTCATCTGACCCTCCTCTATCGTAAATACGCGATCACATAACAAAGTGACTAATAGATCTCCTGGTGATCCGAAGCAAAAAAAAAAAAAAAAAATTAGAAAAAAAAAAAGATAACCAAACAAACTTCAGAGATCGGAAGAGAACATCGGAGATCCGAAGTTATTTTCGGATCTCCAAATTAGTTCGGATATTCAAAGTTTAAAATAAAAAAGTTTTTAAAAAGGAACATCATGATAAATTTCGTAGAATTTAGATTCTCTAAAGTCTAACTCGGCGAAAATTGTCATTTTAGCAAAACTCAAAAGTTGTGGCTTATTTTAAATGACAGAGAATCAATTTTTTGGCTAGTTTTGTCAAATTCCCACTGAATTATTAGTCTTCAAATATATCAATTATTGGCTAGCCGGAGTCCTAAAATTTGACCTAAAATTAAAATCCCAAATCTAATAAAATTTCAATTTTTATGTAAAAGCCGTCTAGGCCTCAAAAAATTTAGAATAATCCACATGAATCATGACTAGTAGAAGACTCTGAATCGTCATATTGTAATTGAAAACTAGAGATCCAATCCTATGTACAAAGTTACAAAGCGTGGTTAATTTAATATAATGGAGAAAATCTCTTCAGGTTGCCTATGGCAAAAGATAATAGGTAGGTTCAAATAAATCTAATAAAATTTTATTTTTTCAGTGTAAAATAATGATTTTTTATATATGTTGATGGTGTTTTTTGTGACAAAGTATTTGAACAGTACGGCAAGAGTAGATATGAAATTTCTCCTTTTGGGAGGATGGATGATGTGCTGGTATTAGTCACTCTTCTCCCAGGCATAGAACTCGGACCCGGCTTCCTGAATCTGAACGACCAGAGAACACATCATTGTGCAGGGTTCAGAGACCAACAATATCAAAAGAGAGACCGACCACTTTAGCCCGGTAGCTCGGTTCGGCATTATCTTTCCTTTTGAATCGTGAGAATGAGCTCGGATATCTTGGGTCAGGACGAATGTTGGTGTGGTAGTTCGGCACATTATTCGGCCGTCCTCATGACGCCCGACGTGTGACCGGGACAATTTGGACTTTTCCCTCTGACAAGTATCACCGAGAGATCTTTACTGGCTGTCATAATAATTGTTGAGTGTGGCAGTGTATAAAACAGAGTGATGTGATAGGGAGTCAGATGACATGGTTGCTTTTGGCGAGGCAATTGGGGCAGAGAGCTTGTCGGTCAGTCAGAGATCCATGTGGCTGATGTTATAGAGATATGAGAATAGTGTTGTATTTCTCTTAGTATATAAAGGGAGAGTAGTCTCATTTGTATAGGTTGTTTAGCAAAAATCTCATTCAAAGTACCATTTGTAAAGACACTACGAAAGCAAACAGCTCGGTAACGTTAGACCACCCTTGAAAAGAGGTCGGCCGAGCTCGGTTTGGTAATAAAATTAGCACTTTACTTTGTTCTTGTGGACGTAGGCTGGATCATCCCGCCGAACCACGTTAAACCCTCTTGTCAATTTTGTGTTTTTCGTGTCTTCTGTTAAGTTTGCTTTTGGTCCCCCATAACAAAATAAATTAACGGTTGGAGGAGGATTGTCCCGGGAGCACTATCCCGATATTGCCTCTAGAACTAAAATCACCTGTCAACAATATCTTTATCTTTTAGTAAGAGGATATTATTTAAAAACTATTTAAAGTCCCTCAAAATTTAGGACAATTCAAAACCGCCCCTGAGCACAGCTGTTGGCCTCTTAGGAGTATTTATCTAATCCTAACCGCTTCTGCTGAGGTTGATAACTGATCATGGAAGAAGCTTTACTAGTAAAGGTGATATAGTGTTGAAGTAGAAGTCCCCAAGGGACTTGGTAGTGTAGGGCTTATGATCTCACCTTAAATTAATGAGTTCAAATTTAGGGAGTGTGTTTCTTGTAAGAGTCTGTGACAACCGGGAGTTTTATTTGATCCACTTAAAACCAGAATGAGTGGATTGACACTTGGCAGCAGAGTTTCCAATGATTTCAAAAAAAAATAGTATTTGAAGTAGAAAAGAACATAAATTGGATTTGTACAAGTCCTTTTTTGCAACCAAGAAGTATATATATGTTTTGTTTATGCAATATATAATTATAGTTGCATGATAATATCTGTATAAAATCCTCCAAGTATCATAACTGGGATAAATTTTTGGAGAAAAATAAAGATTATTTATTATATACAACTGATATGATCCTCTTCTTGATATCAATATAGGAGGAACATAAGAGTCATAAACCAAACAACATTATAAGAAATAAGTTGGTAGTTGATGAACACTAAAAAATATATATTTATTAAAAGGAAAATTAATCATTTTATATTTGTAGTTTAATTAATCTCTTTAATTTAGAACATTTGTGAAATAATAATTAAATTTATGTTTTATGTATTTTTATTGTGATTTTTATTTCTTATGTAGATGAAATAATAATTAAATTTATGTTTTATGTATTTTCATTGTGATTTTTATTTCTTATGTAGATGAAATAATAATTTGGATGCATAACTAGAAAAATGGACTTGATATTTTGGATTTTCGAGGTCGGAAATTTGCAATGGCGTTCTAACAGTGTACAATTTCGGAAATTCCAACTTTGTCAAGTTTAGTATTTTGGCCATAACTTTTTACTCTGATATCAGATTGAGGCGATTCCACTTCTAGATAAAAGAAGACTCAAATATCTACAATTTTACTGTTGACGAGATTATCTATTTTTGAAGTTTTCAAAGTCGAAATGGATGAATAAGTCACATATGTTGTATGTAATTTTAATTATTAATAAATAAATAAATGTCACAATTCACTTTAGGTGGATTGTGACAAATATTTATAAAATGATTAATAAAAATAAAATAAAAAAGGAAAAAAAGGAAAAATAAAAAATAAATTAGTGAAAGTTTGTTGTTTGTATTTGATTTAGAAAGTTGTAATTAATAATTGATGTATGAACACTTCTACTATAAATAGAGGTGCTCACCTCTCATTTTCTCTCTTGAATAATTTGGAAGAAGTGTCTTGTGTGTTTCATTTTTCAAGTTTTGTTGTATTTTTTCTTTTAGTAATAAAATTAGGTGTGTTTTTATTTAAAACATGAATAGAAAATTCAATTTTCTAGGATAAAATATGAAACTCTTAATATAAAAACATAAATTAATCTTACTTATATTATAATATATGAAATGTAATCTAAAGACTAATATTCTCTTATATTTGAGGGTGTTTTAATTGGCTGTAGACAATCAAATCTTAGTTGACACAGTTAATATTTTACCTAATATTATATGAGAGAGTAATTTAAATCTAGATTAATTATTAACAAACTTTGTTATCGTATTCATGGCTTGTATTATATATTTGGCCTAAATGAGTACCTAATTGAATTTGTTATAGATAAATGTTATCATCGCCTTTATGGCTAGTTTTATATGTTTTGACATAATTAATTCCTGAAATAAATTAAATGTGTAATAATGATAATTTATATATTATAAAAAGTAAGATTTTATTTATTTATTTATATTTGATCTATTAAGAATATATCTCATAAACCCATAATTTTTTTTATTGTTACATTAAAAATTTACCATCTCTCCAAACAATTTATCATTTTTATGTTTACTCAATTTTTTATTTTATTTTACTAAATCTATTCCTTTTGGATCAACCCCGAACTTACCGTGTTATTTTATTATTTCGACACTCTTATACGTAGGAGTAAAGAACCAATTTGTGAGTGTGTCAAGTTTTTGACGTTGTTACCGGGGTTATAATTTAGTAGATAGAATAATAATTTAACATCCTTATTTTTTTTTATGCATCTTGTTTTTTCTTTTCTTCATTACATTTGTGTTTTTTTCCTTTTGTTATTTATTTTTACGTTTTTCACTTGTTTATTATATTTTTTTTCTTTTTGTAAGTATTACATTTGTATAGTTAAATTTTATCATATAATTTGCATTTAGGTTGCATGAGATATTGGTCTCGATCATCTTGTAGTAGATTAAATAGAGAGTCGCTATCACCTTCATCGTCTTTCAAAATGACCGAGAACTGAAATGAAAATTCATTTGACCGAGATGAAAATCTAGTTGATCAGATAGAATGTGCTCAGCATGGCGATCTTAATCATCATATGACACTTAGAGAATTCATGAATCCCACTAGGACATGATCACCATCTTGCATTGTTTTCCCGCCAGATGCATCACGTTTCAATTTTAAATCAGGTATCATACAATTTTTACTCACATTTCACGGTCTATAATCAGAAAATCTTTATCAACACTTGAGGGAATTCGAAGAGGTATATAATACTTACACAAACCAAAATTACAGCATGAATATAATTCGACTTAAGTTTTTTCCCTTTTCTTTAAATGGTAAAACTAAAATTTGACTGCAGAACCGGAGGTTGGGATCCATTAGAATCTGGAATGATTTGCATTAGCAATTTTTGAAAAACAAATCCCCCATTATAGGACTGTTGTGATATTTTTATATCGTACCGCAAGTGTACGGTGTCAAGTTTTAGTATAAATGAGTTTAGAGTGTCGAACCCACAGGGATTGCCTTAACTCGCACTAAGTACTACAATTGATAATCCTAACTTTATTGAGAAAACAAATAATAACGATTTTAAATAAATAAATAAAATATAAAAACAATAAAATATGATGAACTAATACGATAGAGATTTTGGATCCTGATTTCACCTAGCTGTCACCTATGCATTTGTCATGTCAATTAATCAATGTTCAATTATATTGTTTATAAGTCAAGACTCCTAAAATATCTACTCCCTCTCTCGAGTGCCGAGTGAAAAGATCATCAACTATAGGCTTCGATATCTCTATAAAAATCCAATAGTTAACAACTCATTACGCTTTGTGATTCTATGTTAACGACTTCAAAGGACTACAAATTCTCTCGAACTCTATAAAATCCTAGGTCATATTCTCTAGATCTATTCAAAATCCTCTCTCTCGAGTGATAGATTCTAAACATTCATCATTATAAATTGTGGCCAACAATCAAGAAGCATTAAACTCAAAAGAATATAAATAAACTGAATAAGACTTCATCACAAAATTGATAAACACAATACAAGGTTCAAGTATAGATTACATCATTCTCCAGAATTAAGGAGTAATTCATGACAAAAGATAAAAACAATAATAAATAAGCCATGAATCTAATGGAATCATTAGAGTTCTAAGAAAGAAATAAGAAGGTAAAACATGAATTGAATCTCTTCCTCCTCGGATGTCACAGCCTTTTTCTCCTCTTGTGGCCCTTCAATCCTCTCCTTTGTTCTCTAAAATATTATTTCTGTGTTTTGTGCAGTGTATTAGCCTCCCCCTGAGTGTTGGATGTAATGTTATATTTATAGTTGAGTCTGAGAGTCTTTGGGTATCATTAGGATTATTGAAAACCCTAAAATCACTTTCCTGATGCGTGTTTGATTCTTCCCGCAGCGCCGCGGCTCCTTAAGTGGGCGCCGCGGCGCCTAACTCTCGGTCATTCAGTATGGGTGCGTGACTTTGGGAAGGCGCCATGGCGCCCTTGCATTGTTTAGCAAATGGCGCCATTTGCATGCAACAGGCGCCTTGGCGCTTGTTGCTTCCAACATAGTGGCGCCAAGGCGCCAATGCATGGAATTTGTGGCGCCTTGGCGCCCTTCTCTCGGGATCTTGGCTGGGTGTGATGAATTTCTCCCTTGTTGCTCCTGTCTTATGTCATATGCTCCTATATGGTCCCAAAACACGTGCAATTGTTCCCAGATCCATGTAATAATGCTCCTACAAATAAAATGCAAAATAAACTATAAATGACATTTAAATATCTCGAAATTTAACAAAACAGTAAGCTAAAAATGCTGTAATAAGTGAGTATAAACCACACTTATCAAGGACAAACTCCTTTAAGATGAGAATCAAAACTTTCACACAAGAATCGGGGGAACATTTTACCAATGATGGGAGATATTTAAAGAAATGTTAAATGTTTGTCCACATCACATGTTTGAAATATGGAGACCGATTTCCAACTTTCACGAGGGTTTAGCACCCCAAAATAAACAATAAGTGGAAATGATGTGTAATTGTGAGTTTAGGACAAAAGTTTTGAACATACACTATAGTACCTAGAACACATAACGGCGAATGCACAACACTAGGACACAGTTGGCACTTATGAGTCGTCTGTAAAACAACAATCATCTGGCAAAGGCATGTTTAACCTTAGGGAATACCATGGCCTTTCTGCTAAATATGCATCTCTAGATAAAAAATTTGAGGCATTAGAAATGAGAAATAGTGATCATGTCAAGTCAATTCCAGAAGTCATATGTCAAATCTGTAATTCAAACGAATATGTCACACAAGTTTATCCAACCTTGTCAGCCCTGCAAGAATGTCTTCATGACCAAGTTAGTTCCATAAACACCTTCAAGAGACCAAATCAAAACTTATACTCTCAAACCTACAATTCTGGTTGGAGAAACCATCCAAACTTCAATTGAAGGAATGATAACCAAGCACAACCATCGTAACAACCTCCCCAGGTACACCATAATTTCCAAAATTATCAGAATTATGCACCATACATCCCACCGTCTAGGAAAACAGTTGAGGATACCTTGCATGCATTCATTGAGAAGCATGAAGCCATCAACAACCAAAATGTGCAAACATTAATTGATCTGAAAAGATACTTTTGCCAAAATCACATCTGCATTAACCATTAATGAGAAAAAAAGATTTCATACAAAACCACAGGCAAACCCTAAAAGCCATCAAAACCCTCACGTGGGTAGTTCTAGTATTCAACACATAGACCAAGTCAAATCTGTTATTACTATTCGAAGTGATAAGGTCATCCAAAGACTTATTCTTGAACCTCGTGAAGATCCAACTTCAGAAGGTAAGAAAATGATCGATGAACCATTACCTACCGTTGATGATAACGATTTGTCACATGCACCTCCATTTGCTCAAGCATTGAAAATTAAGAAATTGAACTAATCCCCATAAATATATGAAATATTCAAACATGTGAATGTCAATATTCCTTTATTAGATGCCATCAAAGAGATACCATATTATGCCAAATTTTTGAAAGATTTGTGAACCGTTAAAAAAAATCAAGTAAGAAAGAAAGCTTTTCTAATTTAACATATAAGTTATATTCTCTCAACCGATAATATATTGAAATACAAAGACCCTGATTGTCCAACTATTTCATGTATTATTGTAAATCATAAAATTGAACATGCATTACTTGATCTTGGAGCGAGTGTTAATTTTCTTCCATTTTCGGTTTACCAACAACTTAATATTGACGAGTTAAAACCAACTTCAACTACTATTTTACTTGCTGATATATCAGTTAAGGTACCAAAAGAAATTATGAAAAATGTGTTATTATAAGTCGATAAATTCATATATCATGCGGATTTTATTGCATTGGAAAAACAAGTTATAGCAGACAGTTATAAGCCAATTCATGTAATTAATTGTAGGAATAAAATCATGAATTTGTCATTTGGCTAATGTTTTTAACATTTGCAAGCAACCATACGATGAAGATTGTGAAAATGAGAATATGGAACTAATTGAGCTAATTTTGGAAGAACATATTCATGAGAGTGAATCTGGCCTTATGGAAATATGTACATCTAATTTCTTGAATCAAGTACGCAATTAGATTCAGATATTTCTAATAATTTTTCTTCACTTGATTCTACAAAAGTACTTGAAGACAAATGGAGAGAAATAAAATTTTGAGGAACTGAGAACACTTGAAGAGAGAAAGATAAAGAAGCACCCAAACTGAAATTAAAGACTTTGCCAAAAGGATCGAGGTATACAATTTTTGGAGATAAACAAACTTACCTTGCGGTATTTTCTTATTTCATTACAAGCGATCAAGAAGGTAAGTTATTAAAAGTGTTGAGAGAACATAAAAAAAAAAAAAAGAATTGGATGGACTTTAAAAAGTACAAAAGACATTAATCTTTTAAAATACACACGTATAATATATTTAAAATATAATGTCAGGACATGTCGAACATCCAAAAAAAGGTTAAACTCTTACAAGAAAGAAGTGGTTAAAACAAGAGTTCTTAAATTTCTTGATTCATTTATCTCTTACATATCTGATTTGGAGAAAATCGCATATGTTAAGAAACGAAGAAATAAATAATTAAGTGTTTGTTATAAATACACATATTGGACATGCAACACTCGTTGTCATTCTTTAGGAATGATATCTAATAATCGCGAATAAAAATTCAACTCATTAGAGATTGCTTGAGTAATGAGTCTTTAGAATACATATCATTGACTCTTGAGACCCATCCTAGTGAATTTGAAAGACTGATTCACAGTTTACATACATAATTTCAAAAAGAAAAACAATAATATAGTATCGGGAATCTGACTTTAAAAGATCATATTTGTCGATTTATAAGAAAATTGGATGGGATGCATATCCTCGACCCATATAGGGTGTTCAAGCATTTACTGAACGTAAAACGAGAGGAAGATACGAGGCACAATCACAACTACATTTTAATTTACTGTTTTGATTTTCTTTTATTATTTTAAGCTATAATTTTTTCTTTTTAGTAGCAGTGTTGTATATTCAATTGTCAATTCTATTACAACTTATTTGTTTACTGTGTTCTTACAACTGACTTTGAACAAACAGTAAACCAAACAGAAAATAAACAACGGTGTTACAATTAACAACAGTAAAAAAATAACAATCGCAGGCAGTGAATCGGTGACAGTAGTATAGCACGAATCAGCGACAGGAACAGTAGAGCAACGAAGAATTCTGAGGCTTGTTGAAGCGGGTAACAATCTCCTTAAAACAAATTCGCCCCCTACAGAAGGTGCAGTAGAACTTGAGGCGCTTGTTTCCCAGGATGCAACGGAAACAAACAAGTATGGGCACCACCAATCATGTTTCCAACGAACCACAAAGTGTTTTGAACTCTCCAAAAAGATTTTCGAAATTTTTGGTTTTTCCTCTTATGTGTTCTGTATATCACACAAAAACGAAAACACTACCCTATTAAAAGAAATTAACATGCCAATTACATCTCATCAATGTGAGGCTTTTCACTTGTTGTAACCATCAAACTAATTAAATTAGTTGTTATGGAAATTCAAAAGGTTTGGAAAAAAAAATAAAGAGACATCCAAAAATTGGCTGGGCCGGGCCCACACATTTTGGTACGGCATTCGTTTACGCAGGACACGCGGGTGCACACGAGCCAAGCTTGATTCGGATTTGATTTGCACCCCCCCTCGCGCACGTAGAGAGAGTCTCTATCCTTATAACTCTTACCCATCTACTAATGAACAATCATATATAAGCATAATTTCATCTCTATAGTTTTCCCATATATGACAAACTAACTTCTTTATTTCTAACACCAATTGGTGAACTTTGAGAAACAATTTCTCATTCACAAACATCATTTTAAGCATATGAATATACCATTTCGAAGTACTCACGGAGGAGTATCCGAATCATTCAATAACAACCACTAACACGAAGTGGACCATGCTTAAAATTGAGCCTCAAAATGCTTACTCATAAGCATTTTTTCCAACAATCCCCCACATTAACCAAGTAATGTCTTATAAACACCACTTTTTTTATTCAGACATTGTCTCCAATGTCTCAATTTGGTTGGTGAGAGATGATAGTTGACTATAATGCTTTTATTTTCGTTTGTGTTATTTTCTTTTAAAAACAATTATTTTGTTTTGTGTATAAAAAATAAAAAATTTATTTTTATTTTTATGTTTATTTCGTAACAAGTTATTTTTATTCATTTTTTTGAATCATTTTAATTTGTGAATTCACCATAATATTGATTAAATTTGATTTTCATATGTTCATTTGACATGTATTATCAATATACACAATAACATATAATCGTGGATTATATGTGAAAATTTTATAATATTCATTTCTCTAGTTTGTTAGACATAGCTTTAAAGGCAGTTGAATTTACATTTTTATTTAAAAAAAAAAACTAACCGAATTTTTACTTAGTAACAAGCAGTGATTGTTCACATAAAACGGTATAGCTTAAGTTAGTTAAAAAAAATTGATAACCATCAAGTTTGTACTTAGTAAGCATACATCTTACCTCAACAAACAATGATTGTTCCCGTAAAATGGTATAGCTTAACTTGTTTTAATAAAAAAAAAAGTGTGTGAGTAAGTTCAATTCTGCAGCCTCTCTAACTCGAGCAATTAAGTTCGTATGAGTGTTTTAACACTTAGTACCCTAAGGCTAACTAGTATGAGAATCATTGGCACAAAGCTCGTTACATGGGTTAAAGATAAAACTTAAGGAAATAAAACATTTCTTATTTTTGACATCTAAGATCCGAATAATTAAGTTTATAGGGGTAGCCAACTGGTTTGGGAGTCAATGGCCCTAAACTCGTTACAAGGATTGAAGATGTATTATTAAAAAAAAATATTTTTGTATTTATAAATAAACTCTCATTGCAAAAAAGATGCGAACTCTAATATAATTTTAGGATAAAAATATTACTATATTTTCAACAAGACCTATGAATATTGTAGGCACAATGAATTGATTGGTACTTTGTCTTATGTGTGTATGAAAGAATGGTAAAAAGTACATGAGAATTTGCTTATTTGATTATTTAGAAAGAAATAAAATAATTACTAACTTGGATAATAATTTATTTTTAAGCTTTCGCTTAAATTATTATGGACTAGTAATAAACGGGAGGTGTAATGAACAGTAAGAAATGTACATTTATTAAAAGGAAAATTAATCATTTTACACTTGTAGTTTCATTAATCCTATTAATTTAGCACATTTGTGAAATAATAATGAAATTTATGTTTTATATATTTCTATTGTGATTATTATTTCTTATGTAGGTGAGATAATAAATTAGATGCATAACTAAAAAAATAAACTTAATATTTGGATTTTGGAGGTCGGAAACTTGCAAAGACGTTCTAACAGTGTACAATTTCGGAAATTCCAACTTTGCGCAAGTATAGTATTTTGACCATAACTTTTTATTTCAATTTCGGATTGAGGCGATTCCAGTTTCAGATGAAAGAAGACTCAAATATCTACAACTTTGTTGTTGACAAGATTTTATATTTCTGATGTTTTCAAGGTCGAAATGAATGAAGAATTCACGTGTATTGCATGAAATTTTAATTATTAGAAAAAAAAAATCACAATTCACTTTAGGTGGATTGTGACAAATGTTTGCAAAAGGATCAACAAAAATAAAAAGAAATGAAAATAAATAAATAAATTAGTAAAAAATTATTGTTTATGTTTGATTTGGAAATTTGTAATTAATAATTGAGGGATGAATTGTAATTAATAATTGAGGGATGAACACTTATACTATAAATAGAGGTGCTCACCTTACATTTTATTAATGCATCTTTCATTTTCTCTTGAAGAATTTGGAAGAAATATTTTGTGTGTTTTATTTTTCAAATTTTGTTGTAATTTCGTTTTCTTTTAGTAATAAAATTAGGTGTGTTTCTATTTAAAACATGAATAGCTAATTCCATTTTTGATTGGGTAAATGATTAAACTCTTAATATGAAACATAAATTAATCTTATATTATATAATATATAAATTGTAATATGAAAACTAATTTTCTCTTATATTTGAGGGTATTTTGATTTGCTATACTCAATCAAATCTTGATTGGCATAATTAATATTTTAACTCATATAATATGAGATATTAATTTAACTCTAAATTAATTATAAACAAACTTTGTTATCGCTTTCATGACTGGTTTTATTTATTTGGCATAATTGACTACCTAATTAGATTTGTTATAAACAAATATCATAATCACTTTTATGACTGATGTTATATGTTTTGACATAATTAATTCTTAAAATAAATTAACTGGGTAATAATGATAATTTATATATTATGAAAAACTAAGATTTCTTTATATTTGAAATATTCATAATGAATCCCCTAAACCCGAAATTTTAATTTTATTGTTACATTTCAATTAAAAAATTTATTATCACTTCAAACAATTTATCATTTTTATGTTTACTCTAATTATTATTTTATTTTACTAAATCTATTCATTGACTCTATGTGGATCGACCCTGGACTTACTGGATTATTTTATTATTTCGACACTCTAATATTTGAGAGTAAAGAACCACTTTATGAGTGTGTCAGTAGTAACTGTGAGAATTTGTGAAGAAAATATGCATTAACATTTGCTTGAATTTAGAACTATAATGAGATGTCTTTGTATAGATATTATACAATTACAATACTAAATACATAACTATCATATTAAATACATAGCAACACAACTACGATATTAATTATCTAACATTAAGAATCTAACATTCCCCTAAAACTCAAGATAGTAGTAAGGAAACCAGATTGAGTTTGGGAACGAGAGTTATGTAACGGCTAGGAAGAAAACACTTGGTGAAGATATCAACTATTCGATCATCGGAGCGTAAATACATCTTTTTGGAGAGAAACAAGGAGATAAGACATATTCAGAGACAGAGACAAGCAGATAAGACCTGTTTGGAGACAGGGATAAAGAGATAAGACCTGTATGAAGACAGAGACAATGAAATAAGACATGTTTGGAAACAAAAACAAAGAAATAAGAGCTTTTTGGAGACAATGACAAAAAGATAAAACCTGTTTGGAGACGGAGACATAGAGAGATTCAAAGATCGAAACTCTGACGTCTGATATCATGTGAGAATTTGTGAAAAAAAAATGTGTATTAACATTTGCTTGAATTTAGAACTACAATGGGGTCTTTATATAGACATTATACAACTATCATATTAAATACACAACTATCATACTAAATACACAATTATCATATTAAATACACAACACACAAATACCATATTAATAATCTAACATTAATAATCTAACAGTAACAATAAGCAAGTTCTCTGGTTCAAATAAATCTAATACACCACACACATATATGCCCAGTCACATCCCCTACATAATATCTGCCGTTCTCTGATACCAAACGTTTGGGAGGCCAACGACCCACTAATCACAAGATAAATAATCAACAAAGGGCGTCTTTGCATACTTTCTGTAGCCATGCAAATGGGGTGGGAACTGGGAAGGAGCCCCCCATTAAGACAGTTCTCAACCAGCAATCGAAGGAACAATAGTAAAATCAGGGCTGTAGGTGTGTTAATTCAACTCCTTTTAACAGATCAAAAACACGCAAAGCATCCAAAAAGCATTGAAAGATATCATCAGCATAAACACACAATTTAATACAACAAACCCACACAAATTGAGGCTTGCTCCACTCCACTGCTTTGTTTTGAAAATGATGTAAGTTTTTTCATAAAATTACAAATTTAATTTTATGGAATTCAATAAATTAGGGAAAAAAAGGAAACCACAAAGAAATTATACTGAAAAAGAAGTTAACAAAATGTTATTAAATTTAGACCTTGCTTTTTAAGGATGCTTACCTACAAAATTCAAATATATCATTATTATCCTCACTGCCAGGTTCCTGTACTGTCAAAAATTCAAGTAAACCACCACTACTTTGGCCCGAGTTACTGACAACTAGGTCTCCAGATCTACCAGATTGACCTGAGCCAGAGTCACCAAAACCACTTGAATGATCTGATCTAAAGTTCCCAGATTGGATTGCATTAGAACCAAAACCACCAGAGCTAGGTCCACCAATTCCACCACCTTGACCAGAATATGAACTGCTATAGCCACTAGAATGGCCAAACCCAGGACTTCCTGAGCCAGAGTCACCAAAACCACTTGAACGATCTAAGTTCCCAGATTGGTTTGCATTAGAACCAAAACCACCAGAGCTAGGTCCACCATATCCACCACCTTGACCAGAATATGAACTGTTATAGCCACTAGAATGGACAAACCCAGGACTTCCTGAGCCAGAGTCACCATTTCCCCTCGAACGATCTAAGTTCCCAGATTGGTTTGCATTAGAAACAAAACCACCAGAGCTAGGTCCACCAAATCCACCACCTTGACCAGAATATGAACTGCTATAGCCACTAGAATGGCCAAACCCAGGACTTCCTGAGCCAGAGTCACCAAAACCACTTGAACGATCTAAGTTCCCAGATTGGTTTGCATTAGAACCAAAACCACCAGAGCTAGGTCCACCAAATCCACCACCTTGACCAGAATATGAACTGTTATAGCCACTAGAATGGCCAAACCCAGGACTTCCTGAGCCAGAGTCACCATTTCCCCTCGAACGATCTAAGTTCCCAGATTGGTTTTCATTAGAACCAAAACCACCAGAGCTAGGTCCACCAAATCCACCACCTTGACCAGAATATGAACTGCTATAGCCACTAGAATGGCCAAACCCAGGACTTCCTGAGCCAGAGTCACCATTTCCCCTCGAATGATCTAAGTTCCCAGATTGGTTTGCATTAGAACCAAAACCACCAGAACTAGGTCCACCAAATACACCACCTTGACCAGAATATGAACTGTTATAGCCACTAGAATGGCCAAACCCAGGACTTCCTGAGCCAGAGTCACCAAAACCACTTGAACGATCTAAGTTCCCAGATTGGTTTGCATTAGAACCAAAACCACCAGGGCTAGGTCCACCAATTCCACCATCTTGACCAGAATATGAACTGTTATAGCCACTAGAATGGCCAAACCCCGGACTTCCTGAACCAGAGTCACCATTTCCCCTTGAACGATCTAAGTTCCCAGATTGGTTTGCATTAGAACCAAAACCACCAGAGCTAGGTCCACCAATTCCACCACCTTGACTAGAGTCACCAAAACCACTTGAATGTTCTAAGTTCCCAGATTGGTTTGCATTAGAACCAAAACCACCAGAGCTAGGTCCAACAAATCCACCACCTTGACCAGAGCTAGGTCCAACAAAACCACCAGAGCTAGGTCCAACAAATCCACCACCTTGACCAGAATATGAACTGTTATAGCCACTAGAATGGCCAAACCCAGGACTTCCTGAGCCAGAGTCGCCAAAACCACTTGAACGATCTAAGTTCCCAGATTGGTTTGCATTAGAACCAAAACCACCAGAGCTAGGTCCACCAAATCCACCACCTTGACCAGAATATGAACTGTTATAGCCACTAGATTGGCCAAATCCAGGACTTCCTGAGCCAGAGTCACCATTTCCCCTCGAACGATCTAAGGTCCCAGATTGGTTTGCATTAGAACCAAAACCACCAGAGCTAGGTCCAACAAATCCACCACCTTGACCAGAATATGAACTGTTATAGCCACTAGAATAGCCAAACCCAGGACTTCCTAAGCCAGAGTCCCCAAAACCACTTGAACGATCTAAGTTCCCAGATTGGTTTGCATTAGAACCAAAACCACCAGAGCTAGGTCCACCAAATCCACCACCTTGACCAGAATATGAAATGGTATAGCCACTAGAATGGCCAAAACCAAGACTTTTTGAGCCAGAGTCACCATTTCCACTTAAATGATCTAAGTTCCCAGATTGGTTTGCATTAGAACCAAAACCACCAGAGCTAGGTCCACCAAATCCACCACCTTGGACAGAATATGAACTGTTATAGCCACTAGAATGGCCAAACCCAGGACTTCTTGAGCCAGAGTCACCAAAACCACTTGAATGATCTAAGTTCCCAGATTGGTTTGCATTAGAACCAAAACCACCAGAGCTAGGTCCACCAAGTCCACCACCTTCAACAGAATATGAACTGTTATAGCCACTTGAATGGCCAAACCCAGGACTTCCTGAGCCAGAGTCACCAAAACCACTTGAACGATCTAAGTTCCCAGATTGGTTTGCATTAGAACCAAAACCACCAGAGCTAGGTCCACCAAGTCCACCACCTTGACCAGAATATGAACTGTTATAGCCACTAGAATGGCCAAACCCAAGACTTCCTGAGCCAGAGTCACCATTTCCACTTGAATGATCTGATCTAAAGTTCCCAGATTGGTTTGCATTAGAACCAAAACCACCAGAGCTAGGTCCACCAAATCCACCACCTTGACCAGAATATGAACTGTTATAGCCACTAGAATGTCCAAACCCAGGACTTCCTGAGCCAGATTCACCAAAATCACTTGAACGATCTAAGTTCCCAGATTGGTTTGCATTAGAACCAACACCACCAGAGCTAGGTCCATCAAACCCACCACCTTGGACAGAATATGAACTGTTATAGCCACTAGAATGGCCAAACCCATGACTTCCTGAGCCAGAGTCACCAAAACCACTTGAACGATCTAAGTTCCCAGATTGGTTTGCATTAGATCCAAAACCACCAGTGCTAGGTCCAACAAATCCACCACCTTGACCAGAATATGAACTGTTATAGCCACTAGAATGGCCAAACCCAAGACTTCCTGAGCCAGAGTCACCATTTCCACTTGAATGATCTGATCTAAAGTTCCCAGATTGGTTTGCATTAGAGCCAAAACCACCAGAGCTAGGTCCACCAAATCCACCACCTTGACCAGAATATGAACTGTTATAGCCACTAGAATGGCTAAACCCAGGACTTCTGTACCCTCCAGACTGGCCAAATCCAGAACCCCCTGGACGATTGGAATGACCAAATCCTGTATCACCATATCCATGATCTCTCATACTTCCAAGCCTAGACCGGCCACCCATGTCATTGAACATGTCTCCACCAGACCGGCCAAATCCATAACCCACTGGACTGGATCGACCAAATCCTGTATCACCATATCCACGATCTCTCATACTTCCATACCCAGACCGGCCACCCATGACACTGAACATGTTTTCACCAGATCGGCCAAATCCAGACCCCCCTGGACTGGAACGACCAAATCCTGTATCACCATATCCACGATCTCTGAACATGTCTCTACCTCCTTCAACAGCAATCCTTGGGATCTGTAAGAGCAACAAGTAATCAGACAAGCATTGAGTGGTTTTTCTTGCAAATGCTAATACTGCAGCTCTCTCTCTCTCTCTCACACACACACACACACATTAATTGGCAAAAAGAAAAGGATACATGTTAAAGAAGACTGTGTGTGTCAGAGAGAGGAGAGAGGGGACTGTAATAGAATTGCAATACAAAGAGAAATCTATTAGACTATTAAAATGCGGGAGTGACAACATTCAAGGGGGGCAGAGGGGCAATCAAAATAATAAACAGATGATTGCACACCATACATGTATTACAGTCAAGTGACACCTATTTTTTTCAAGTTAAGCCTAAATTTATGTCACTCCTAGTATTCTAGCTATACATGCATGTCACTCCAGATCCAGATGATGACAACTTTACCAGGGATTTGGTGATGGTGCAGTGAAGCATTAGTCAGATGTTAGCATGTACTTACAGCTATTATAAGAGGATCATCAATGTTTATGAATGTCACATGTGCATATTCATTCAGGCACATCCAAAATATTCAAACACAAAGTTGATATCCCCCTCAAAGCCTTTTTTTTCTCTTTATAGGCCAGAAGCCCATTCCAGGCTTAGAAACTCAAATATATCAAGTCAATCCCAATGATCAAATTGCAATTCATTTGAACTATAATTGGCTTGCCAAAAAACATAAAACAATAATTGGATTTCAGATAGACAAACGGTTATTTTCATGAAAATGAAAAGGGGAATCAACCTCAGTGAATCTGCATCCAACATCTTGCTCAATACCCTTGACTTGCCTGTACTGCTGATCTGTGTAGATAAGAATTGCACTTCCTTTCTTTCCAGCACGACCAGTTCGACCCGTTCGATGAACAAAAAAATCAGAAGTTTTTGGAAGCTCATAGTGAATTATCTAAAGTTAGGGGGGAAAATGTCAGAAGCTGCCCTTTAGATTGCATAGAGAGAACAGATAATAATATAAACACCAAAACATTCCGCAGCATAATAGACTTGGTATAGAAAATAAGACTTATTGCTCTTGGACAGCTTTTACTCTTAACATCATGTAATATCTATATTTACTAGTAAGCAATGAGAATGAGCTACATACAAAAAGTGAGGAAAAGTTAGTCAAGGTAAATGGGTAAACTACACATCCATTATAACATATGGTCCCAAGCAAATTATCATTGCTTATTGATATATACAAGGAAAATAAATGGGTACATCATATGCATATTTCTAAAAGATACACGGATCATCATATACAACCCATTCACATCTAATAAAAAAAAACAAGAAGATTAATCCTTCAGGTTTATGTAGAATAGAGGACGTATAAAAAGCTAAAAAAATATCACAAAACAAAAAGTGATATTAAAAATATTCGCAACTAAGAAGGCAAAGGAATATCTAAAACCAGTTAAAGTAAGAATTTTAATTACAACTGACCAGATCAACATTAGGTACATCAAGCCCACGTGCAGCAACATCAGTAGCAATCAGTATATTAAAACTTCCATTTCGGAAGGCTGAAAGGGTCCTTTCCCTCTGGCTTTGTGAGATATCACCATGCAAAGGTTCACAATTAAAGCTTCTACAACCCAAAGAACTCGCCAAACGGTCAGCATCACGTTTCGTTTCAGTGAAGACAATGCATTTTCCACCTTTTGCATGTTCCTAAGAACACAAATAATGATACTGAGAAATTGGAAAAGGTTGACAAAGATAAAGCGAGAATAATCATAAATTTTCTCTAGCGTTTGCCTAAATGACAAGAAAGGAGAATATTCACAAACACCCCTACTAGGTAATTACATTTAGCACCAAACAGAAACAAAATAAAGGGAAACAAAGTTCTGGATCATACAGTTATCAGTGGGCCAATAATTGATGATTTTTCATACATGCTTGTTGCAATCGAATAGAGGGAAATTCCATCCGCTAGCTTTTGATCAGAATCTCCTACCTGCAATAAATATAAGAAAAATACAATATAATCAAATTGTTTTAATGCTTCAACTAAAAACTTTCTAGTGTCATCTTCACCCATTTTTCACACACTTTCAACAAATAAAATAAAGAAGTTCACTACATTCCACGATAAAATAATAATATATGCAAATAACAAGTCATTAAATAATAAATATGTGCATGATGGTTTTTTAAAAGGGAAATTCGTAAGAAACAAACGATTTTCTGAAGATAATTCCTTGTACTTACGAGATCAACAGTTAAAGGATTTTTAAGGTACTTATGTGTGAGGCTTATAATCGATGGAGGCATCGTCGCTGAGAACATCAGACTCTGACGATCTTGTGGCAACCTGTCCAAGATGACTTCAACATCTTCAGCAAAGTTAACACTAAGCATATGATCAGCTTCATCAAGAACTACAAACTGAACCTCCGATAAGTTGAGAGCATTGCGCTTAATCAAATCAATAACACGACCAGGTGTCCCAACAACCACATCAACACCATGGTGAAGATCCCCCATTTGACTATGAATTGGAGTCCCACCATAAACACAAATAGTATCCAAGCTGGGCGCAGACTCATGGAATTCCTTCTCAACTTGCCTTGCAAGTTCTCTTGTCGGAGCCAAGACCAAGCACATAGGATTTCTCCCTTTTCTGAACATCATAATATGACACTAGATCAAAATATAAATACCAAACCTACACAATCCTCAATTCAATTAAACACAAACAACAACAAAATGAAATAAATGCCAAAAAAAAAAAAAAACAAACCCATGTTTCTCATTGAATTTGATGATTTTATCAAGAATTGGAATCCCAAAAGCTAGGGTTTTTCCAGTTCCAGTTCTGGATCGACCAATCATGTCACGACCTTGCATAGCCGGTTCCAAAACAGCTCTCTGTATCGGAAAAAGCTTCGTTATACCCTTACCAGCCAACGCCGACACAATATCTTGAGAAACCCCAAGCTTTGCAATCTCAAGCCCTTCATCTTCATTACCCACATCATATGCGGCGTGATCATATACAGCCGACTGAGCACACTGCCACGCCACAGACGACTTAAAATCCAACGGCCGAGATTTCGCGTGGAATTCCCTCGTCCCAGCTGAAAATACCGACTTGATTATCCCATCGTGACGGGAGATAACGGCGCTTGATTTCGCCGTTAAGTGGCTTTGCAAAATGGATTCAACGGAGGTCAAGGCGGCCGTGAGGGCCCGCTTTGAAGTTAGTAGTGACGAGGATCTTTTTAGGATTAAGCTCATCATTTTTTGTTTTTAAATTCTCTGTCTCTCTCTCTCTCTCTCTATCTCTCTCTCTCGCGCGCGCGCTTCTGTGAGGAGTTAAGAAATGAGAGGAGGAAAAGAGGGGTTTAGGGTTTTAGAAGAGGCGAAGCAAGGCCTCGAAGGCGAAATCAGGGATTTTATCATTTTGATTTGTTAAGGTGGGTTATATTTTTATGGGGCTTTTATCATGTGTGCTCCGGGATTTGTTTGTCAAGTAAGGTACGTCCGGGATCATCTTTTGTGAATTGTCCAGCATGCTTAAACCAACCGTCTGATTTCCATCTTTGTGAAAATACACACCACAAATATCTTCTTTTTTTAATTAAATAAGTTTTGTGGTATTCAATTAAGACATTTAAATAATTTAAAAAATCTTGTGATATTCCATTGAGATTATTAAGATTTTTTAAAGAGGGTGTCTAAATCTAATGATATTCAATCTGAAATTTAAACAAATAATAAAAAGTCTTATGTTATTGAAAAACTTGTTAATTTTGAAGGATTTTTTTTTATATGTATAATTATGTTAGACTTTTTAGTGAGAGGTATACATATCAAACCCTGTAAAAAAATCTCACCCTAACCCAATGTTTAAAAATACGGATAATGCCTCGAGGTGGTCGGGCATTGAGGCGCGAGGCGGGCGCCTCAATACGAAAATCAAAAAAAAAAAAATTAAAATCATCATATCAGCATGATATTCACACATTGCTTCACTCTTCATTTACACAAATTCTTTCTGTTGGGACAGTTGTGGAATCTCTAGGGTTGGATCGGTGCCTCGTGCAGCGAAAGTGGATCTAATCCAAGGATATTAGTGATAAGTGAAAGTGAATCTCTACGAGTCAGTAGGAAAACGGGGACCAAATTGGAGTATGGACGCTCCGGAACGGAGAAAATGAAGTTTCAGTGTTCATCGGCTCTCGGAGTCGCGACGCGGAGCCTTGGGAGTCGAGACGCTCCAAAGTGCGAGTGAAACTGCAAGAGTTGGACGTCTCGGCATCGCAACGTGGAAGAGTGGGAGTTGCGACGTTCCTATGTGTGATGCTCAATGTCGCGACGCTCAAAGGTCAGTGTCGCGACGCTTAGTGAGCAATTTCAACTTTCAAAATAATCATAAACACTTTCAATTTTCTCCAATCATTTCAATACACCTTTAAACCAATTTTAACATCAAAATCACCACACCATATTATACGTCTAACATACATATATGCATTTGCTTGAATCAAAATACAAATCAATTTAGAATCTCATTATGAAATGTCTCATGAACAATTCTAGTTCACCCAGAGATGTCAAGTGATTCTAGAAATGGTAGTCATAGCTCTAAGCTTTAATCTAGAGTTCCAAATTCTTATTAATTATTTCATGTCCAACATGAACATCTTTAACCTAATTAACAAGCATATTGTGTTTATATTTCCAAAGCATCATAACACAATTTATTAGTCTTATTTCAACTTTAAGCTATGTAATCATGCATCCAATACATAATTCATCATTATATGTCTCACTAATGAATAACATAACTTAAGAGAAGTTCAAACTTACCTGGTACATTGATGCAAACATCTAATCTCATTCTCTTTGTTGAAATGGTTGGAGAACTTCCAAGGTTTGCAAGCTTGACTGCAATATCCAATATTGATTCCAATGCTAGCAAGCTCCACTCCAATATCCAATCTTGATTTCTCCTATACGAAATTATATAGAGACCTCACAAAACTTCTACAACACTTCTCTAACTTAGGCTAATTTCTCCAAGAATTGTTTGTATTTAGCTTTCTCAAGCTTAATTAAAACATTCATAAAATTTGCTATATATAACAAAACTTAGATAATTTTTAATTAATAAAAGTTATAATCAACTTTTATGTGGGCTTAATATAATTTGTCCAAATATGTATAATTAGGTGTGACTAATCACATTTGTCTATGTTGACGGTGGATTTTGGTCTCAGGGTAATACGGGAATATCACCTCCGAGGGAACCCTCCTTCAACTGTGAATTTGTTTGGTTATGCGGGAAACCAAAAGCAAACTTAGCGGAAAACAAAGAAATACGCCAATCAGACAAGGTGATTTAACGTGGTTCGGTGGACTTTGAGATCCGACCTACGTCCACGGACAAGAACAGGGTGGTACTCTTTTTATTACTCAAATACACCTCTCGGGCCTCTCCTTTGCTCTTACAAATCGGAACTTTATGACTCTAATCTCTCACTCTTGTGATGATTTTCAGATGATGCCTTCCACTCCTTTTCCTACACTCACTCTTCCCTCCTATTTATAATGGTGAAGAAATCAGATTCCTATTTGTACAAGAATTCCCAATTTGGAGATGGTCTCCTTTTCCTATCAGGATTCCTAGTCAAAACTATTCCCTTTTCCCATAAGGATTCCTAATCAAAACTACATTTACTTCCTTTATCCTATTAGGATATTAAGTTATTACTTTACCCCATTAAAGTAGGACAACTTATCCCTTTTCCGCAAGAATAGGATGCTTTATCTTCCTGAGCACGCCTCGTCATGTGCTCGGTCTTCATTAGGTCGGTCATGATAGCCATTTGAACTGAGAATGCTGCTGTCGATCTGATAATGCTCGGTCATCCGATCTCAAGTGCTCGGCCATTTAGTATAAAGTGTTCGGCCTCTTACCGTCAAGTTCTCGGGTCGGCTTTAACGGTCTCGATCAATGGAGTTACCCCTTTTACCCCTGTCGTGTTGTTTAAATAACATAGTGCCCGAAAAACACCATCAACATCTGTCCCCTAGTTCTCGGTAACAACGAGTTTGTGAGTTGATGCCGGGAACTATAAAAAAAGATGGTGTGCTGATCGCCTAGCTGGTGGTCGTTCCAGAAATCACCGAAATTGTCTTTGCCATCAACTAAGTCTTCTGTTTCTATCTTCATATCCTCGGTTTATTGGAGATGCTGACTCTATTCAGAATGATTCTCCACCTCAAAGCAAATTGCTTACTTGGGTCGTTCCATCAGGAGATGAAGTTCCTCTTGTTGTCCAAACTAAAAATGACTCCTCCTCTGTAATATCTGTACCAGAGATTTGGGGGTCCTGACCCCTGACTGATCCAATCTCGATTGTGAGGAGAAAATTTTTGCCTCTGAGCTAACGATGATGTGCTCGGTGGCATGTGATCCTGTCTCGAGCTGTGAGAGATGCTCGGGCCTGGGGGAACGTTACGTCCCCAGTCCGAAGGACTGACTCGGTGGGACGCAACCCGACCCCGAGCTGAGAACGACACTTGGACCTGAGGGAATGTTACGTCCCCAGTCCGAAGGACTGACTCGGTGGGACGCAACCCGACCCCGAGCTGAGAACGACACTTGGACCTGAGGGAATGTTACGTCCCCAGTCCGAAGGACTGACTCGGTGGGACGCAACCCGACCCCGAGCTGAGAACGACACTTGGATCTGAGGGAATGTTACGTCCCCAGTCCGAAGGGCTGACTCGGTGGGACGGACCCCGACCCCGAGCTGTGAAAGACACTTGGACCTGAGGGAATGTTACGTCCCCAGTCCGAAGGGCTGACTCGGTGGGACGTACCCCGACCCCGAGCTGTGAAAGACACTTGGACCTGAGGGAATGTTACGTCCCCAGTCTGAAGGGCTGACTCGGTGGGACTCGCCCGACCCCGAGCTGTAAAAATCACTTCGTCCTGGGGGAATGTTACGTCCCCAGTCCAAAGGCAGACTCGGTGGGACATCGCCCGACCCCGAGCTGTAAGAATCACTTGGTCCTGGGGGAATGTTACGTCCCCAGTCCAAAGGGCAGACTCGGTGGGACATCGCCCGACCCCGAGCTGTAAGAATCACTTGGTCCTGGGGGAATGTTACGTCCCCAGTCCAAAGGTCAGACTCGGTGGGGCGTCGCCCGACCCCGAGCTGTAAGAATCACTTGGTCCTGGGGGAATGTTACGTCCCCAGTCCAAAGGGCAGACTCGGTGGGACATCGCCCGACCCCGAGCTGTAAGAATCACTTGGTCCTGGGGGAATGTTACGTCCCCAGTCCAAAGGGCAGACTCGGTGGGACATCGCCCGACCCCGAGCTGTAAGAATCACTTGGTCCTGGGGGAATGTTACGTCCCCAGTCCAAAGGGCAGACTCGGTGGGACATCGCCCGACCCCGAGCTGTAAGATCACTTGGTCCTGGGGGAATGTTACGTCCCCAGTCCAAAGGCAGACTCGGTGGGACATCGCCCGACCCCGAGCTGTAAAAATCACTTGGTCCTGGGGGAATGTTACGTCCCCAGTCCAAAGGGCTGACTCGGTGGGACATCGCCCGACCCCGAGCTGTAAAAATCACTTGGTCCTGGGGGAATGTTACGTCCCCAGTCCAAAGGGCAGACTCGGTGGGACATCGCCTGACCCCGAGCTGTAAGAATCACTTGGTCCTGGGGGAATGTTACGTCCCCAGTCCAAAGGGCAGACTCGGTGGGACATCGCCCGACCCCGAGCTGTAAGAATCACTTGGTCCTGGGGGAATGTTACGTCCCCAGTCCAAAGGTCAGACTCGGTGGGACGTCGCCCGACCCCGAGCTGTAAGAATCACTTGGTCCTGGGGGAATGTTACGTCCCCAGTCCAAAGGGCAGACTCGGTGGGACATCGCCCGACCCCGAGCTGTAAGAATCACTTGGTCCTGGGGGAATGTTACGTCCCCAGTCCAAAGGTCAGACTCGGTGGGACATAGCCCGACACCGAGCTGTAAGAATCACTTGGTCCTGGGGGAATGTTACGTCCCCAGTCCAAAGGCAGACTCGGTGGGACATCGCCCGACCCCGAGCTGTAAGAATCACTTGGTCCTGGGGGAATATTACGTCCCCAGTCCAAAGGCAGACTCGGTGGGACACTCGCCCGACCCCGAGCTGTAAAAATCACTTGGTCCTGGGGGAATGTTACGTCCCCAGTCCAAAGGGCAGACTCGGTGGGACATCGCCCGACCCCGAGCTGTAAAAATCACTTGGTCCTGGGGGAATGTTACGTCCCCAGTCCAAGGCAGACTCGGTGGGACATCGCCCGACCCCGAGCTGTAAAAATCACTTGGTCCTGGGGGAATGTTACGTCCCCAGACCAATGAGCATGACTCGGTGGGACGTAACCCGACCCCGAGCTGTAACAAACATCGATCTCGACGGTACAAAAGCAGACCCGAGCCGGAAAGAGACATCGGTCTCGGCGGTACAAGAGCAGACCCGAGCCTTTTTGGGATCTGTTGCCTTTCTTGCAACTCTACACTGGTCACTACAAGCAAGACTCTTCTTAATATATCATCTCTGCATCTCAGCATTCCACGCATCCGACCGGATGACTTCCGCTATCAACTTGGTCGACCTAAAAAACCGAATGGTCTATGTACACTCCGAGATAGCCTTCTTTTACCAAGTCTTCCACCTGCTCCCGCAGGTCTCTGCGCCCGTCCGTTGCATGTCTTCTGGAGTTGTTGTGTATGCAATAAGCCTTTTGGTTCCTCTTGTCCGGGGAAAATCTTCTTTGGTCGGGTTCTACTAAGAGGCCTTTCCCTTGGATCTCCACGACAATTTATCCCAGTGGTTTATTTAGAGGAATGTATGCATTTTCCCTTACCACATGGTTTACTTGGGTCGGCGCCCTTCTCTATTGGTTGTCACGGTGCAGTGGTTTGAACTCCTTGTGCTTTGGGGGTGGTTTTCTGGGTTCTCTTTCTATACGGCGGGGGGCGCCCTCCCTTGTGGTTCTTTCTCTGATGGTGTTCCCTTATCGGGATATTTTCTCCTCGTTCTCCAATAAAACGAATTTTCGGGCCACCTCCAGGGCAGTGGCGTAGTCCGGGGTGTCTTGGATCCTTAAATGGGTCCATAGTCTTCCGACCCTCAAGGCTCCTTTCAAGCTTTCCAGGGCCTCGGGGGATTCATACCCTCCGACTTCGAGCACGGTGTTGTGGTACCTTTCAATGAAGCTTTTTAGTGTTTCGTCATCTCCCTGTTTTATGAGCCTTAGTTCTCCTATTGTCTTTTTAGGGGTGCAAGCTCCTTTGAAGTGTCGGATGAATGATTTCTTAAGCTGGGAGAAGCTCTGGATGCTCCCCGGGGCCAGACTTCTATACCATAGGATGGCAGGTCCACCCAAAGTTAAGGGAAATACTTTGCATACGGCGTCGCCTGTTACCCCATGTACTTCCATCAGGAGGACAAAATTCTCAATGTGGGATTTTGGGTCGGAGTGGCCTTTGTATGGTGCTATGGTCGGCATGTTAAACCGCTTCGGGATCTGTGCTGACCTTATTTCTTCCGTAAGGGGAGACCCCTCTTCCTCGCCTTGGGTGTCTCCCGCCCCGATCTTGAGGCCTTCTCCCCATCTGGTCATCTCTTTTCTCAACCAAGATTTTATTTCACGGGTTGTGCCCCCGTGCCGCCTTCTGTGTTCTTCTGTTCGCCTGTCGCCCCGGGCGTGGCGTTCTTTAAATCCAGAGGTCTCATGTACGTCTTCGTTATATTTTTTATCCTCCCTCTTGGAGTTGTAAAAACTGTCGGAGGAGGGGTCGGGTGATTGTTCCCCCTTCTTCTTCCCTTCCCATGTGTCTTCTGATCTTCCTACCACCGCAGATCTTATCCCATAGGGGCCTCTCTTTCTGGGTCCCTCGTCTTCGCTTACATCTACTACTTTTTTTCCTCTTTCCCTTCTCTGTTCGGTCTCGGTTTCAGTTTTCTCGTTGTTTGCTCCTTCTATTCTTTCTAGTCGATCCATCATAGACCTCATGCCATCTTCCATTTTTTTCATCCAGTCCGTTGCCGGACCTCCTGGTTGGCGATTTCCGTCCTCCGCCATTTGTCTTATCACGTGAACTGCTTTTTGTTAAAGTTCCCCACAGACGGCGCCAACTGTTGACGGTGGATTTTGGTCTCAGGGTAATACGGGAATATCACCTCCGAGGGAACCCTCCTTCAACTGTGAATTTGTTTGGTTATGCGGGAAACCAAAAGCAAACTTAGCGGAAAACAAAGAAATACGACAATCAGACAAGGTGATTTAACGTGGTTCGGTGGACTTTGAGATCCGACCTACGTCCACAGACAAGAACAGGGTGGTACTCTTTTTATTACTCAAATACACCTCTCGGGCCTCTCCTTTGCTCTTACAAATCGGAACTTTATGACTCTAATCTCTCACTCTTGTGATGATTTTCAGATGATGCCTTCCACTCCTTTTCCTACACTCACTCTTCCCTCCTATTTATAATGGTGAAGAAATCAGATTCCTATTTGTACAAGAATTCCCAATTTGGAGATGGTCTCATTTTCCTATCAGGATTCCTAGTCAAAACTATTCCATTTTCCCATAAGGATTCCTAATCAAAACTACATTTACTTTCTTTATCCTATTAGGATATTAAGTTATTACTTTACCCCATTAAAGTAGGACAACTTATCCCTTTTCCGCAAGAATAGGATGCTTTATCTTCCTGAGCACGCCTCGTCATGTGCTCGGTCTTCATGAGGTCGGTCATGATAGCCATTTGAACTGAGAATGCTGCTGTCGATCTGATAATGCTCGGTCATCCGATCTCAAGTGCTCGGCCATTTAGTATAAAGTGTTCGGCCTCTTACCGTCAAGTTCTCGGGTCGGCTTTAACGGTCTCGATCAATGGAGTTACCCCTTTTACCCCTGTCGTGTTGTTTAAATAACATAGTGCCCGAAAAACACCATCAACAGTCTATCATTTTGATTTAATCAAATTAAATCAATACAAAGATTATGAAATTAATCAGTTCAATGTCTGCGACTTTGATTTAATCCAATTAAATTAAGTCAAAAACATATATAATTACACATTTGCAATTACCATAATATCATCAAAAGATAAAGAGAAATTACGACAAAACATTTGTGTAAATATTGAATTAATCCAATTAGGTCAAAGTAGATAATCAATGTTATCCAATAACACTTGATTATCTTAGTTGATAATTATAATATCGAATAATATCTTTTATCAAAATTAATCGGTTACCCAAGTTCTCAGCGAGTACACTTTACATTGGGACTCTCTAAGTTTAGACATGTTCGTCATATAACCCTAGCTAATATGTACGCAATTCGGCTACCTCCAAATTCGTGAAGAACACAAACGATATTTCTGAACTATACAAGTCGAGGTCATCACATCTGTTTAACAATCCATCTATCACAGGCTATTCAAGTTGTGCTTATGAAATATTGAATACACCGTCAAGTTTCCGAGGCGCACATCTCATGTCGACATTTCCACGATTCTTTACAACCGATGTGATCCACCCTAGGTGATCGACACTGGCCAACAGATTATATCTTGATTCGCACTTGATTAACGAGTGCATCGATCCACACCCAACGACCATCTAGAGGCCATTCCATAAAATATTTATGACATACATGACATCAAAGTGTGGATGATCTCACAAAAAATCAATTTTATCTTATAATCAAATGATCACATATGTTACTTGACTCGAATAGAATCATATTGACGATGGTGTGTACTTCAAACTAATAGGAATCACCTACGAGTCATTCAGTATTCGGTCCAACCAATATCCACACGTATATACGAGCTTCAAAGCTCATGGTACATCAGGTTTAAACCATTGGAACTCCAATTACAATATATGACATGTGATAGTCTTCTAGGTTATAGGACATGTGTTAGTCTTTTAAGTTATAGGACATGTGCTAGTCTTCTAAGTTATATGAATTTGACAGTATTCCAAAACCAACGACTGTGAATAATTACTTTAAGAATAATTTACAATAATAATATTTATCCCAATGTCGGACCATCTAGTATCCAGTATTACTACAATACTATTCTAAGGTCGATGTTATTCTTAGCATATTTATACATCAATATAAAATGCATACTGATAATACCCTTAATAAGGTGTGAAATGAAAATGTAGTTATATTAGTAATAAATAATAAAATGTACAATATATTATTCGGATTGACACTCCAAACACCAACTCCAACACTTTCCTTAACAGGCTTTTACACACTTCACAGGCCCAAAGCCTTTTCTCTTTGATCCACTAATAATCCATACAATTATTTCACTCTATAGATATTTTCTCACGCATATCCCACATGCTTGTTTGTCATTTTCTGCAAATAAGAAAGAAAACAAAAACAAAAATAAAAACAATAAAAAAGAAGAAGACGAAGACATCAGAGTCGTCAATGAAAACAAGAGAAAGAAAAAATAAAAACAGAAGAAGACAAAGACATCATAGTCATCTTAGCGATGAAGAAAAAAATAGAGATGAAGAAAAAATAAAAACTGAAGAAGACGAAGACGAAGACGAAGATGAAGACATCAGAGTCGTCTTATAGATGAAGAAAAAAAATAGAGATGAAGAAAAAACAAAAATAGAAGAAGACGATTATGAAATAGAGAAAAAAGAAAGAAAAAAAAAAGGACGAAAGAAGAAGTTGATTGAAAAAAGAAAAAGAAAATGAAGCAGTGATGAAGAGGGAAAAAAACTATAAGCGTGCCTATAAATCGGCAGCTGCATCCGACATGTCAGAATCGAAGTAAACTTCCTCAACAACTCTATTTTTCTATAAACTCCTTATTCTCTCTCTTTCTGTAAACTTATTCTTCTTCTTCTTCAACAACTATCCTTTTCTCTTCACTTGCTACTATTTTCAACGCAGCGTGTGGGTAGTCGCCTCACGCCGCTTCTCGCCGAGTCGGCGTGAGGAGGCCACCTCACTCATTACGGTGCTGGAAAACATAAAATGCCATCGAGGTGGACGTCTTGACGCGCCTTCGCCGAGAGGCGGAGACGCGGCGCCTCCAGGTGCCGTCTCTGACTGTTTTTTAAAACATTGCCCTAACTCATCATATTTTTAACGTTATATTTTTTTGACTAAAGGAGAGAATATGAACATACATGTGAACTCTTCGTGAACATGATACTTGATTTGATGTGTTCTAATTTTTGTGTGTAGATCAATTGTTATTTGTGGATGAAAAATGGTCAGACATACTTTTTGTTTGCTCTTCAACGTACAAAAATCATGCGAGTCTTGACTTTTGTTATTAATGTCTGTTTGTTTATTATTAATGTTTCGATTTTACACTGTTACCATAATCTTAACTTTTGTTATTGTTACTTGAAATACAACAGCGCGTGTTCATTTATCTACACGATATTATTTTTTTCTTTTTTATTTTATTTATTAATGACTCCATTTCATATGATTATGTTTATGTTATTACTGATGCAAGTGTGCACAACTTGAACCAATTTATTTTTTTTGGCTTTTTAATTTATGGTTATGTTCCATATAATACTGATTCTAAAAAAATTATACTCTGATTCATGCTCGTTTAAAAAAATATAATTGTAAAGGTCGAGGCATCCCCCTAATTATGATGGAAAATATAACATTGTTAATTCAGTTGGGGTGACTTGGACGAGAATGGTTCAGAAAAAAAACGTGTCATTGAACTATATAGATAATGCTCATAATCCGATTAAAAATTAGTTGATTAGCATCATAAAAGTAAAAAATCTATATGTGGTCATTTCAAATCTTATAACTTCGTATGATATAAATCTTTTAAAATCCAATAAATAAAAAATCATGATTAAAAAATCTTTAATAAAATCTTGTAAGTCATTACATTCTTAAATACTCTTTTAAAATCTACTGGATTTATTTATTCATAAATAATCTTTTAAAATCTTAATTGATCACTAATAAATTTTATTATTTTGAATATATATATATATATATTAAAATTCACACATTCATGAATATATTTATCATGCATTTTCACATGTTAAAGAGTCTTACCTTTTCATTCAAACACTGGATATCCAATTGTCCTTTAACCTAAAATTATAAAAATAATCCGAAATTATGATCCACTCCGAAAATAGCTGACTCCCCAAAATGTTTATGATAGGTTCAATTATTTTTTATAATCTTTTACTACATGTATATTTAATAATACAATAATGATAGATGTATTGAATAAGTATTCATTCAATGCAAAATTAGAATTAAATTGTTATTAAAAAGTATAATTATGTAGAATACATATATCACTACTCTTAATTATAATAATAATTAAAATTCAATTACATATAAATTCTTATCCAATAATATCAATAACAGTTAATAAAAAACTTTATATAAAATTTAACTCAACACCGAATCCAAATCCCACTCAAATTTTTTATTATTATTTTTAACAAACTTGCCAAAAATAAAAAACAAAAAACTATAAAGTCAGCCTATATTGAAGAATATCCCAAGGCCCAAGCATCATTGTGTAGAAAAATGAATGTCAAAAGATTGCAGTAAAGATATTCTGCAAACAAAACTAATCACAAACTTGACTTTTATAAAAATTAGTTTAAGAGATCCAAGAGATGGAAGGAAGAATATAATGCAACCTACAAATTTACAGTAATGGAGAGGAGTTGAAATCATTATGGTATTGCAACGACAGTCTCCCTATTAAATAAAATATAACATAACCAACTGGTAAGAACACGTTCAAAGTGAGGCATGTAGTTTTGGTGTCGAGGACATAAAACTGAGGATCTTCACAAGGGATGCCATGGAATTCAAGGCCACATTCAGCAATTCTTGTGAACAACCCGGTTTCACGATCTTCTGCACCTGAGACAGGACATGAAATGCAAGCTCTGGAGTCCAACCAATGAAGTATAAAAACCACCAAAATACAATTGTTTCTTAGTAGTTTTTCGCAAGGACAGAAAATTCTAATGCTGCACGCTAAATCAGATCTAGGTTCAGTTTATATTCGTTGTCTCTTAAAATTTATCAGGATGTATTACAACACAATGTAATAGTAAATTAATTTATTCATTAACCTTGAGGTAAATCAAGGATGGCTATGTGAGACTTACGGGTTCTAAAGGCCTAAAAACCAGAATGAACGCAATAGATAGGTCTCAATGGTTTCTCAGCCACCAAAACTGAGTGAGCTGAAACCTGAAACCTTAATGAATTTGATTTAGAGTGTCTCCGAAACAGTGGAAGCTAGAACATTATCATCTAATTTCATCGAGTTCCTAAGTTTGAATATAATGAATTTCTGCTCAATTAAATTTCAGTAAAGCAGAAACAATGGGTGAATGTGTTATTTGTTACCACTTGCATTCATACCATGCAAGGTTACAAATACAGACTCACAGTGGTCACAAGTACTGAACTCAACTATAGAAATCATTGTTCCTAATTCATGGGGCCAGCTTCTGGAACCTTCTGACTTTTTAGTCCAGTCTAAAGCTAAATCTTCAAGTTCTTCAAAAGTCATTTTGGTTTTAATTATGCTACCCACACTATCATTTTAGCACTCTTTACGTTATGCCAATAATGAGAACTGAAAACAAAAAACTTGCAACCATAGACAGTGAACCATAACCTAAAATAGTGAAGAAGTTTAGTTTTTTTTTTTTATTCTTTTAAGATAGGGGGTGAGCTGTGAGCAAAGCCAAACTGATATTTTTTAGCTTCCTACCTCGCCTCAAGACTCGAACTCAGGTGGCCACTGGCCAGCCAAAGAAGGTTGCTTGAAAACCTCATGGTCAAGCCTTGTTGAATAAAGACAGAAAAGATTAAAGAAAAGCTTGGTTTAAAATATACCGTGTCAAGGTAAGCCTGCAGCTCCTCCATTTTCGTTATGTACACTTCATCTTCTGTGTGCAGCCCAGTAGAGTTCACATCATCATATATTGCTCCCTCAACCTGAGGTAGTCCTTGATGTTCACAGAGGTCATCCATCAAACACTTTCAGCACAGCATCTAATTCACTTCTCTGGCATACGTACAAATGAGAGAAAACAAAGGAGGCCATCATAAGCTGGAAGGAAACGTATTGCGTGCATCATCCACAACAGTAAGCTTCGGTGTTATAGTTACCACTTCATAACAACTAAACAACAAACCAACATTGGTTTTCAGACATGTTGTAGATATATAAGATATATATATATATAACAACCCAATAGAGCTTGAGAAATAGAAAATGGCAATTTTATTGTTCACTTCATCAACACTTCATAGCAGCAGACCAAATTGTATTGTGAGCCAATAAATAAGCAATCAATCTTTTCTGGATACCCATTATAACCAAGTTTGATCAAACAATCAAACCAATACTTGAGAGGGAAACTTAAATTTCCTGATTTTGTTTTTGTGAAAACCATTTAAATTCAGTGGAAAATTTACACAAACTACTAATCTTTAGTGCCTTAAACAATTTTACCAAGTAACTGTTCTCATAATAGGATTAAATTTAAAATAAAACGTAACCCTAATTGAAATTGCTTTGCATCGAATTGAAAATCCAATTATGAATTATACGAAAAATCATAACTATAGAAGGAATCCTTACCGTTTCAGCATCAACGGACGCTCCGAATATCCACTGCACTGACCGCTCTTGGACTATCCACTTTCTTCGGTTGTCCCCACAAATGACTTAACCGAATATAATAACAAAAGGGGTCATTACAAGGGACCCAAATAGTTTGTTCCGTTGTCAAAAACATACACAATGGATTTTGTAAATTACCAATAAACCCTATAAAATTTTAAAAATTAGTCTTCATTGAGGGGTTATTAGTTATTTTGAAAATTTTAGGGGCATATTTTTAAAGTTTTCAAAGACCGGGTTTCTCTGTCTGTTACGGGTCGGGCCAAGGGGCTCGGCTTCAGATTTCGCGCCTTGCTTTGCACTCTTTTCTTGAGACCCTAATCCAATTTGAGTTAGGTTAGAGGTCAGGAGAATCGGATTTGTCGATTACTAGATTGATTCGCTAAATTTGAACACAAAAGTGATCAAGCAAACCGAATGGCATCATCATCTGTCGAGCCTGAATCAAAGGTAAAGAATTTTCTTCAGGTTTTTTTCTCTGTCAATGTTTGTTTTCAATTCATTGTAAACATGGAAACTTTGATTTATTTTCTTAGGAAAATACAACGGGCGTAACTGATAAGTACAATGTCGAAACTGCAGAAATTCTTGCCAACAGTGCTCTGGTGAGATTCCAATTACTTGAAATGCTTTTTTTTTTTTTTTTTTTTTAATTTTCTTCTATGCGTTCAATTCAAGTTTCCTCATTAGTACTACGTTATTTTTTCCTTCAGCATTTGCCCGTGACACAGGCAGCGCCTATATATGAGCAACTTCTTTCTGTGTTTCCCACAGCTGTGAGTTCCATTGGCTGTAACATTTGTTATTGCTGGTCTAACAATATGTGGAGCAATTTAATGTTTTTTCATAAGCATTTGGTAGTTTAATGTGTCATTACTTGAATTGTTTGAGCCATTCTCTCTCTTCTCTTCAGGCTAAATTTTGGAAGCAATATGTGGAGGCATACATGGCTGTAAATAATGATGATGCTACAAAGCAGTTATTTAGCCGATGTTTGTTGATCTGTCTTCAAGTTCCCCTTTGGTACTTCTTTTTTATACTTTTTATGTTACTGTGGTACTGTTTCATCAATTTTCTTTCTGAACATGATCTAGCTGAATTCCCTATTCTAGTAATTGGAGCAATTTAAATTTGTTTCCATCATGAATTTTGCTGCCTCTATCTTTACTTTTTGTCGCTTCTTCTGAAACCAATTTCATTTAATTAATTCCATCATGTTGCCTTTTACTTTGGCTTTATAGGAGATGCTACATTCGATTTATCAGGAAAGTCTATGAGAAGAAGGGGGCAGAGGGCCAGGAAGAGACTAGAAAAGCTTTTGATTTTATGCTCAGCCATATTGGTGTGTTTTTCCTTCTGAATTTTAGGTTTGTTATTACAGTGCTTCATTTTAACACGTGTTTTACATTATTTCTCTTTAGGAATAGCAGCCAATTTAATCCGGCTGATAGTTTGAGTCTTCAGTAGAAATGGTGTTGCTTGCAAATTAGGGTTCAAGGAATCCGAAAAATCAAAAAGATAATTGGGAATAAAGACATGACTAAACAAAGAGAGAAGTTGCAAGAGTGGGGGAAAATATAGATCAAACCCAATCTAGGATTTAAAAAGAAGAGAGAGTGTGGTAAATGAGAGCAAATGGCTCTTCATAAGTCTACCTGCTGAGAGTTGCCACTTCTACATTCCTAATTTAAATCTTTCATATATGCTTAACGTCTAACAAAACACATGAAAAGGAACCCTAGCCTAATACTAGGTAAGGACTGGGAATTAATAAATTTTTAACAATTTTTCTATGCAAATCTAATAAAAAAAAATCCTCCTCTTAAAATATTATCTCTTTTGGCTAAAAGAATAACTTAATGCACGACTCCCTGAATTTCTTGTTGTTAGAAGTTGGCTTTCCCGAATATGTTGTCTAAATGAAGCAAGAGTTTTGCAGTAGTTGGCCATGTTTTGGTTGAAACAAAAGGTTCGAAAAGTTAGCCTTATAAGCCATAACAAGTCTTACAAAAATCCTGGCTGCAATTTATAAAATTCTTTTGCAAGTAATTTCTATACCTTTATGAGCTTATTTCTGCTGCATGTGTTACCAGGATCAGATATAGCATCTGGGCCCATATGGGTGGAATACATCACCTTTTTAAAGTCATTGCCAGTATGTCCAATTCTTTTTCCTTTTTTCTGTTAACAGTATTTATACTGTTATCCTGAGGGCCAAAGCCCGGAATGCAAAGCAATTTGCTATGAGAAGGAGAATCACCAATTGTTTGCCAAAGGAAGTGTCTTTATACCATATTGCTTACAAGTGTAGATGATCTTGCAGGTTCTAAATGCACATGAAGAGTCACATCGAATGATTGCTATTCGGAAAGCATACCAAATGGCTGTTATTACTCCCACCCATAATGTTGAGCAACTTTGGAGGGATTATGAAAATTTTGAAAATTCTGTTAGCCGTCAATTGGTAAGTCTTTTGTTTAGGATTGTATTTGCTGTCTTGGTATGTGTGTGTGAAGTTGGTTGTGCACCTATGTGCATGAATGAGAGTGTGCCTGTCAGAGTATTAGCATTTTGAAGATTCTGATTCTGTCAGCTCCCAACTATTGATTTTTGGGACTGGATTCTCAGTGTGTGTTTATGGGTGGGTCGGATATGTGTGTGTGTGAGTGATAATAATAATAAATATAGGACTTGTAAAATGATGATATCTTCTGGACAGGCTAAAGGGCTTTTGTCCGAATATCAATCAAAATACACCAGTGCTAGGGCTGTATATCGGGAGCGGAAGAAATATGTTGAGGAAATTGATTGGAATATGCTTGCAGTGCCACCAGCTGGATCTTACAAGGTAGTTTTCTACTTTTCTCTGATGCTCTTATAGTGGTTTGACCTGGAGATGCAAGAGTGGCCCTTGGCTGGAGCAATCCTGTCTTCTTACATAGTGAGCTAGTAGAAGTTTGGTGACTTGTCTTCACTATAAAATACATGATATATCTGCTCTACAGAACTGCCTACTTTTTGAACATCCCCTATAATTTTGTGTCTTGTCATACTCGACAGTCTAAGTTATATTTGTCATCAAATGTTATAGTCTGTGGTTTTATGATGACAGGAAGAACAGCAGTGGATCGCATGGAAGAAGCTTTTAGCCTTTGAAAAGTAAGTCTGACCGATTTTTTCAAATAGTTTCAGACAGTTATAGTAATTGTTGTTTTATATTTACTGTCCTCTTCTTGTATGCATGTGTGGTTTTATGTCAATGGTAGTTTGTTGGTTCTGGTAGCTAGACCCGGCCCGGTTCCACAAGTGGTCGGTTTAGGTGACAACCTTTTTTTACTACCTATATGGTCGGTTTTACATTTCAGACGTAGTTTCCGCCTATATGGTCGATTTAGGTGATAACCTTGTTACCGCCTATATGGTCGGTTGGATTTAATTGGGACAAATGGAATTACCGCCTTTATGGTCTGTTAAATATAATTAATTAATCGGTAAATATTCACAATAAGGGAGATTTCTAATTTTGAAATATTAAAAGTGGATCCTCTAACCCCCAGCATTTTCATTTATTGTACTTTTACATTTTTTAATTTTCAGCATTTACTTTCCAGCATTTACTTTATTTAATTTTCAGCATTTACTTTATGTCTTTTATTTTATTTAATCTTTTATTAGCCTTAGATATGTGTCGTAACTAAGTCCGCTATCTGAGGTTGTGATGAATTCCAATATCACCGGGTTATAAGGGGTTATTTTATAGTTTGGGTAATATAAAGGTTTACTTATTAAGTCTTAAGCTTAATGCGTCTTGTTAACTGGCCATTAATAAAATTGATTTGGTAAACTTAAAATAAACTTGACAAAGGAATTTTAGGTTTCAGCCTAGACTTAATAGGCCCACGATCTTCCTTGAGATAGATAACCTTTTAATAGATTTCCTTACAGGATAGACATTACCTGTCGGCCGGTTTCCGGTTAAATCCGGTTCGGTTCCGGTTCCACACTTAAGTGGAACCGAAACACCGAACCGGAACCGAACGGTCCGGTTCGGTTCGGTTCAAATATATTTTTTTTTTCTTTTTTGAAAATTAATAAAATAAATGAAATGAATTTTATAAATAAAAAAAATTATTACATTGAAGAGCTTGAGCTTAAATTTTTAAAAATTTAAGTTGCCTACGTATCCTCTAAGGGTGAGAGGAATCAAAGCTCACGTAGTTCCATTACAAGTTTTAGTCTTTTAGACATATCCCCTTTGTAAATTATAATTTTACAATTATCAATCATCATTATCAGTTGATCATTCGGCTCCGGTTCCGCTTGCACTTGTTGCAGAAGCATTATCGAACAAATCTTCAAAATCATCGGGGGCATCTTCTTGTTGTCTCAGATCAGCTCGAGTCCAATCATCCACACAAGCTGTTGCTTCTAGAGTGCTTGGATGTAATGAAGATCGCCTAGCTTCCAATATATTACTTCCCAAGCTGAAGGCTTGCTCAACCGCAACGGTGGAAATAGGTGCTGCCAAGATCTCTTTAGCAATAATAGATAAAACATGATATATATTTTGATGCCGGTTCCACCATTCAATGATTTTAAAATTTTTACTGCATAAACTTTCATTAGAAAACTCAAAATTTGTAGATAAATAATTATCTAATTCAGGGTTATTAGTTGTTGTCGTATCCCTAGATTTTTTATTTCGTTGCAATAACCAACGATCCCCTGCGCTAAGTCTTGTTTGAATTACCGGTTCGCTACTATTAGATTGACCTAATGTTCCTAAGTTATATCTTACAATATAATCATTAAATAAAATAATTAAATCACTTCTTAATTTCGTCATTATGCTTGTAATATCAACATCATCTAATATTCCTAAATAACCATAGTAAGCTTGTAAACCACCATTCAAAATTTCTAATTTAAATCTATGATCAAAAACAACAGCAATAAGATAAAGTAAATGAATTTCTCTAAAATAATTCAACCATTTTACCTTCATAGCAGTAATGGCTTCGAGCAAAACAATATCATTAGGGTCGTCACTGTCAACATGTTCATCGAGAGTGCCAACAATTTCAAACTCTCAAGAAGAAATAAATGTGCTGTAGGATAATAAACACCGCTAAAAACTAAAGTAGCATCATTAAAAACTTTTAAAATATCTAAATTTTTTTCACAAATATCTCATTGACTAGGATAAAGTGTGATATTTTGAACATGTTGAGAAAAAAAACTACATAATGCATCTTTGTATTGAAATGCTTGACATAAAAGAAAATAAGTAGAATTCCAACGTGTTGGAACATCTCTTGAAAATTTAATCGGTTTAATACCATTTATTTTACAAAACTTGGTCCATTCTCTCCTAACTTGAGAATATGACCAAATACAGTTAAGTGCCGTTTTAATTGGATCAAGGAAAGGTGATAATAATTTTAGTCCGTCTTGCACACATATGTTAAGGACATGACATGTACAACGAATATGAAAAAATCGACCCCCTAAATTTGGTTCACATAAGGATTTTAAATCATGAATGGATGCAGTATTTGCAGATGCATTATCAAATCCAATTGTTAAAATTTTTTCTACTAAACCATATTCATCAAAAATTACCTTCATCATTCTATAAATATTATGTGCAGTATGTGGGTCATCAAAAACTCTAAATGCAATAAGTCTTTTTTGCATGGTAAATGATGCATCAATCCAATGACAAGTCACACCCATGTATGAGTGTGTTTGCCAATGGTCACTCCAAATATCAGAATATATAGAAATACGACCTTTCATCTCTTTAAATATTTCATTTAAAATAATTTTACCATCTTATATAATTTGAAAATATGACGTTTTGTTGTGTTTCGAGTCATTCTACATGCAGCAGAGTTTAAAGCATTATGCACGTAATTAGTAAAATGGAGTTTTTCACCAAAGCTTAAAGAAAGATGTGCCATACATGTTAATTTCGCAAATTCTTCTCTATTTTTTGCATCAAATATTTAAATAAATCTACACTACTCGTGCCTCTACTAGATGATGCGTACCTGGCCATTTGAGTCTGCGTCGTATCAATGCCAAATTCAACCGGATGATGTGTTTTTCCATGTGCTTGATCATATTGCCGTATCCACCAGAAAATTTATAGATAACCCCACAATAGTTGCAAATTGCTTGTTGTGAACCATCTTCTAGGCGTTCCAAAGTAAAATGAATTTTGAAAATATCCGAGGACCGAGCCTTAACTTCTCTTCTCCGTGATTGTGCATTGACACTAGGGCCGCTCTCTTGGGTTGGCATATTTGACATAATGTTCTCAGATGAGCTTGCCATTTTTCGTTTGAGAAATTAGGAAGAAAAAAAAAAATTGATAATTGCGATGCGAATGATAACAAATTAACAACTAAATGAATTGAGATTGAGAATAAGAATATAAGATTATAAGAGAATTGTATTGAAGTAAGATTGAGAATAAGAGATTTATAGAAAATGAGAGAGTAGAGAATTTGGTGTGATGAAATTATGAAAAATGAATCCTATTTATAGAATTTTAGAATTTTTTTGATACCAAAAAATGCCCCTAAATATAACCGTTTTATTACCGTTATTAGGGGTACATTAGTAATTTATATTTTATATAATAAATATAATTTATTTTTTTTTATTTTTTTTTATTTGGGCAGGGAGCCCCCCCCCCCCCCCCCCAAACGGCTACTAGCCGTTGGGGGCGTAGGGTTCCCGTTGGAACCCTATGGTTCCAACCGAAACCGTTCGGTTCCACCGGTTCGGACCGGTTCGAGTTGGGGTGGAACCCCAACCGAACCGGTCCCCTTCCGGTTCGGTTCCGGTTCCGAACCGGAACCTTGGCCGGGTCTACTGGTAGCACTTACAGTTATTTTTGTTGATTCTGGTAGCACTTATAGTTATTCTTAGAATTTGATTTCAAACTAAATCAAATACAACTGTATTGCAGGGGAAACCCTCAACGGATAGATGCTGCATTGTCCAACAAGCGAATCATATTCACCTATGAGCAGGTAGAAGAGAGGACTATTTTGCAGTTCTTGTGCCCTAAAAGAAGTAATTTTATTGGCCAATGAAGCACATAATCCTTTAGTGGGAAATATGGAAGTCAACCTAAATGCTTTTTGAGCAGTAAATTGCTATAATTTTTGAAACTATTAATCTAGTTGTCATTGTAGTTAGATGTGTTTGTACGTGAGAATGTTTACTTCAACCACATTACCTGATACAATGAGGGGGTTCTATTGACATTTGTGAGTTAATCTAAATTCTAAAACAAACTGCTGTACAAATAGCAGTATGTGGTGGGCTTTTACTAGAGTTTTGTCTCTCACTTTAGATGCATTTCTTTTTCAACAACATAACTTCACAAATTTCTGTTTCTTATTTCATTGTGTTAATGAGTTGGTTACTGGATTGCTCTGGTGTCCAGTGTATGATGTATTTATATCATTACCCGGATATATGGTATGACTATGCTTCTTGGCATGCAAAAAGTGGCGCTGTTGATGCTGCAATCAAAGTATTTCAGCGAGCTTTGAAGGCTCTTCCAGGTAATTAGTTCATTTTTCTCTCTCAAGGAAGAGTTATTAAGAATTCTTCGATACTTCTGTTTTCTTCTTTATTGCTAGGCTGATAAATAGGTATTTAAATTATTTTAAGTGTCAAAGTAACTGCTATTTGTCTGTCTCCTTTCCTTTAAATTATCTTAAGCTTTTTCCTTCATGCTTATGATCAGATTCAGAAATGTTAAGGTATGCTTTCGCAGAGCTAGAGGAATCTCATGGAGCAATTCTGGTTTGAATATTCTCAGCCTTCTTTTTTTTTTCCCCAAAAGTAAAATACATTGATCTCTTGCTTTCCTGCTCTTTTAACTCTGCGATGTCTTTCATGCAGTCTGCAAAGAAATTATATGAAAGCCTCTTGAGCGATAGTGTTAATACAACAGCACTGGCGCATATACAAGTAAGGAGCTGTTGGTTGCTAAGTGCACATTTTTCATAACTAACTATACTGTGTTGACATAATAACGTTGGGAAGCTGGAAAAAATTGGTAGCACTGCATATCTAGTTTAGCTTAGATTTGGAGTTTGAAAAGTTAACAATTAATTGGTCTCAAATTGCAGATTTAGTTCTGGATTGATGTTTTTCAAGTTTAGCAAGTCCGACCCATAATTTATAACCTACAAGGCATATGGTTAGACCCTAATGAGTAAAAGCAAAGAAACAGAAGAAGTTAATTCCTAAATTTATTCTCAAAATTTTATTCAGAATTCCAGTTTGGATCATTCTCTTTATTTGTTGATGAACTGGAAAGATTTGCCTTTAAAGAGATAATAGTCAGTTCTGAGATATTATTGCATCAAATTGACCCATCTAATACGATGTGACTTTGGCATTTCTCTAATCACTCATAAGGTTCTCCGTAGTCTTTTCTTTCAAGGTAAAGTGTGATCAGGTAACCTCATTGGAAAAATACAGAAATATTTGATTGCATAGCATGCTGTCCACCTTTATAAAAAGTTTGGTATCATTTTAAGTGATTTTAGTATGAGTTTTGCTTTTACTAAATAGTAAATTCTTGAATGATAGGGAAGTAAGTGAAGTGTCCTAACTTCGAATATCTCTCGAGTATCCTTAGAATGGAGGATTGTAGTTTTTGGAAGCTCGTTTTCGTGTAGTTTCTCATGCAAGTCCTTTTTAATTGGCTTATTTACCATGACTCTTTTCTGCAATTCCAACCGGCTCTGATGTGGAAGTTCAATTGTTCCTTCCATGATGTTTCATATTTCAGTTTATTCGTTTTCTAAGGAGGACTGAAGGTGTTGAAGCAGCTCGCAAGTACTTCCTTGATGCTCGCAAATCCCCAAACTTCACATACCATGTATATGTTGCGTATGCCCTGATGGCTTTCTGTCTAGACAAGGACCTAAAGGTTTTTTTCTTTCATAAATTATGTGGTAAAACTTTATATATAATGAAGCACCACCGCTGTAGCACTGTTCTTATTGGCAATAGGATTGTATGTATAGAAAGCTATATCTGAGATCTGATAAAGAAGGCAACTTTTATCCTCGTATTGCAGGTCTTTTTTCTCTTGTATGGACAGGGGCAGGGCATCTGATGAATGAGTTAGATTTTATAAAAGTTATATTGCAATGTTATTTGGTCTGTTAGATTATTTAATAATTATATTACAATGAGATTCTCTTGTCTGCTCTCCTCTCTCTCAACTACTGTAACACCCCACTTGTTCCGTTGGCTATCAACAACTAACTATATGCCGTCTCTTGTAAGAAATTGGTTAAATTGTAAATAAATATAGAAAGTTGTGTGGAAGGTTTCTTTACAGAGGATATACATTTGTGCAGCTTGCTCACAATGTTTTTGAAGCTGGATTGAAACGTTTCATGCATGAGCCTGCATACATACTTGAGTAAGTTCGAATCTTGATCTAAAATCTTAAAAAATATATGTATTACAGTGCTTCTATTGTGGTTATTTTGGAGTTGTGTCACACATTGTCAATGAACTGTCATTAGATATCCATTATGCGTCTATGTTTATGTAGAGAAGTTGTTGAGTTCTTACTGATCATGTAGCTTCGTTGTGCTTTGATTAATTATTTTTGGTGTTCCAGATATGCAGATTTTTTGTCACGTCTGAATGATGATAGGAACATCCGGGCTTTATTTGAGAGGGCATTAAGCTCTCTACCACCAGAGGAATCAATTGAGGTACAATGTCTATATATCTCTTTCATATTTAGGAGCATTGTGCTGTGTTGTGTTGAATAAGATGTAAATTTATGTGTTATTTGGGCCTTTCTAGAATCTTGTATGGTCTTTTCTAGTTAATATGCTGCCAGTTCAGTCCTCTTTTGTGTTTTCTGAAGTTTCAGGAGTGACTTACAATTAGGATACGAGAAGGAAGAGAGTGTCTCTAGACTTGGTTTAGGCTTAACTAAGTTATCAGCTCCTCACCACATATTGTATTCATAAGAATGAGAAAGTTAATTATACCCCAAATAACTAGCTAAGAAAATAATTCTCCAACAGTTTTTTGAGCTAAGTTTATATTTATTATTTCAAAGACTGATTTATTCCAATTTTCAGTCATTCTTTTGGTTATTGCTTATTGCTAATGTTTGTGATAAACCTCTTTTGCAGGTATGGAAACGGTTCACCCAATTTGAGCAAATGTATGGAGATCTAGATAGCATGCTGAAGGTAGTGATTTTTTGCTTTTAATTATTGTTTTTGTGTTATCCTATTTCCTTGCATGAGTATTCTCTCCCTCTTTGATTTTGAAGCTTTAATGCACTTCTTGGACAATTTATTTTTGAATAAATCATATATTTCTTGATATTTTATCCTATTGTTCGATCTTTCAAGAAGTTCCTCCATTTCTGTTTCTTTGTTCCTCGCCAAAGTCATAAATATCAGAAACATATAATCAATAGAATTAGCACTTAGGAGTTCTGGAGTGGGCATGTGTCAGCAGTCGTGTTCCCCTTCAAAACTAAGATTCCTAGCAACAGATGTCTCATATCCTTTAAAAGATCCATAGGTGCAAGTGCAAGCAATAGAATTCTAATTTAATGAGTTAGCCATCACTGCTAACTGTATCTCTAAATGATGACGGAGAATTGGAGATTGTTCATTGAGTTGGGGTGGATGTCACATCTAGCTTATGTATTTAAACTCACACACTTATTTATATATTATATTTGTTCCATTTGAACCTTAACTTTTGTCAACTTGATATAGGTTGAGCAAAGAAGGAAAGAAGCTCTTTCTAAAACTGGTGAAGAAGGAGCATCTGCACTGGAGGATTCGCTGCAAGATGTTGTGTCACGTTACAGTTTCATGGATCTTTGGCCCTGCTCTTCAAAGGATCTGGATCATTTGGTCCGACAAGAGGTACCTTCTATCAGAACATGCTATATTTATTATAGATTCCAGCCATAAATACGTCGATGTTGAGATTTTTTCTTAATTTCTTTGTTTTTATTACGATCCTTTGACTTATTAAGCTATCTATGTTACATTCCCTATGCAAAATTGTACATAGAGAAACATTTGAGATATTCGAGATTTTGTGCTGGTACATATTTAAGACCATACTTTGAAAGTGTTGTTGTTATTTGATTCTCGTATTTGGCCTACACTTTTCAGTGGCTTGTGAAAAACATTAATAAGAAAGTTGATAAGTCAGCTCTTCCTAATGGATCTGGGATTGTAGGTACAATTTACATGTTCTTAAGTCATATTTGTGGTTATAGTTAGTGTTGGTATTATCATCTCATAAAAATGTCTTTCTTTTTGGGTAGATAAGGGTCCTTCTGGCCTGTCAAGCAATTCAACAATATCTGCAAAGGTTACATACCCAGATACTTCTCAGATGGTTATTTATGATCCAAGGCAAAAACCTGGTATGTGATTATTTAAATAATATATTATTTTAACTATTATTTAAGTAGTATTCGATGGTTTTAATTCTGTTATACGTCAATTCTAGCATTTGGTTTTGGAGTGTTACGCAATTCTTTTAGTCGTGTTTGGTAACAGTTTCTTCTTTTTACTATTCTAAGGCAACTGGTACTGGACTTGTAACATCATGTATAATTAAATACAATGTAGCTATAACGTACCTTGCATTTCAGTCTCATACCTCTTTCAAACTTTATGTTCAGAAGACACTTGCCAGATGTAATCTAATTTTTTTTTTTTTTTTTTTTTGCTTTTAATATCTATGGTGGATGTGGTTTTTACTAAATGTGTGTTCATATGTTTTATTATAGGAAGTGGAATTTCTCCTAGTAGAACAGCAACTGGAGCCCCTTCTGCACTCAACACCTTGTCTAATCCGATGGTTGCAACGGTCGGTGGTGGAACAGTGAACCCGATCGAAGAAATGTTAAAAGCAACACCACCTGCACTAGTTGCATTTTTATCAACCTGCCTGCTGTGGAAGGTAATTGATCAACAACTGGAACCGGCAAAAATCATAAAGAAATTTTCGAAAATCATTATTTTTTAGATTATAATTCTAATCTTTGCTTCTAAGACACGATAATTAATTAAGAAGAAATCAAGTTTAGAAATTTTTGTAAAGGAAATCGATAACTAACTTTGCATTTCGAGAGAAGATAGTGAAGTTTGTTTTTCCGGGCTTCCACTGCAAAGAAATTGGGAAGGGGTTTCGAGATAGCTAGTAATCTTTCATGGAAAATTGTTTCTATGAATCTAGGGGCTGCTTCACTTGGAGTGCGCATTTAGCTACGACTTTTGAATGATTGCAGATCCCATTTACCAATTCCTTGAGTATTTTTGTTCCTTTTAATTCTTTTCGAATGATTGCAGGTCCAATCCCAAATGTGGATATCGTATTATCAATTTGTTTGCAGAGCGACTTACCGACAGGACAGACTGGGAAATCATCAATGACTTACCCAACTCCAATACCTGGCCCTGCTCCTAGTGCAAGCGGCATTTCTGGTTCAAACAAATCACATCCCACCCATAGTGGTTCCTCTTTTAAACCGTCAAGGGATAAGCAATCTCTAAAGAGAAAGGACACGACGCAAGAAGATGATGAAACCACAACTGTCCAGAGCCAGCCACTACCCCGAGATGTTTTTAGGATACGGCAGATGAAGAAAGCTCGAGGAGCTGCTACTTCACAACAGACAGGATCAGCATCATATGGAAGTGCTCTTTCTGGAGATCTCTCTGGTAGCACTGGTTGATTCAATTCTTGTCAATAACTTTTCATCAATTTCTTGTAGAAAAATTCTATGTAAGAGAGTGTTTGATAAAACCACTGGGATGCGTACTCAATTGTCAAAGCTAACGCTTTAACCTTGCATGCTTTGGCTTTCTCCACGGACGCCATGGCTGCTTTAAATGATTTCTGAATGAAAAATCAACATTGTCGTTTATCAGCTAAACTCTTGAACAACCTTTATGTTCTTCAATATCCATTTCAAACAAGATCAAAAGACGTAAAAACTTGAAGGCTGTTGGTTGTGCCAGAAAGTCAGTTTGCACCGAAAGCAAACTTGACTTTCATGGCCATGATTGCTGTGAAAGGAAGACAGCAAATGTGTGTGTGTGTTGCTGTGTAACAAGCTGGCAAACCGCGTGACACTATTCACGCGGTTTGCTCAGCTATAAAATGAGAGCCAAGTTTCAGTAATAATCATCCCAAAGTGTGTAAGCTCCAAGTAGAGAGCTTGAGAGAGTGTGAGGTTTTTTGTTAAGTTTCTAGTTGTAAACTTGTAGTATTTATTCTTGTAGTAATAAATACAATTCGGTTTTTCCTCAAATCTTCTCTAAAGTGATCGGTGAATCACAACAAGTGGTATCAGAGCTTTGGTTCTTCATTGGGATCGAAAAACCGAAGAACCGAGGTTGGTTCGGAAAATTCGAGTTCCGGCAAAGTTGTCAAAAATCAACTTTGAGCACACCATCAGCTAGTTCACGTCGAGACGAGCACGGTGGTATTTTCCGGCGACCGAATCGACGTCCACAGACGACGCACGCGCCGCACGCGCTTCACAGAACACTTCACACGCGCCCTCACGCGCAACACGCGCTTCACGCGCTCCAGAGGTGAAGACGACACACGTGGCTGCCACGTCAGCGCCACGTGTCTGCCACGTCAGCCATCCGGTCCCATCTTGCCACGTCAGCTCTGCCACGTCAACGCCACGTCAGCAGCCTGGTAAATTTCAGTTAGCCCCCTGAAGTTTTTGAAATTTACAGTTTTGCCCCAGAACTTTTAGGAATTTACAAATCAGCCCCTGTGTCGGATTTAGACCAACGAAGTGTCTATTCCACCATTTTCGACCGTTCCGGACGCAACGGTGACCTCGGATTTGTGAAATTCAGACCCATTTTAGGGTATTCCCATTTTAAAATTTAAAACTTAAAATGGAGTTGGAGGATTCTCATTCTGGTGCAATGATTAAACTGGCTGCCACTAATTACTCCCTCTGGAGACCTAGGATGATAGATTTTTTGCATTGTAAAGATCTGTTTGATGTCATCGAGTTGAAGGGAGTGAAACCAGAGTCTGTTAAGGAGCATGAATGGAATAAACTCAACAACAAAACTTTGGGTCAGATTAGGCAGTGGATCGGTCACAGTGTCTTCCACCATGTAGCACAGGATTCAGATGCTTACAAGATGTGGATAAAGCTGGAAGACATGTTCCAGGCCAAGACAGCTCGGAATAAAGCCCTGTTAATGAGGCGTTTGGTGAACCTGAAGCTACGGAGTGGAACTTCCGTTGCAGAACATACCAACGAGTTCCAGAGCCTGGTGAATCAGCTGTCTGCAGTAGACATGCAGCTGGGAGATGAAGTACAAGCCCTCTTACTACTCAGTTCCCTTCCTGACAACTGGGAGACATTGGTGGTTACTCTCAGCAATTCCGCTCCAGGAGGTAAAGTTACCATGCCTATGGTAAAAGATGCCCTGTCGAATGAGGAGTCCAGGAGAAAAGATGTTGGCTCAGAACAGACAGAAGCCTTCGTCACAGAGACTCGAGGAAGACATCAAGGAAGAGACGGAGAGAGAGGCAGAAGCACAACCAGGGGTAGATCCTCAGATGGAAGGAAGCCTACCTATAAGTGCTACCATTGTGGCATTGTAGGCCACCTGAAGAAGAATTGCCGAAAACTGCAACGAGAGCAAAGAGAAGGCAATCACCAGCCGAAGAATGACGAAGGAGAGACACTGGTCGTTGTCCAAGCAGATGTAGCAATATGCTCCATACAGGAAGAGACATGCCTTCACAACGCAACCCAAGATGTTGAGTGGGTGGTAGATACTGCAGCATCCTACCACGTCACTCCTCACAGAGATTTCTTCACAACATACAAAGCGGGAGACTTTGGAGCAGTGAAGATGGGAAATATCAGTTCCTCTGGGATAGTAGGAATTGGTGATATCAGTTGCGGACAAATGTCGGGTGTACATTGATCTTGAAGGATGTCCTACATGTTCCAGAACTTCGGCTGAATATACTCTCGGGGATAGCTCTTGACAAACAGGGCTATGAAAATCACTTCAGAAATGGCACATGGGAAGACAAAAGGTGTCAGTTGATTGTCGCCCGAGGACATGCTTGCGGCGCACTATACAAGACTCATGTGAAGATTTGTGCAGACAGCCTCAAAGTAGCTGAAAAAGAGGCTTCTCAAAATCTGTGGAACCAGAGACTCAGACACATGAGTGGGAGAGGGTTGTCTACCCTTAACAAGAAGGAGCTTACCAATGATGCTGCACGATGGTCTTGCAACCACTACTCAATTGGTAAGCAACGCAGAGTCTCATTTAATTTCTCTTCAGAGAGAAGATCAGAGTTGCTCAATCTGGTGCACTCTGATGTTTGTGGTCCCTGGAGGTTGATTCATTGGGCGGTAACAAGTATTTTCTGACTTTCATCGATGATGCTTCACGAAAAATCTGGGTGTATTTCCTCAAACGACGAAGGATCAGGTCCTAAATCAGTTCAAGCTGTTCCACGCCATGGTGGAGCATGAAACAGGGAAGAAGAGTGAAATGTCTTCGCACAGACGATGAAGGCAAGTACAGTTCCAGAGAGTTCGAAGCCTACTGCTGGAGACACGGGATTCGACATGAGAGAGAACTGTTCCATACACAACACAACATAATGGTGTGTCGCTGCAAGCATGAACCGCACCATTATAGAGAAAGTCAGAGGAATGATCAGTATGGCTAAGCTGCCAAAGCCATTCTGGGGAGAAGCTGTTCGTGCTGCCTGTTACTTGATCAACAGATCACCAACTGAACCGTTGAACTTGGAGATTCCGGAGAAAGTGTGGTCTGGTAAGAATCCCTCCTACACTCACCCTAGAGTATTCGGTTGTTTAGCCGTTGTATATGTATCCAATGAGCTCAGGGAGAAGCTCGATGCAAGGATAACTCCATGTATATTCCTAGGCCATGGAGATGAAGAATTTGGATACAGACTATGGGATCCGAAGGTAAAGATGGTCATCAGAAGCCAGGAAGTAGAGTTTCTTGAAGACCGAACAATTGAAGACATTGAAATGCCCAGAATGTCTTCCAAATCCAGTGCCAACAGAAATCCAGACTCAGCACCAGCACAATTGGCCACAAATATGGTGCACGAGGAAATTCCAGAAGCAGAACCAGAGGAGGCAAATGAAGATGTTGAGCAGGGGGAGACACAGCCTGTTCCATCAGAGATTACAGAAGAGAAAGTGTTGAGCAGGGGGAGCCGCAACCCACTCCACTAGAAGCTGCAAGATCATTCACAGAGATGGATGATGACAGACCTCCTGAAACCAGTGTACCTCAGACAAGAAGATCTGAGCGAGGCAGGATTCCATCAACCAGATATCCGGATCCGAATTTATTATGCTTACTGATGTGGGGGAGCCAGAGAGTTTCCTAAAGGCAATAAGGCACTGAGGAACAAATGGGTGAAGAAAATATGGCAACAGAGCTGTGCAGAGACACAACAGAAGATTACTGTGCAGAGACACAACAGAAGATTACTATGCAGAGACATAGCAGGAGAATACTGTACAGAGATGCAGTGAAGTGTGCTGTGCAGAGACACAGCCGACATGATGATGATCGGGACAAGCTAGAGTTGTGCAGAGACATAACCGGGTTAGCTGTCAGATGATACAGAGAACTACGATTGGCTTGATCCCAACTCGGGGTACGTATGCAGTCATACAGATGCAGCCAGGGGAGGATCCTTTGGAGGATCCGATTTGGATGATTAATGGTCGGCTCAGATTCGGAGAAATCTTCACCGAGGGGGAGATTTGTTGGTTGTGCCAGAAAGTCAGTTTGCACCGAAAGCAAACTTGACTTTCATGGCCATGATTGCTGTGAAAGGAAGACAGCAAATGTGTGTGTGTGTTGCTGTGTAACAAGCTGGCAAACCGCGTGACACTATTCACGCGGTTTGCTCAGCTATAAAATGAGAGCCAAGTTTCAGTAATAATCATCCCAAAGTGTGTAAGCTCCAAGTAGAGAGCTTGAGAGAGTGTGAGGTTTTTTGTTAAGTTTCTAGTTGTAAACTTGTAGTATTTATTCTTGTAGTAATAAATACAATTCGGTTTTTCCTCAAATCTTCTCTAAAGTGATCGGTGAATCACAACAAAGGCTACTGTTAAATATTGTACCATAAAAGTTGGGTAATTTCAAAATCTAACAAGAAAATAGTGCAAGAGGGAGTTTTGATTCATAAATGTAGACAAAAGGGCACCGTATTTGTGTTAAAAGCTTGAAGCGCGTTTGAGCGGGTCTTATTCACGAGAATCAGCAAGAAATATGAACACGAAAGTAGCTAACAAATCATTGGAGCCCAGAAACTTCATCACAAAAAGGGATGATAATTTCGCGCACAAACTAGCAATTATTTATTTGATGTAGATAGATTTGGTAAATATTTTAACATATTTGATAATTTAAAACAAAATCCATTTCGAGTACCATATAAATTAGGTAATAACTAAACATGGGTATCAGCTAAACTCTTATACTCATCTCGGATGGTGTTAATGCTACAGGTGAATGAGATGAAGATTTTTAATCAATGAGTAAAATGTGTGTTATTGTTTATTGAATGATTGTTTTTTTGGAACTTTTATTCTTTTTTCTCGAGTGAAAAATTTTTGTATTTTCATGATTATATTAAGAAATTTATGTTGAACTGATGTATTATGTGTATTCGATTTAAAATTTTATTTTTTATTTATATTTATGGATGTGTTTTTTAACATTTATACTTAAATTTTTTTTTTTTAAAAAAATCTCATTAATTCCAATTTGGGTTTGGTAATGGGTATAAATTCATTGACATGGGATTAGATAGCGGAAAATAAAATCCACAATGAAAATAGTGCGAATATAGTAATTTATTTGGGTTTGATATTCGCGCCCCACACTAAACCCTACTCGATGATTGTATAACAAATACGAAATGAGTGGAGCTTTTGACACTCCACAAAAATTCTTTTTACACTCCTTTCTTGATTTATTTCCAAAAATACCCTCCTTTAAAATATTTCAGTTTTCCTTCGGTGTGCCATCAATTCAAATTTCATTCGAAAATACTTTGAAAAATCACGAGAAGAAAGGTATTCACCTCCCATGCGTGTGGCAATGCTAATTATTATGCACACATATGTACTAAGGGCTGGTCATGTGATCCTCGATGCTTAAGATAATTTTTATATTCCGGGGTCCATTAACTATGATATATTATTAAGGATTTTTATCAGTTAATTATTTAAGAATTATAATAAAAAATTCGGGTGTCATAGGAGGGCGCTTTGTCTGCTTTTGTCAAGGGCTGACTTTGTATATACTGATACAAAGTTAAATCCAAAATATGTTTAACAATTGATTGTTTTCATAACAATATCACTTTCTCAAATCATAAAGTTGGTTGCCTAACCAAGATGTCTAAAGGTTGATGAGACTGTCAATATAGAGAGTTTTTTGAAAGATTAATTATTATTGAGAGCTTTTTGAATGTGCATGCTTTTCCATGCGGTCCATCTGTACCTTTATAGATGTTGATAGTGTTTTTTGCAACAAGTATTTTGAACAGTACGGTAATGGAAGAGATGAGATTTTTCCTTTCTGAGGAACGAACGTTCTGAGGGTCTAGGATGTTCCTCGGCCTGGGAGAAAGTCTGGACCCAGTTACCCGAATCTGGCCGATCAGAGGACATAGTATGATGCGAATCTCATAGACCGACAACATTAGAGCCGAGACCGACCATTGTAGCCCGGTAGCTCGGTTCAGTTCTATTTTTCTTCCTGGATCAGAATGATTAGCTCGGATATGTTGGGTCAGGTCGGGGTAGCTTGGGTAGTTCGACAGATCATTTGGCCGACTTGTTGACAACCGACTTATGATCGGGCTAGTTTGGACTTTTCCCTATGATATGTATCACCGCTTGAGACCTTTACAGGTTGTCATCATTAATGATAAAGTATGGTGATGAGCGAAAAATATATCAATATTTACCGCCCCTTTTACTTAATATTTTATTTAGTTTTTCAGGTTTGATGAACGTTTTGATGTGTTTTAGTTTATTTTGCAGATAAAATAATATTGGGACACAATGAAATCATTTAGGACGAAATGTGGGTCAAATAAGGGCAAAAAATTGGACTTGACATATTAATTTTGGAGATTGGAAACTTGAAAGGGCGTTTTAATGAAGTGTAGTTTTGAAAATTCCAGTTTTGCGCATCTGTATTACGAGAGAAAAGTTGGAGCAGAAAGAAAAGTTGCTAAGAGTATTACGAGAGCACAAAAGAGCCATTGGCTGGACTATAGCAGACATTCGAGGCATTAGTCCATCATTTTGCATGCACAATATCCTGATGAATGACAAGTACAAACCCACAGTGAAGCATCAACAGAGACTCAATCCAATCATGAAGGAGGCCGTAAAGAAAGAAATCATCAAATGGTTTAGTTTGGGGGTGTGATGAGCAGAAAATATATCAATATTTACCGCCCCTTTTACTTAATATTTTGTTTAGTTTTTCGGGTTTGATGAACGTTTTGATGTATTTTAGTTTATTTTGCAGATAAAATAATATTGGGACACAATGAAATCATTTAGGACGAAATGTGGGTCAAATAAGGGCAAATTTTGGACTTGACATATTAATTTTGGAGATTGGAAACTTGAAAGAGCGTTTTAACGAAGTGTAGTTTTGGAAATTCCAATTTTGCGTATCTGTCGTATTTTGGGCATAACTGTTTACTCTGATATCGGATTGAGCTGATTCAAGTTCCAGATTAAAGAAGACTCAAAGATATACAACTTTGAAAGATAAAATAATTTCGAATTCTAAAGATTTCATGCCCGAAATTGATGAACCATCCAGAAGTGTGTTGTATGTAATTATTAAAGTCATTTTCAATCATTTTCAAAGCAAAAAATAAATTAATAAATAAATAATAAAAATTATCAAATCACCACCAAACATGATAAGAAATTAGTGGAGCAATTAATAATGGATTTGGTGGAGCAATTAGTGGAGAAATTAATAATGAATTTGGTGAATGATTTGATGGAGGCAATATTTTGCCTATAAATACCAAGTAATTTCATTTGTAAATTCATACTTTCTTATAAGGAATTCCTTAAGAATACTAAGAAGATTGTATCTTGTTTGTTTATTTACAGCTTTCAGTAATTAATTTCTGCTTTCGCACTTTCTTTTCTTTACTTTTCAGTTTTTACTTTCTGTAATTTACTTTTACGTACAGTACTTTTATTTCTTTAATTTTCAGTTTTTACTTTTCAGTAATGGGGAGGTAACTCCCCTTTGCTGGGGTAAAAGGTAAAACTTTATTACTAATATTTAGATTAATCTCCCTTAATTATAATATATAAACTAGTTAAAACCTGACTTAACGAGGATACCGTCATATTGGTCGGTTGGTAATTATTTAAATTGATTTTAACCTAACTAAACTGGATACCGCCTGATTGGTCGGTTGGTAATTAATTATTAATTTGACTTAATCTGGATACCGCCTATATGGCTGGTTGGTAATTATCATGCAAAGTTAATATATTATATTAAGAGAGATATCTAAAATAGATGTAATAAAAGTGGATCATTTTACCTCAGCATTTTCTTTTATTGTACTTTTACTTTATTTACTTTTCAGCAATTTACTTTTCAGCAATTTTCTTTCAGTAATTTACTTTTAGCATTTACTTTTCAGCATTTAATTTTCAGTATTTAATTTCAGCATTTACTTTCCGTCATTTACTTTTCAGCAATTTACTTTTCAGCATTTTACTTTATGTCGTTTATTTTATTAAGTTTTTACTAGCTCTAGTTATGTGTCGTAACTAAGTTAGTTATCTGGGGTGTGATGTATTCTAATATCACCGGTTTATAAGGGGTTATTTTATAGTTTGGGTAATTCAAAGGTTTACTTATTAAGTCTCAAGCTTAATGCGTCTTGTTAATTGGCCATTAATAAGATTGATCTCATAAATCTAAAATAAACTTAACAAAGAAATTTTAGGTTTCAGTCTTAGACTTAATAGCCCACGATCTTCTTGGGGATAGATAACCCTTTGATAGATTTCCTTACAGGATAGACATATACCTGTCGGGCGGGGGTAGCCATAATTCGAACTTAAACTTAATGAATCCAGATAATTTGGTTGACATAGACATATGGTTCAATTGGGTTATACTGGGTATTTGCGTCTGACCATCGACAAAGGCTTTCACATAATTTAGTGTTCCAGGTTAATAAACCGATATATTACACAAAAAATGAAATAATCACTTCATCTTTAAAATGATATTGGAAGATTCAAAACCCTAGATAGTTTCATAATATTGAATTTTCTTAAACCTACTTTCGCGCAATTTTATTTACTTGTTTTTAAATTCAAAATCATCACCATTTCAAATCAATCAATCAACCTGTTAAATACTAGAAATCATTTGACCTCATAAAATTAATAGATTAGGTATTAAGTCCCCGTGAGATCGATACTTTTTATACTACTTGAACGATACGTGCGCTTGCGTTATACACGTGTGATTACGCACCGGTCAAGTTTTTGGTGCCGTTGCCGGGGACTTATTTAACTTTCACTATTAATTTTGAGGTTAGATACTTTTACTTGTATCTAATTTCTTTTTACTTATTGTTGCTGTTTTCTTGTGTTTCAGGTTCTCAGAAACTACATGAGACGAACCAGAAGCTTTGAACTCCGACCACTTGACCCAGAAATTGAAAGAACCATCAGACTGTTGAGAAGGAAAATGCGAGAAGGCCAAGAAGCAATCATTAACATGGAACCTGAACCTTTGAACGTTGCACCACCGATACCCATTCGAGACAGAACCATTCCGGTGGTTGACAGACTCATTTCTTGTATTATACTTCCTCATTTACCAGCAAATGCGTGTGACATCAAAACATGCATCCAAATGATTCAGCAGTCAGTACAATTTGGGGGAAATGCAACTGAAAATCCTAATTCCCATATCAGTAACTTCCTGGAAGTTTGCGGTACTTTCAATTACAACCGAGCAGCTGAAGAAGCAATGAGATTGCGTGTTTTTCCATACTCCTTGAAGGACAGAGCTAAAACTTGGCTACATTCACTACCAGCAGGTTCCATCACAACTTGGAACACACTAGCCACCAAATTCTTTGCAAAGTACTTTCCACCAGCCAGAACTGCAATATTGAGGAATGACATCACATCCTTTGTGCAACAAGATTCAGAATCTCTTTGCGAAGCTTAGGAAAGATTCAAAGATTTACTCCGAAAATGTCATCATTATGAGATCGCAAAATGGCTACAAGTCTAAACCTTCTACAATGGACTTTCTGGAATAATGAGAACCACAATTGATGCTGCTGCTGGAGGAGCTTTGATGGCAAAAGGAGAAGATCGGGCCTGTGACTTAATTGAAGAAATGACCAACAACAATTCTTTATGGCCAACAGAAAGGAGCATGATCCAAAGAATTGCAGGAATTTATGAAGTTGGAGCCAACACAACACTGAATTCCAAGCTGGATGTGTTTTGTAAAAATCTGGAAACTCTTAACATGAAAGTTAATAGTGGATCCACAAGTTCACCATATGGATGATCACCGGAATCAAACCAACTTGAAGAGACAGTGAATTATGTCAACAATTTCAACAGACAGGGGAACAATCCATATTCCAACACCTACAACTCATGGTGGAGGAATCATCCGAATTTTTCATAAAGCAACAATTCAGGGCAAAAGAACAATCCACCACCTGGATTCCAACAGCAGAACTATCCACCATCTGGATTCCAACAACCAAATAAAAGTTAGGAGCATGAAAAAGAACCAGGAATAATATAAGTGTTGGCCCAGTTGAAGAAGCAAAATACGATGTTTTAGCAGCTATGGTTCAAAATCTAGTAGCATTGAATCAAAGCCATTCAGCCTCTATTAAAGCACTGGAAAATCAAATGGGACAACTGGTCAATGCTCAAAGTTACAAACCGCCAGGTAATCTTCCCAGCAACACATAACCCAATTCAAGGAACTGAGGGAATGAGCAATGTCAAGTCATCACCTTGAAAAGCGGTACTGAGTTCAACAAAGATGTTGGAATCAAGGCAACAATTGAGGAAGTTTCAAAAGATGCAGTGCCACAGATGGAGGAAAAATAAGCAAAGGAAAAAGAAAAAGATCAGATCACTCCACCTCCACCTTTTCCACAGCGACTTCAGAAAAACAAACTGGACAAGCAGTTTGCTCGATTCCTGGAGGTATTCAAAAAGCTTCATATCAATATTCCATTTGCAGAAGCCTTGGAAGAAATGCCCAGCTATGTAAAATTCATGAAAGACATTCTTTCATGAAAACGGAGATTGGGAGATTACGAGACAATAACATTGACGGAAGAATGTAGTGCCATCATTCAGAGGAAACTTCCCCCAAAGTTGAAAGATCCTGGCAGTTTCACTGTCTCATGCACCATTGGAGAACACTATATCGGTAAGGCTTTATGTGACTTAGGTGCAAGTGTTAATTTTATGCATTTTTCTATTTACAGGAAACTGCAAATTGGAGAAGCAATGCCTACCTCAGTCTCATTACAACTTGCTGATCGAACGCTCGTATTTCCGAGGGGTGTTGTTGAAGATGTGCTGGTTAAAGTCGACAAACTCATTCTTCCAGCAGATTTCATTATCCTTGACATGGAAGAAGACAAAGATGTACCTATCATCCTTGGAATACCATTCTTGGCGACATGACGAACTGTGATTGATGTAAAAAATGGAGAACTAACTATGAAAGTTCGGGACCAAGAAGTTACTTTCAATGTTTTCAAAGCCATGAAATTCTCGAGCGATGAAAAGGAAGAAGAATGTTTCAGAATTGATGTTGTTGATAATATCATTCAGGATACTGATACAACTCCCATGGACAAACTTGAAGCTTGCATCACCAACATGACTGACAACGAGCTAGATGCTGAAATCCTGGAATGTATCAACTACATTGAAAAACCATTCTGATTCAAATCGACACCACAAGTGGAAAGCCTGGAACTGCCAAAGAAAGATCGAATCAAGCCTTCGATTAAAGAACCACCACAGTTGGAGCTGAAGTTACTTCCGAGCCATCTCAGGTATGCATTTCTTGGAAACTCTTCTGAATTACTTGTTATTATTTCTTCTTCACTAACATTGGAGCAGAAAGAAAAGTTGCTAAGAGTATTACGAGAGCACAAAAGAGCCATTGGCTGGACTATAGCAGACATTCGAGGCATTAGTCCATCATTTTGCATGCACAATATCCTGATGAATGACAAGTACAAACCCACAGTGAAGCATCAACAGAGACTCAATCCAATCATGAAGGAGGTCGTAAAGAAAGAAATCATCAAATGGTTTAGTTTGGGGGTGTGATGAGCAGAAAATATATCAATATTTACCGCCCCTTTTACTTAATATTTTGTTTAGTTTTTCGGGTTTGATGAACGTTTTGATGTATTTTAGTTTATTTTGCAGATAAAATAATATTGGGACACAATGAAATCATTTAGGACGAAATGTGGGTCAAATAAGGGCAAATTTTGGACTTGACATATTAATTTTGGAGATTGGAAACTTGAAAGAGCGTTTTAACGAAGTGTAGTTTTGGAAATTCCAATTTTGCGCATCTGTCGTATTTTGGGCATAACGTTTTACTCTGATATCGGATTGAGCTGATTCAAGTTCCAGATTAAAGAAGACTCAAAGATATACAACTTTGAAAGATAAAATAATTTCGAATTCTAAAGATTTCATGCCCGAAATTGATGAACCATCCAGAAGTGTGTTGTATGTAATTATTAAAGTCATTTTCAATCATTTTCAAAGCAAAAAATAAATTAATAAATAAATAATAAAAATTATCAAATCACCACCAAACATGATAAGCAATTAGTGGAGCAATTAATAATGGATTTGGTGAAGTAATTAGTGGAGCAATTAGTGGAGCAATTAATTATAGATTTGGTGGATGATTTGATGGAGGCAAAATTTCGCCTATAAATACCAAGCCATTTCATTTGTAAATTCATACTTTCTTCTAAGAATTCCTTAAGAATACTAAGAATATTGTATCTTGTTTGTTTATTTACAGCTTTCAGTAATTAATTTCCGCTTTCGCACTTTCTTTTCTTTACTTTTCAGTTTTTACTTTCTGTAATTTACTTTTACGTACAGTACTTTTATTTCTTTAATTTTCAGTTTTTACTTTTCAGTAATGGGGAGGTAACTCCCCTTTGCTGGGGTAAAAGGTAAAACTTTATTACTAATATTTAGATTAATCTCCCTTAATTATAATATATAAACTAGTTAAAACCTGACTTAACGAGGATACCGTCATATTGGTCGGTTGGTAATTATTTAAATTGATTTTAACCTAACTAAACTGGATACCGCCTGATTGGTCGGTTGGTAATTAATTATTAATTTGACTTAATCTGGATACCGCCTATATGGTTGGTTGGTAATTATCATGCAAAGTTAATATATTATATTAAGAGAGATATCTAAAATAGATGTAATAAAAGTGGATCATTTTACCTCAGCATTTTCTTTTATTGTACTTTTACTTTATTTACTTTTCAGCAATTTACTTTCAGCAATTTTCTTTCAGTAATTTACTTTTAGCATTTACTTTTCAGCATTTAATTTTCAGTATTTAATTTCAGCATTTACTTTCCGTCATTTACTTTTCAGCAATTTACTTTTCAGCATTTTACTTTATGTCGTTTATTTTATTTAAGTTTTTACTAGCTCTAGTTATGTGTCGTAACTAAGTTAGTTATCTGGGGTTGTGATGTATTCTAATATCACCGGTTTATAAGGGGTTATTTTATAGTTTGGGTAATTCAAAGGTTTACTTATTAAGTCTCAAGCTTAATGCGTCTTGTTAATTGGCCATTAATAAGATTGATCTCATAAATCTAAAATAAACTTAACAAAGAAATTTTAGGTTTCAGTCTTAGACTTAATAGCCCACGATCTTCTTTGGGGATAGATAACCCTTTGATAGATTTCCTTATAGGATAGACATATACCTGTCGGGCAGAGGTAGCCATAATTGGAACTTAAACTTAATGAATCCAGATAATTTGGTTGACATAGACATATGATTCAATTAGGTTATACTGGGTATTTGCGTCTGACCATCGACAGAGGCTTTCGCATAATTTAGTGTTCCAGGTTAGTAAATCGATATATTACACAAAAATGAAATAACCACTTCATCTTTAAAATGATATTGGAAGATTCACAACCTAGATAGTTTCATAATATTGAATTTTCTTAAACCTACTTTCGCGCAATTTTATTTACTTGTTTTTAAATTAAAAATCATCACCATTTCAAATCAATCAATCAACCTGTTAGATAATAGTAATCATTTGACCTCATAAAATTAATAGATTAGGTATTAAGTCCTCGTGGGATCGATACTTTTTATACTACTTGAACGATATGTGGGCTTGCGTTATACGCGTGTGATTACGCACCGGTCATATGGCAACGAATAAGACGGTGTGATGTGACAGGAAATCAGATGATAGTTTTGCTTTCGGCGAGGCAGTTGGTGTTGGACAATTATGACCCATAACATCACTATTTGTACAGAACATGGTATTGTTGTACAAATTAACTATGTGACAAAGGAATTTGCTCTTTTATCATTTGTAATTGGATTACCTGGATATATATAAATGATAAAAGTCTATATGATTAGTACCAGATTAATAAAATATGAGACATTGTTAATACACTAATGTTTAATCATTAGATATTCATAGTCGTCGTATTATCGAGACTGGACATCGATAATGCGGAATAGGCTAGTATTACACTTGTGCGTGTTATGGAAGCGTAACAACATAGTTCTCATATATTTGGGTATTGGATACTCATGCAAGTGTAATAGGAGGTTCTGTTTACCGATGGTATGAAAATAACTTCACCCTGGATAGATCCATCGGAATCCCAATGGTAGTATGACTATGTGTCTATGGGAATCCGAATCAGGGTATGTGTATTTGGTCTTAACATGAGACTTGCATCGCTAATACTTGCGACAATCAATATACTTTGGTTTTGGTCGTCCGAGGTTTTAACAGGTTCTGTGTATGCCTCTTCTGAGTATATTGAGAATCGTAATTTATTGGGTGTGATGTCAAGATGGAAGTATCACTTCAGTCATATGGAGATGATGATCACGTAGGATATATAAATGAACTCTTAAATGTTGCAGTTATCGGGATAATATGACAAGGTCATGATTATCTGATTACAGAGACTAGTTGCTAGTGATCCGATATGTGCTTCGTATGGGGCAGACATAATTCCAGCCCTAGGCCTTGCATGTGACATCCGATATTAGATCGTAATACGCAATACTACGTATAATACGCTTGACAAAGATCTTGTATTTCTTAAAGGAATATTTCTGGAGAATTAGGTAGTCAGGGTGTTTTGCTAGAAGCCAACCATGTCTTATAAATCGGTAGGAATGTGGTACCGGGTACGCACGTATTCGGATAGTCTGATGACCGTATTTACTGCCAACAAATCCAGGGATCTCTTAGGTCGCCTCCCAAAGATTCACCGATGATATTTGACTCGAACAATATTAATCTTGGATTAATTAAGAGAGAGAAAATTAATCTAGGATTAATTACAGCAATAATTAATCTGGGATTAATTCGACTAAAAGAGAGAGAACGCGATTAATTTGGAATTAATCGGCAAAGTAAATTTAATAGATAAATTAGATTTTACTATTTAATTTATTTATTTGGGCTAAAATAATATATTGGATATATTAAATGAAATCAGATTTCAAAGCGAAATTAAATTGGATTTTAATTCTAGCGAACGAATTAATTTAGAATTAATTCGCAAGTGACTTTCGTAATAATTTTGTTATGCATTATTATTTAATTAAATTGGATTTAATTATGTCACAACGAAAAAAATTCATTTATTCGAAATTAAACAAACCCGGGCCCGAGCGAAGTTGCGTGTTGAGTTAGCCGACTTAAATTCAGAATTTAAAAGTGGTGGGACCCACTTCACTTACATCAACATATTAGACATGTGATGTAAGTGGTTAGGCTTAAATCTTGGATTTGATTTGTTGAAAGTAAATTTGATTTTACTTATAACACACTCAAACCAAATCCTACACTCGACATCAACATAAATTAACTAAGACAACTTTGGAAGTTAACTAATTACTATTCACAGCAACATATTCTCTCTTCTTCCTTGTCAAAAACGTGAGCTCCTCTTCTCTCCCATGGATTTTTGTTGCAAAATTCTACAAAGCTAGCACTTTAAGGAGTCAAAGGAAGGTGATAGGGAGACTCACCCATGAGTTTGGAACAACAAAGAGGGCTTGGAAGCTTCAACATCCATGAAAAAATTTGAACTTCAACCGATCATTGTTAGTATTTTCCGTAACTTTCTTTGATTATTCAAACACGAATCACGCTTAGAGATCATTGGCATGTTCTAGGAACACTAACAATGGTATCAGAGTGAGATCTAATCTTGATTTGAACCTAGGGTTTATATATTTTAATTTGGGATTTTTTGGCTTGGAGCTTGATTTGCCTAAATTGATTGTTGGATTGTGTTTGAATGATGATGAATTGGATTTGTGCATCTTTAGTTTTATGAAAAATTGACTAGATTATTTTTTCCCAAAAACCCCCCACCATGGCCGAATATGAACCCTAGTCTAATACTCATGGTAATTTTTTGATTTTGACAATTAGATGTGTTAAAAGCATGAAATGAATATTGATTGTTGATTTCATTGGATTGAAATCAAAATTGGGTGTTATTTCATGATGATTTCCGTGAGCCTAAGCATGTTAGAATGAGTTGTTTTACTTCAATTTGTGTTGGACATGAATTGGAATTAAATAGCATGATTAATTTGATTAATTAGTATTTTGGAAACATTAGATTAGTTGATTAATTATGTTAATTACACTTGAATTGAATTAATATGTAATTTGGAATAATGTATTAATTTAATTGTTGTAATTGGGCTTAATGGGCTTGGTTGGGCCAAGTTTGGTTTAGGAAAATTGGGTTAGATCCAATTGGGCCTAAAACCATTTCCATAAAGTCCAAATATAACTGTTGACGGCTGATTTTGGTCTCAGGGCAATATGAGAATATTACTCCCGAGAAAATCCTCATTCAATAGTGAATTTGTTTGGTTACAGGGGAACCAAAAGCAAATTTAGGAAAAGACAAATAAATACGCCAATCGACAAATAGATTTAACGTGGTTCGGCGGATCGGATCCAACCTACATCCACGGGCACAGAACGGACGATGTTTTATTACTGAAATATGTTTCTCTGCTCTGTTTTTTGTTTACAAGTCTGATGGTAATAATTCTGATATTGATTCTCATGCCTCTTACGCCCACTCTACCCTTCTATTTATAATAGTGTAGAAATCAGATTCATTCTCCTACAAGAATTTCCTAGTTGAAATAATTTCATTTTCCTATAAGGATTCCTAGTCAAAAAATACCTTAACTTCCTTTATTCTACTATGACACTGACTTATCAGTTTGCCCCATAAAAATATGATAACTTGTCATCTTATCCGTAAGAATAGGGTATCTTATCTTCTGGAGCATGTCTCGCCATATACTCGGTCTTCATGAGGTCGGTGACAATGGTCTTTTGAATTGAGAATGCTGTTGTCGATCTGATAATGTCCGGCCATCCGATCTTAAGTGGTCGTTTGCCAATCATAAAGTGATCGGCCCCTTACCGTTGGTGTATGCAACATCGAATGGTCGGGTCAACATTAGTGGTCTCGATCAAGAAGGAAGTTACTCTTTTACCCCTGCCGTACTGCTTAAATATCATAGTGCTTAAAAAACACCATCAACATCTATCCTCTACCTCTAGTTCTCGGTAACAATGAGTTTGCGAGTTGATGCCGGGAATTATAAAAAAAGATGGTGTGCCGATGAATCTGTCGGTGGTCACTCCAGGAACCATAAAGAAAAATGTCTTGGCCGCAAATCCGGTCTTTCCTGCCACCTTCATGTGCTCAGTCAATGAGGATCCCGATATCTACCCGTGGAGAAAATGCTTTGCCCTTATGCTGATGACGATCGACTCGGTGGGACGTAACCTGACCCCGAGCTGAGAAGAACATTTGGCTCTGGGGGAATGTCACCTCCCTAGACCAATAGAGGGCCGACCATGGGGAAGATGCTCCGATCCCATGCCGATGATAAGTCTCTCGGTGGGACGTATCCTGACCCCGAGCTGAAAAAAGACTTTGGACTGGGAATGTTACATCCCCAGTCCAAAGAAGCCGACTTGGTGGGACGTAACCCGACCCCGAGCTGAAAGAAAGACTTGGCTCTGGGGGAATGTTACATCCCCAGTCCAAAGAATCCAACTCGGTGGGACGTAACCCGACCCCGAGCTAAAAGAAAGACTTGGCTCTGGGGGAATGTTACATCATCATTCCAAAGAAGCCGACTTGATGGGACGTAACCCTACCCTGAGCTGAAGAAAGACTTGGCTCTGGGGGAATATTACATCCCCAGTCTAAAGAAACAGACTCGGTGGGACGTAACCCGACCCCGAGCTAAAAGAAAGACTTGGCTTTGGGGGAATGTTACATCCCCAGTCCAAAGAAGCCGACTCGGTGGGACGTAACCCGACCCCGAGCTGAATAAACCATAAGGCCTCGACGGAATGAAATCCAGCCCCGAGCTGAATAACCAAGTGGCCTTGGCGGAACGAAATCCAACCCCGAGCCGAAAGGAAACATCGGTCTCGGCGGTACAAGAGCAGACCTGAGCCGGAAGGAAACATCGGTCTCGGCGGTACAAGAGCAGACCCGAGCAGGAAGGAAACATCGATCTCGGCGGTATAAGAGCAGACCCGAGCCGGAAAGAAACATCGGTCTCGGTGGTACAAGAGCAGACCCGAGCCGTAAAACATATATCAACAAAACGGACTCGGCGGTACAAGGGCAGACCCGAGTCGTAATACAAATATCAAAACCATTGTGTGGGCCATAACAAACAAACATAATCAAATGTCAGCCTAAGACAGAAGATGTCTTACTCACATTTTGGGATCCGTTGCCTTTCTTGCAACTTTACAAGGGTCACTACAAGCAAGGCTCTTCTTAATACATCTTCTCTGCATCTCAGCATTCCACGCATCCGACTGGATGACTTCCGCTATCAACTTTGGTCGACCTCAAAAACCGAATGGTCTATGTACACACTGAGATAGCCTTTTTTCACCAAGTCTTCCACCTGCTCCCGCAGGTCTCTGCACCTATTCGTGGCATGTCCCCTTACGTTATTGTAGATACAGTAAGCCCTACTATTTCCCTCCTCAATCGGGAACCTTTTCAAATTAGGCTTGGCCAACAGACCTTTATCCTGGATTTCCCGAACTATCTGGGCCATAGGTTTGTTCAGGGGGTGTATATTGTCCTCCCCGCGACACAGTTGACTTGGACATATGACTTTATCTCTTGAACATGACTACTCGAAGGTGTCGGTCTGAGTTTCTTCTGCTCCAGGATCGGTCTCCTCAAATTTATGATCGAATCCCACTGATTGTCTGACCTGAGTATCTTAGCCTTTTGGGTGTCTACTCCCCTGGCAATCTTTTTCTCCTCCTCTATTAAGATAAACTTTCTGGCCAACTCCAGGGCAGTGGCATAATCCGATACGTCTTGAATCCTCAGGTGAGTCCACAACTTCCCAACCTTCAGACCTCCCTTGAGACTTTCTAACGCTTCCGATGACTCGTACGCTCCGACCTCGAGCACCAAATTATGGTACCTTTCAATAAAATTCCTCAGTGGCTCATCATCCCCCTACTTCATCAGTCTCAATTCTCCCACCATTTTCTTTGGGACGCATGCCCCTTTGAAGTGCCGAACAAATGACTTCTTGAGTTGCGTGAAGCTTCCGATGCTCCCCGGGGATAGACTTCTGAACCACATAATGGCAGACCCGCCCAAGATTAGGGGGAATACTTTGCAAATGGCATCCCCTACTACCCATTGGACCTCCATCAATAAGGCGAAACTTTTAATATGAGACTTTGGATCTGAATGGCCTTTGTAGGGCGTCATGGATGTCATGTTGAAATGTCTTGGGAATTTTGCCGACCTTATTTCTTATGTGAAGGGAGATTCAACCTCACCGTCTCGAGCATCTGTTGTATCAGTTTTGGGGTTTACTCCCCACTTTGCAATTTCTTTTCTTAACCAAGACTTTATACTGCCATCTGTGTCACTGTGCCGCCTCCCGTGGCCTCTTTCGCGTCTGTCACCACGGGTGCGGCGTTCCTCATGGCTTGAGACTTCCCGTCCAGTTTCACCATCCTTCATGTCTCCCCTTATGGTGTCGCGGTGGCCATCATAGGAAGAATCTGGCGATTGTCTCCCCCCTTATTCTTCCCGAATATCCTTTGCTTGTAAATCTTTTTCTACCACTACGGACCTTATCCAGTAGGGACCCTTCCTCCTCGGTTCATCGTCATCACTCACATCTGCGACCCTTTTTCCTTCCGCTATTTCGCCTCTCCTCCGACTGGCTCCAGCTTCAAGCCTCTCATTATTCGTTTCTTCCATCCCCTCCAATCTGTTTATCATGGATTTCAACAGGATTTGATTTTCCTCCCTATATTTCCTCATATTTTCCTCCATCTTCTCTATCCAATCCGTTGTTGAACTCCCTGACGACCGGTGATTTCCACATTCTGCCATTGTCTTACTACGCGAGCTGCTTTTTGTTGGTTCCCCACAGACGGCGCCAACTGTTGACGGCTGATTTTGGTCTCAGGGTAAAATGGGAATATTACTCCCGAGACAATCCTCTTTCTTTTGCTAAATTTGATTTTGGTTCCCCCGTAACCAAACAAATTCACTATTGAAGGAGGATTGTCTCGGGAGTAATATTCTCATATTGCCCTGAGACCAAAATCAGCCGTCAACAATAACTATTGAGCCTTTTATATTTAATTGGGCCTAATGGGCCTAAATTAATTTTTGGCATAGGGTGATTCCTAATAAGGCCTTGGCATCTTGGGTTTGATCCATAATGGCCAAAGCTCATGCCTAAAGAATTAATTAAAAGCCCATTGGACTTTAATTGAATAGTATTTTATACTAATTAGGCATTTGAGACCCATGAAGATTGGATTTGGAATCCAAGTCTAAAAGGCACTATTAAAAGTGTAATTATTTAATTTGGAATTAAATATGAATTAGTATTGGATACAATTTAAATTGGATTTAAAATTGTAGTTCGATATAAATCAAGTATATGTACTTTGAGTATTTATTCTTAAACGAGTTGGACTCGCACAAATCAAATCGTTGTTTGAACATTGGATGGTTATTAATTCAAAGATTAATTAATTGGATTAGATTGATTGAATAACATGCTTTGAGTTAATACTTGGATGTATTGTATGAATAATGTATATCAGATGAATATTAGAAGGGTGATGGCAATTTTGGAAATTGTTGTAATAAATTTAGAATTTATTAAATTGGATCTGTGTGTCCAGCCTATTACATCTTTTCTCATTGTATTTCTCTTCTCACCAATTCCCCTAAATGTAAATGAGGTTTATTTAGAAGTATTATATAATTGGGTAGAAGTATGAATAGTGCTAACGGGAGAGAGGAAATTGAGAGATTTTTTCTATGAATAAATTTGTTATATATCCATCCGTATAGCATTATTAATTTATTTTGTGCCCTATTATGCTTTTAAAATGCATGCTTAAGAGTGTATGATGAGACCTAATCAAAGATAATAAATTGGTAGCCAATTTACGCAAAAAACCTTCATCAAATATTAAGCGTTTTCCTCTCATTGAGTGATTCTCTCTCAAGATTCAAGATTGGCATTGGTTTGTTGGCCAAAGTCAAGACCATTGTCCATCGCGGATGTGTTTGAATCACGAAAGCTTTGTTCCAAATCGAATGTCTTGGGCGGTTGTGATTTGTTGGCCAAAGTCAAGGTCACTTCTAGTTATTCGACCTCGATGATGAAGTTTTCCCACTGTCAATAGGTCACGCTTAACTAGAATCATTAAGCTTGTTGAGCCAAATCAAAGGCTTAGTTGATTTAGAGGAAAATGTTAGGAAATATATTAGATATATTTACATATATTGGATATATGTTTCGGACTTGGAGGTCCACCTACCGGATCTAGGAATTGGATGAGATCCAATTGATCTTAGAGATCTGCCTAGTTAAGTTTCATATAATTTGTTGGCCAAAGTCAAGGTTGTGTGTTATTTAACGGGATCCTAGCCCACTAGGAAACTAGGTTTCCCGAGTACTCCACAGAGGGTTAGAGGCTCGTCAAAAAATAGTGGGAGACAAGTATTAAGTTTGCAATTTCGTTTAGATACTTGCCAATACGCGCTCTTTTAATTTTATTTATCGTTGTAATAAATATATATTAGTTGGACTAATATTTAATATTGCTTTCGTTGAACAGTTAGACTGTACAACGCACACTACTTCATTTGTAGTTGATTATATAGTTGGACTATAGTAATCATTACATTTGATTGTACCTGAAATCATTGATTAGATAGTTGGACTATAAAAATAAATATAACTGGAAATATTAGCGTCAAAGAACATAATCCTAGGTGAAAAATGTCTTTAACGACACAATTTTCCAGATTGAGAAATGAATCTCAAGATAATCCTGGGAGATGAGAAGTTACTCTATGTAATAGAGAAACCTCTCGGGCCTGATCCCGGAGTTGAGCAAATAGTAAAGTATGAGCTTTGGAAGACTCATCGTGATGATAACTTTAGTGTTCAATCCATTATGATTGCCGCAATGACTCATCAATTTCATCGTCAGAATAAAGGATTAGATCATTATAGTATGATGTTGAAATTGGAGGATCTTCATAGATATAACCTTAGATCTTAGAAGTATCAATTGCAAAAGATGCTCTTTTACTCGCATATGTCAGAGGGTACATCTGTCAAATATTAGGTGTCTCAGATGATTACTGACATCGAACAGCTTAGGTTAGCTAGGCATTACCTACGAGGCCGAGACTTCCATAGATTTGATCTTATAGTCTCTTCCCGAATGTTGGGGCGGGTTCATCATGAACCAAGAGAAAACTCTTGGAGAGTTAATGGTTATGCTCAATGAGGCAAAGCCAGAGATTCTGAAGGGCAAGAAGTGCAAGGTGCATCTTACTTCGACATCACATAAGGCCAAGGCTTGGCCGAATGCTTCTAAGGGTGTGAAAAATGCAAAGGTAAAATCGTCACAGTCTTCTAGGAAGACAAATGACATATCTCAATATGTCTGCCTAAATTGTGGCAAATGGGGTCACTGAAAGCATAATTGCCGTATGGACAAGGCATACATGAAGGAAGTGAAGGCAGGCAAGGCTCCGGCTTTAGGTATGTTTATTATAAACATACCCACTACCAGTTTTTAAAATTGGATTTTGATACTGGATATGGAAAATACATAAATATGTACTGATGTGCAGAATCTGCATATTAACAGTAGACTGGCTTAAGATGAGATCGACCTGCGAGTCGGAAACGGGACGAGAGTCACTATTTTAACTGTAGAAACCTAAGTTTTGGAACTGCATTTGGGGCATGTACTTGAATTATGAGACTGTTATAATGTACCTAGTTTGACTATAGACATTATCTCTATATCTAGATCATACCATTGCGGGTATACCTTTATGTTGCAGAACACAAGGTGTTTTGTTTATAAAGATGATATTGAGATATACATATTAGATGTGAATAACAATATTTATATTTTGAATATAAATAAATCTCAAACATATAACATAATAAACAAATAACTCAAATTGAATAATTCTGGTGAGACTTATTTGTGGCATTATTGTAACACCCCAAATAAATTTAAGGATTAAATTTATTAAGTTTGTGGAAGTTGGAATTTAAAATGCGGTTCATATCAAGTTTAGGGTGGCAAACGAATTTTGACATATAGTTATATATTTTGTACGCACACACGCATACCCTAATTTCGCTCAGCAGCTACCTCTTCCTTAATAATAAAAAAAATAGAAGATAGAAAGATAAGAAGAGTCAGAGAGAGACGTGAGGGAGAGAGAAGGAAAGAGAAAGAAAAGGAAAAGAGAGAAAAGAGAAGTTTCGGTCCCGATCCGTCCGATCCGTAGTTCAAACCTGACCGAGTCCTTAAGGAAAAGTGTAGATCTCGTTGAGAGGATCATTTTGGTGGTGGTTTCATCTTGGGAAAATTCCAATTTTTGAAGAGATCTCGGTAAGAAACTTTTTATGGTTTTTCTCGATTCTCCGTTGATCCGGAACTCCGATCGACGAACCGTCAGCGGCATTAGATCCGGGAGAGGGAGAGGAATGCACGGCCGTCAAATTTTTCCCCATCCGACCGGCGCGTGGCGCTCACGTGCGCCTTATGTGGCGGTGCGTGAGGCCCACGCGCGGCTTGGGTGAACGGCGCGTGGCAACCACGCGCCGGATAGAATCTTCGTGCCGATTTCCCGAGTCTCCTCCGTGATTTTCAGACCATTCCGAGTAAGATTATGTTCCAATTTTCGTTAAGTTTACGAGAGCGACCGAATCACGTTTCTTTCCATGTTCTATCACATTTTCTAGATTAAGATTATGTTCCTTATAGTAAATTCGTTTATCTCTATAGGTGATCGTGATACCATAAGCAGGGACGGTCCTGCTGCATAGTTCCTTTCTCAGTAGTCAGCTCACCAGGTGCGTGGATAAGCCTGTAACATTGATGTTTTCAAAAGTATATAGTATGTATGTTTTCTTAAATGAATTTTAAGGTAATGCATTAAATGAGTTTGTTTTCAGAAAGTTTATATATTTTGCTATAAGGTATGGATCGAATATTTTGAAATCATGTGTTTGTGATATATGAGAAACTTGCATGATTTGAGATATACGAGCATGGATTTTGGAAATGATTTTTATGTTAGGATGCACCCCGTGTACTTATATGTGCCAGATTATTGTCATGAGATAAGGTCTCATGTTGCCAGTTATTGCCGTGAGATAAGGTCTCACGTTGCCAGTTTGCTCCGGATGCCAGTTTTGCCGTGGGGAAGCCCCATGTTGCCAGCTTTGTCATATTGTCATGAGGTTGTGCATATAGATGAATAAACAAATTTATCATTACAGAGTATTTTTTAGCAGTATGAGTTTTATGAGAAATGAGATTTATGATTTGAGTTTTATGAGAAATGAGATTTACGATTTCAAGTAAATGTTTGAGATATCGACTTACAGCTTATGTATTTATTTATATTATGAAAGACTTGTTCGATCCACTTTGTTACTTGATTATCCACGGCACTAAGCTGTGATCCATTGCACTAAGCGTGAGCTTACCCCTTTCCTTAACATTTCAGGTTCAGCAGTTTAGTAGATTATCATTTCCATCTGCTATTTCGTCATAATTTCCTGCCAGTAGAGAAAGGTTGTGCCAACAGTAGAGTGTCTTTATTATGTTTTGAGACTGTATTTCTAGATATGTATTTCTTGGGAGAATTTGTTATGTGGTTATAGGTATTGAGCCTTTAATTGATTATGAGGTTATTGTGTTTCCTTTATGGATATTATGTTGAGTTGGATCATGGAGATCCTAGTTTTATGATGATATGGTATTTTCAGTTTAGATTTTTCCTTGTATTTGGAGGATTAGTCCATATTACAGGGGAAACTCTGCCAGTTTCTAGTCTCCGTCTCACCCCTACTCTACCTAAGGGGACGGGTGTGACAATTATCATCTGGGACGCATTAACAAGACTCGTATATCCATACTTTCGAAGAATGGATACTATGACAGATTTGATCCTAATTCAAATAATGTCTGCGAATCTTGTTTATTAGGTAAAGTGTCTAAAACATATTTTACATGGTAAAAGTGTATGTGTCACCGATCTGTTAGCCCTCGTTCATAGTGACGTAAGTGGGCCCATGTCTAACTAGGCTAGAAGTGGATATGAATACTTCGTAACCTTTACGGATGTGGCATCGCGTTATGGTTATGTGTATCTTATGAAACACAAGTCGGAAACTTTTGAGTAATTCAAAGAGTTTCGACACGAAGTAAGAAAACAGACCGGTAAAAATATTAAAACATTACGGTCGGACCATAGTGTAAAATACTTAAACGTATGAGTTTCAAGATTACTTGAAAGAGTATGATATTCTTTCACAGTGGACTCCTCCCGGAACACCTCAATTGAGTGGTGTGTCCGTACGGAGAAACCGAACTTTGTTGGACATAGTAAGGTTAAAGGTGAGTCACTATGAGCTACCAATTTCCTTCTATGGATACACATTAAATAATGCATTACTTATTTTGAATAAGGTTCCATGAAAATCTGTTAGACAGACTTCTTATTAGATATAAACAGGAAAGAAACTGAATTTCTCATTCCTGAAGATTTGGGAATGCTGGGCATATGTTTGGATGGTACCAAACTAGAACCCAAATCGGATAAGTGCCTATTTGTAATTGATTATCCTAAGGAAACCAAAGTATAGTACTTATACAACTCACAAGAGAATAATTCAATTATTGCCTATCCATGCGGTTTTCCTAAGAGGAATTCCTATATGCAGTGGTAAGTGGGAGGAAAGTAAAACTCGATGAAAATTGGAGTAATACTGTTCCTAGCACCGACTCCCTTACGGAACATAAACAGTTCATCAGGGATGAAAATGTACCACAATATTTGAATACACAAGAACCGCGTAAGTCGGATGGAGTCAGAAAACAACATGGGAGGTATAGGTATCTGATCTCATCTCATGTAGATGTCAATCTTATTGAGGAAGACGAACCAGCTACGTATGAGGAAGTGATACAAGGTATCGACTCCTTTTATGGAAAAGTGATATGAAGCCCGAAATGGATTCCGTGTATACCAGCCAAGTTTGGACACTGGTTGATGTACCAGAAGGCATTGTGCCTATTGGTACTAAATAGGTCTTCAAGGAAGACAAACATGAATGGAGACATACAAACGTACAAACCTAGGCTTGTAGTGAAATGGTATCGTCATCAACATGGTGTCAATTACGATGAAACATTTTACCCGTTGTCATGATTAAATCCATTCGAATAATGCTTGCTAATGCTGCATGTTTCATTTATGAAATATGACAGCTGAACGTCAAAACCTCTTTTCTTAAACGGAAACCTTTTAGAGGATGTTTATATACAACCTGATGATTTTATTGTACCAAAACATGCAAACAAGGTTTGTAAGTTAAACCAATCCATTGATGGATTGAAGCAAGCATTGTGTTCTTAGAATCGATGTTTTGATGAGATCATAATGGTATATGATTTCATTCAAAACGAAAATGATTCTTGTGTATATAAGAAGGTTAGTGGGAGCGCACTAATAATAATTCTCCTATACATTGATGATGTATTGCTTCATAGCAACGACATTCCCATATTACAATCGGTGAAAGTTTGGCTTTCATTAAAATTCTCCATGGAATACTTGGGAGAGGCAACCTTTATTCTAGGAATAATGATCTACTGAGATAGATCTAAAAGTTATCTACACTATCCGAGAACTCGTACATTGAAAGACATGTACGTGACCTGGTGTCTCATATGCTTTGAGCATATGGAGTCACAATCAGGCCAATCCAGGTGATGGTCACTGGATTGATGTTAAGAACATCCTTGAGTATCTTAGACGAACTAAGGATGCTTTCTTAAGCTATGGAGAAGGATAAATTGAAGTGACTGGGTTCACCGTTGCAAGTTTCCAAACCGATAAAAATGACTGTAAGTCGCAATAAGGGTATGTATATAGTTTGAATAACGGAACAGTAAGCTGAAAATCTTTCAAGCAAGATATTGTTACTGATTCAACAAAAGCAGAATACATTACTACAGCTGAGGCAGCAAAAGAAGTATTTTTGGATCTATAAAATTCCTAATTGGATTAGGAGTAATTCTATTAGCAGTTGAGCTAGGCTACAAAACAGACTAAGGAACTGTGGTCTCATCAACGATCTAAGTATGTACTTCGATGATTTCATCTGATTCGTCAGATCATACATCGTGGCGATATGATGATCGAATAAATCACATCAGATGGTAACATTGCAAATCCGCTGACGAAAGCTGTTTCTCAGCAGAAGTTTGAGCGACCCGTACATAGTTCAGGTGTTGGACACTTGAGTGATTGGCTATAGGCCAAGTGGGAGACTGTTGGACAATTATGACCTATAACATCACTATTTTTACAGAACATTATGTTGTTGTACAAATTAACTATATGACAAATGAAATTGCTATTTTATCATTTTTAATTGGATTACCTGGATATATATAAATGATAAAAATCCATATGATCAGTACCAGATTAATAAGATATGAGACAGTATTAAACCACTAAGGTTTAATCATTAAATAATCCCTAGTCGTAGTATTATCGAGACTGGACATCGATAATGTAGAATAGTCTAATATTACACTTGTGTGTGTTATGGAAGCGTAACGACATAGTTCTCATATATTTGGGTATTGGATACTCATGCAAGTGTAATAGGATGTTCTGTTTACCAATGGTACGGAAACAGCTTCGATCTGGATAGACCCATCAGAATCTCATTGGTAGTATGACTATGTGTCTATGGGAATCCGAATCAGGGTAGGTGTATTTGGTCTTAACCTGATACTTGCATTGCTAATACTTACGACAATCAATATTTTTTGGTTTTGGTCGTTCGGGGTTTTAACAGGTTCTGTGTACGCCTCTTCTGGGTATACTGAGAATCGTATTGTATTGTGTGTGATGTCAAGATGGAAGTATCACTCCAGTCATATGGAGATGATGATCACGTAGGATACAGAACTGGTACTCTTAAATGTTGCAGCTATCGGGATAATATGACAAGGTTATGATTATCCGATTACAGAGACTAGTTGCTAGTGATCCGATATAAACTTCGTACGGGCGGACATAATTCCAGCCCTAGGCCTAGCATGTGACATCCGATACTGGATCGTAATACGAAATACTACGTATACTACTCTTGACAAAGATCTTGTATTCCTTAAAAGAATATTTCTGGAGAATTGGGTAGTCACGGTACTTTGCTAGAAGCCAATCATGTATTGTAAATCGATAGGAACGTGGTACCGGGTACGCACGTATTCGGATAGTCCGATGACCGTATTTACTGCCAACATATCCAGGAATCTCTTGGGTCGCCTCCCAAAGATTCACCGATGATATCTAACTCGAACAATATTAATCTTGGATTAATTAAGAGAGAGAAAATTAATCTATGATTATTACGACAAGAATTAATATGGGATTAATTCGACTAGAAGAGAGAGAACACGATTAATTTGGAATTAATCGGAAAAATAAATTTAATAGTTAAATTGAATTTTACTATTTAATTTATTTATTTGAGCTAAAATAAAATATTGGATATTGTAGACGCTAGTTTTCGCCTGAGGTCTACAATCGAGATTCGTGATGGGGCACTGGCGATCCTGTAAAACAAAGAGGTAGGGTGAGCGTGGAGGGTCTGCCCACCGGTGTAGTGGGTGCCGTAGGCACTCTGACACCCAAGTTAGAAATGGTAATGAAATGCAAAAGTCGTAGGAGGAGGAGCAAGGTCAGATATTACCTTGATCCACGTAGACTGCCGTGAGGGCGGTAGGTGTGTGGTGATGCCGAAAGCTATGGAGTGAGTATTCTTAGGCTATGAGTATGAGAGCTTGAATGTCGAATGTTGGAGGGATAGAAGTTGAATGTCATTCCTCATGGAGCCTCGTTTCCTATATATACATGCTCTAGTGACGTGTGCTTTAATTGCCTCTTTGATTGCTCGTCCTTTGGGTCGACTTCACGAGGAGTTAATACTGTTTTTTGCCCGTTGTAGGCTGGAACAGATGGGTTTATGAATGTTGTTTATGAATTTGGGCGTTACGTGGGTTGGCCTTTGGATGGCCCTTCGGTTACGGGTGTTGGTGCTCATTGGGCCTGGGCTTGTATTGTATCTTTGGGGTTTGGTTAGGAGGTTTCGGGGGTACATTCAGTAGTGATCCTGGAGCAAAAAGGTTGAAATTGCCCCTGGACCAAATTTGGCCCGTACATTTTGTCCCATACTCTATAAGTCAAGGAATACTTGGCTTGGAAAGTAATCGCTAGTCGTACCGTCTGGACTGAGCTTGGAGAGTCTTTATTGCCCTAATCATGGCACAAACGAGCAACTTGAGTGTCGTCTGGACAAGGATGATGTCCCCAGTGGACCTTTAGTGAAGGTTGTTTCTGGTCATGACCTAGATTCACTTCAGTCGACATCTCTGTGCAAGGTACTCGGGCGGGCTCCATTCGTCTGGTCTGAAGGCCATCGGAGCCTTCGGGCTGTTTGAGCCGAGTATGAACCAAGTTCTTAATTGGCCTGATGATAGTAAGGAAACTAGTTGCCCGTTTGGTTCCCGAGAAGGATCAAAATCGGGTCTACCTGTCGTCTGGACCAAGTGATTGACCAGAGTTGACTTTTCCACGATTCAATTGGGGAGCAATCCCGCCGATTGGGCCTAACGAGGCCAAAAAGAAGTTCATTTGTTTGGTATCGAAGATGAGCCTAATTGAGTCAAAATGACGCATGAACCAAATGGAAGTCAATTTGATCAGACTCGACCCCAGTATGAGCCAATTAGGGGTGTTCCCGTCGACTGGACTTGATGAAGGCCGGGAATACATTCACTCGATTGGTATCAAAGAGGGACCAAATCGAGCCTACATGTCGAGTGGACCAAAAGAAGGTCAAAGAACTTACACTTGACTCTATTACGAGCCACATGGGAGGTGATCCCGTCGACTGGACTTGATGAAGGCCATGAATACATTCACTCGATTGGTATCAAATAGGGACCAAATCGAGTCTACATGTCGAGTGGACCAAAGGTAGGTCGAAGAACTTTCACTTGACTCTATTATGAGCCACATGAGAGGTGATCCCGTCGACTGGACCTGATGAAGGCCAGGAATATATTCACTCGATTGGTATCAAAGATTGACCAAATCGAGCCTACATGTTGAGTGGACCAAAGGTAGGTCGAAGAACTTTCACTTGACTCTATTATGAGCCACATGGGAGGTGATCTCGTCGACTGGACCTGATGAAGGCCATGAATACATTCACTCGATTGGTATCAAAGATTGACCAAATCGAGCCTACATGTCGAGTGGACCAAAGGTAGGTCGAAGAAATTTCACTTGACTCTATTATGAGCCACATGGGAGGTGATCTCGTCGAATGGACCTGATGAAGGCCAGAAATACATTCACTCGATTGGTATCAAAGATTGACCAAATCGAGCCTACATGTCGAGTGGACCAAAGGTAGGTCGAAGAACTTTCACTTGACTCTATTATGAGCAACATGGGAGGTGATCCCGTCGACTGGACCTGATGAATGCCAGAAATACATTCACTCGATTGGTATCAAAGATTGACCAAATCGAGCCTAATGTCGAGTGGACCAAATGAAGGTCAAAGAACTTACACTTGACTCTATTACGAGTCATATGAGAGGTGATCCCGTCGACTGGACCTGATGAAGGCCAGAAATACATTCACTCGATTGGTTGCCAAAAAGTCATTTGGGATTCCAGTCGACAATACTCTATTTGGTGTTGAGTGTCCAATTCTCCTCGATTTCCTCACCTGCAATCAATGCATTATTGTTTTCGAGACCCTTTTGGCGGGAAAATGAGGAGCCACTGTGAATAAGGGTATAAGAAGCTACATATGGTTTCATTTACTTCATTCATAACAATCTTAACAATCTTCTGACGAGTCACAAGGTTGAAGAGCTCTCCTCGAAATTTAAGGTATTTTTCTCTCTTTTCTTTATGTTCTTCAAATCTTCAAATCGTTCATAGGTATATTCAAGTTGTTCTTGGTTGGAATTTGGGCTTTGATCTCTAATTGTCTCGAGGATATTTAAGATTGTGTTTGTGTGTAGCCTAGGTTTGATCTTCTGTCATGTTGGTTTTAGGTTGATTCGTTATTTGTAGAGTGAACTGAAATGTCGTCTAAAGGTTGCTCGAGTTCAGACGAGTCGTCGATGGAGATGTATGTAGGCTCGCACTTGCAAGTCGTCTCCCATTTTGGTAGATTTGGTAAAGAAACACCGAGTGGAGGGGATGATGCTGTGCTGACTGTCGCGTCGACGGAGGCTCCTCTTGGTATACCCAAAGATGTGCCGTCTCTCCCTTTTATCCCTTCCGAGTCGGGCGAACCTAGCACGAGTGAACCAACCAATCTTCTGACTAAAAATCCTCAGAGTATTGTAACTGAGAGAACCATGAGGGAGATCAAAATAAAGTAGAGGTTTCTTGAGTCGGTTCGAGTCAGGTTGCCTTCTTCGAAAGAACGAATCGACTACAGGGTTCCCGGGTGAATTGGGTTCTACGAGCGTCCCTTTGCAAACGGGTTTAGGTTCCCAGTTCCAAAGCTCGTGTGGGAAGTTTTAGATTATTACGGAATAGCCCCTTCCCAACTCATGCCAAACACGTGGAGAGTCTTGATGTCGATTGAAGTCTTAGCATATGAGTTGGGAATTAGATTCGGGGTGAAGGACTTACTCTACACATATTATATGAATGAGCATGTAGTGGAGAAAGGAATGTACCATTTGTTCCTTCGAAAAAAGAGAGAACACTTGATTTCCGAGTTGACTTCAAATGATAGAGGGGGCTGGCAAAAGACTTACTTTTTCGTAAATGGTGAGGGAGTGTTCGGGTCGACTGTGACTGGTAGAATTCATGAGTGTTGGGAAATTACTAGTGAGTATTGGTTACATTCTTTTCTCATTTGTGGACTCAATGTGCCCATGACGTTCTTTTGTTGTTTCTTTTGTAGGTTCCAACAGTAATCGTAGCTTCAATGTGACGCATGGGGTCGTAGCAAATACAAACTATATTCTGAGCCTTCATCCGCCTGATAGGAATTGGAGGGTGGTGTTGGCGGAAAAGAGGTTAAGGTTGACACCGCTGTGGATAGAAATTTTCTACCCCAAAGGTATCCATTTGCCTCTGACCAAACATATACTGACAGTCGTACTTATTACCTGGGCATGTCAGGTCGTACACGGAGGGAGTTTCTTTTTGCGGATTCTAACCCCGGAGGAAAATTTCTGCGCAGTTGAAAGAATGAGTCAATTCAGGCTTCCATCGGTGGAAGAGATGCTGGAACGGAGAAAGAAGAAGAAATCCAAATGGAATGAAATTGAAACCGTCCCCGAATCTCAAACTTCAAGGAAAGATACTCCGACTATACTTCCTTCTGAAACAGTTCACAGAACGTCGACTGGGTGTGGATATTCTTCGAGGAAGAGAAAACAATTGACTGATATCGAAGAGGACCCAGAGAACGTAATAATCCAGATCCCAATGAGCACGACGGTCATGTCGGATCCCTCTAGTCCATCCAGATTTGCCGACAGACTGCTCTTAGAAGAATATGAATGTCGAATGCTGACATTGGGGCCGTTGGAGGCTGCGAAGAGAGCCGTAGCTAGAAACTATGAGGTAAGAATCTTGTACTCAGAAATCTTTATAAACAATTTTTCTCATTTGTCTCTTCTTTTGTCGTGCCAGACTCTTGAATATGATATTTTTCAACAAAGATATGTGGAAGTCAGCCTAAGGAAGGCAAAAGAACTGGAGAAGTCGAATGCGGCACTGTGAAAGGAATTGGCTGAAGCTAAAGCCTCCTCTGAAGATTCGAAAAAGAAAATGAAGGAAGTCGAAAAAGAAGTTGAGTTCGCGAAAGCTAAACTGGAAGCGACGTCTTCCGAGTTGGAGGTTACAAATTAGAGCAATGAAGAGCTGGAAGGATAGAAGATCGAACTGCTGGATAGGTTGGAGGGAGTGGCTATGGAGGCCATTATAAAGGACATGAGTCATCTCAAGAAGGAAAACTTGTCATGGGAACATAGCTCGTGGAATCCCAGGAAGTGGATAATGATGTGAATGGAAGTTCCATTCTACCAAACTTCTTGGCGATATCTCTAAATTGTACTCCCCAAAACAGTGATGTTTCGCCTGAATGCTCTGAATCTTCAATAAGGTCAGACATTTGCTCATTCATTTGTTATGTTTCTTGTTCCACCTTTCTTTACAGATGTATTTTGGGATCTCAACATTCAGTTCTTCATCTGTCATCTGTGAAATGCATGCTTCATAAATGTCAATCTGAGGATGTAATGAGATGTCTGATTTTAGGTATTCATCCTCTGATCTAAGTGAAATGATTGGCTCAGGTAGATCTTCTTCAAACATTTGTGCAATGGACGCTCTAAGATCTTCATTTTGAAGATGAAAAGTTTGATCCTCATTTGTTGGTGCAGTTGGTACAAACAGCTCAGCTTCATCTTCATCAGAGTCTGAATCTGAATAATAAAAATCAAATAGAGACTTTGTTGGTTTGGGCTCCTGAACTGATACCTCAAATTCCTGATTCTGCTCAGCCTCCTCCTCTGCTAAAGTGTCATCGTGAAATGCTTGGTACTCGAAGGCTTCATCAATGTCATCTCAAAATGGTCCTTGAGGTATGTAGCTCTGGTTTTCTGTTAATTATCTCGTTTGTTCTGTCAGTCTCTGAATGAATGTTGATTGCCTCTGAATACTTTCGAAATGATTTTGGACTGATTCAAGTATTGTATCCAACTTTTCGTCTCGTTTCTTTTTCCAATCTTTGACAATATCAACCAATTATTCTTCCTCTGATGGTTCTGATTCTTGATGAAAATCGTAGGTAGATGGTGGATAAGATGGAAGATGTGGTTCTGTGAAATATGTTGGTTCCTCGTATCTTGAATGAATCCGAAAATTTTACCACTCTGAAATGTATATGCATTGATCGCTCGGGTGGTTACCATCGCATATCACACATCTCCCCATTGCGTTCTGTTGAGCAAATGTAGTATTGCTTGATTCTGACATCCAGTGATAATTGTTGGGCTGGACAACAGACCTCAGAAAACCGGACTGTTGCTCCCAGATTTGGGGTGTATCTTCTTCTAGTAAAGCTCGTGATCTCTCAATCTCCTAATAATGTTCCATTTTTCAACCACCTGAAAACAAAAGAAATAAATAAAATTACAGATAAAAATAAAGAAAATTAGATACAAGTAAATTAGATAGCTTCAAAATTAATAACTCAAGAAAAATAAGTCCCCGGCAACGGCGCCAAAAACTTGACCGGTGTAGACACACACGTATAACGCAAGCGCACATATCGTTCAAGTAGTATAAAAATATTGATCCCACGAGGACTTAATTTCTATTGTTGTTACTAATTATTGAATCTATTTATTTACATGTATCTAATTACAGGGAGAAGAGAATGATTGTTTTTGGTTGGTTGAATATGGATTTGATAAATAAAGTACTTAAAGACACAAAAGAAAATACTAAGGAAAATAATAAAAGACTCAAAGATCTACGGGTTGTGATTCCACATAATATTATTATAATGATGAATTGATTTTGCTAACCTGGAACACGAAGATATGCAAAAGCCTCTGTCGATGGTCAGATGCTTATTCCCAGTATAACCCAATTAAACCATATGTCTATGTCAACCAAATTACCTGGATTCATTAAGATTAAGTTCCAATTATGGCTACCCCCGCCCGACAGGTATATGTCTATCATGTAAGGAAATCTATTAAAGGGTTATCTATCCTCAAGGAATATCGTGGGCTATTGAATCTAAAGCTGAAACCTAAAATCTATTTGTCAAGTTCATTTTAAGTTTACCACATCAATCTTATTGGTGATCAGACAACAATAAGCATTAAGCTTAAGATTCAATAAACAAACTAAAGAATTATCCAATATATAATTAAATCAATTATTAAGCCTAGTAATATTGTGTTTCATCACTTCCCTAGAATAAAAATAAAATGATGGGGGTTAGAGGATCTACATTTAATATTTCATATCTAGGAATCTCACTTATTATAATATATAAATTATTTTCTGTTCTGCTTTCTCAGGAATTAATAATGTTAAACATTTAAAATCAGCCATATAGGCGGTAATCCATTTAGTCCAACTACACCAGCTATATAGGCGGTAATTATATGTCGCATAAAGACCAGCCATATAGGCGGTAAAGTAATTTATATTTAGACCGACCATATAGGCGGTAATAAAGTTTACCATTAATTAATCCGATTAAATTATAATTTAAATATTATAATTAAGTGAGATTAACCTAGATAATTATAATAAATATTTCACCTTTTACCCGAGCGGAATTTTAACTGAAAAACAAAAAAGAAATGAAAAATAAAATATTAAAATTAAATTAAAAATAAAAATAAAAAATACATAATTTAATTATTACAATAATTTACAAAAATAGATGTAATCCTATAAAATCAGGGGAAAACTCCCAAGGAAAGCACACCAAATGAGGTGCATAAAGCTTCAATTTATAGGCATCTGATCAGGCTCGCGTCGCGACGCGGGATTCCTTCTTGCGTCGCGACGCGAGGCCGTGTTGACTGGTCAAACGTGGTTTGACTTGTTGACTATGGACGTGGCACGCGGATTTCGTCGGCCCAATAGAATTTCAACATGTGGCACGCGGTATGATCGGTCCAATGACATGTTGACACGTGGCAGAAGTTGATTCGCGGATGATCCGATCCATTCAGGAGATGACATGTGTCACGCGGAGTGTCGGCACCCTAGGATTGTGACACGTGGCACGACGCATATTAGTAGATCTTCTGTGATGATGACATGTGGCACGGCGCACATTAGCAAGTCAAATTTCTCAGATTTTGACACGTGTCCCCGGCGCACGTTAGACGTCGCGACGCGGGCAGCGTGTCGTGACGCGCCAAATTACCAAAATGCCCATTTTGTCATTTTTCTCTATTTTGTCCCCAAATTACTTCCAATGCTTCCCAAACTTTATTTATCTGCAAAACATCACAAAAACACATCAAAACGTTCACAAACCCTGAGAAACTATACAAAATATTATGTTAAATGAGTGAGAAATAGTGATATAATTACCACTCATCAACAACCAATCTCTATATACTTCATCCACCTCTGTCTCACTTGAAGATGATTTGACAAAATCATCAATCTTAGCACCTAAGCTGCTTAAGGACTCTCCACTCGACATCCTCCAAACGATAAGCATATAAACATTAAACTACTTATAAAACTATTCTCTAAATATCAAAACCCACAAACACAATTCTGAAAATAGATCTAAGGTCCAAAAGATCAAACAGCCTATACTACCTAAGATCAGCTTGAATCTACACTATGAATGTTTAAAGAAAATGAAGAACAAGAGATGAGTTTTTGAAGAATACCTTGAAGACTTGAGAGCTCTCCCAACTCGATATCTGAAATGGAATTTTGTGAATAAGGCGAATGAATAACCAACGCTCTCCTATGTAACCTTCTTTGGCGCCTCAAGTTCCCGCTAAAAACTCCTCGTAACTTGCGCAAGGGTTGCAAAGAAACCAAGAAAGAAACCCTACAGTCGAATGAGAAACGACATAAAGGAGAACAGAGTCGCTCGACAGAACAAACTTAAAAGTCTCGGCTTAAACAACCTCCTAGAACGTCATGTCGAGTGAATTAACTCCTGAACCTTCATCTGGTTCAGTCGACCGGGGACATCCCCCAAAAGGACTCACACCGAGTCAAATAAAGACATGGACTTCCCTCAGTCCATACGACATGTCGTGTCAAATGAATACATGGACATCCTTCAGTCCATACGACATGTCGAGTGAATTAACTCATGAACCTTCATTTAGTTCAGTCGACCGGGGACATCCCCCAAAAGGACTCACGCCGAGTCAAATGAATACATTGACATCTCTCAGTCGATACTATATGTTGAGTGAGATTACTCATGAACCATCATGTAGTTCAGTCGACAAGAGACATTCACCATAGGCTCATGTGGAGTCAATTGAAGATATGGACTTCCCTTAGACCATGCGACATGTTGAGTCAAATAAATACATGTACATCTCTCAGTCCATAAGACATGTCGAGTGAGATTACTCTTGAACCATCATCTGGTTCAGTCGACATTGGACATTCCTTATAGGCTCATGTGGAGTCAATTGAAGATATGGACTTCCCTTAGACCATACGATGTGTTGAGTCAAATAAATACATGGACATCTTTCAGTCCATAAGACATGTCGAGTGAGATTACTCTTGAACCATCATCTGGTTCAATCGACATGGGACATTCCCCATGGGCTCATGTGGAGTCAATTTAATATATGGACTTCCCTTAGTCCATACGACATGTCGAGCCAAATAAATACATGGAAATCTCTCAGTCAATAAGACATGTCGAGTGAGATTACTCCTGAACCATCATCTAGTTCAGTCGACAGTGGACATTTCATATGGGCACAATTGAAGATATGGACTTCCCTTAGTCCATACGACATGTCGAGTCAAATAAATACATGGACATCTCTTAGTCTATACGACATGTCGGGTGAGATTACTCATGAACCATAATCTGGTTCAGTAGACAGTGGACATTCCACATAGGCTCATGTGGAGTCAATTGAAGATATGGACTTACATCAGTCCATACGACATGTCGAGTCAAATAAATACAGGGATATCTCTCAGTCCATATGACATGTCGAGTTAGATTACTCATGAACCATCATATGATTCATTCGACATGGGACATTCCCCATAGGCTTATGTGGAGTCAATTGAAGATATGGACTACCCTTAGTCCATACGACATGTCGAGTCAAATAAATACATGGACATCTCTTAATCCATACGACATGTTGAGTGAGATTACTCATGAACCTTCATCTGGTTCAGTCGACGGGGGACATTCCCTATAGGCTCATGTGGAGTCAATTGAAGATATGGACTTTCCTCAATCTATACGACATGTCGAGTCAAATAAATACATGGACATCCCTCATTCCATACGACATGTCGAGTGAAACAACTCATGAACCTTCAACAGGTTCATTCGATCGGGGACATCCCTCTTGGACTCATGTCAAATCAAAATGAGACATTGTCTCTCCTCAGTTCATACGACATGTTGAGTGAAACAATTCATAAACCTTCATCAGGTTCAGTAGATCGGGGATATCCCTCATGGATTCATATTGAGTCACACTAAAACATGAATTCTTCCTCTCTCAGTCCATATGACTATGTTGATTGAAGTTACCTCCTGAACCACCATATGTATCAATCAACCAGGAATACCCATCGAAGGATTCAGGACAAGATAATTGAGGACAAACTCCATCAGTCCGTACAATGGAGCATCGTGTGGATTAGCTTTGAACCTATGCCAGGATCAGTAAAACAACTACCAATGTCCTGATTCATTCGACATGCGTAAAGGTACTCTCCAAGTCTAGGGCTTCCAGACTTAGAGAGTAGGGGACAAACTGTACGGGCCAAATTTGGGCCCAAGGGTAAAATCGATATTTAACCTCGGGACCAACCACAAAACCCGAAACCCATTAGTAAGTCCAGCCCGAGAACCAATATCAGTCCAAGAGGCCTCACGGGCCCAAGCCCATTGTCATCAAGAGGGCCAACGGACACTACTGTTACCAAATTAAGAAACGCCTAAAAGCTCATAAAACCTCCACTAAATCGACTATTACGGAGAATCCAACGGGCAGAAGAAGAGTAAATAACCCAACTTCGAAGAACTTATAAAAAGGGAAAGGTAATAGCTTGGAGAGACATTCAACATTACTCAATTCCACTACATACCACCTTCGACATACCAACACACCCTGCCTTCACGGCTAACAAACTGAGACTGAGGTAACTATTAGCCTTGATCTCCCTATTTGCTTCTCATCTACATCAGTGACTTGGGTGTCAGAGAGCCTACGGCTTCCACCACAGTACTCCCCGCTCATCATACCCTCGTTTTGCAGGTTCACTAGTGCCCTCAGAAAATTAGATTCTCGATTGTGGACCTTAAGTGAAAACCGACATCCACAGCACTACAAGGCACATATTCCTATGTTCTCCAGCATTGTCTGTCTTCTCAGTAAAACCTCTAATCCACTCTCCTGCTTCATCAAAATCTAAAAAAAAATTCTCGAAACCCTTATTCCTCTTTTTACTTTCCTTCATTGGGTTACTTACTGTGTCCATATACAATAATTATTCTTTTTTAATATTTACAGATAAATGGCGTATAAACGGCGTAGACGTGGACGAGGTGGCTACGGAGGCGGTGGTTTTGGCTATGCCAAACAATAATCTTTTGAACTTTTCCCTGTAAGTTTATAGTTTTTTTCTTTTTATTTTTGAGTGCTTAACATTTTTGGCTATTCAGAATTTTAGACGTTTTAATTAGGCCTAAATTTATTTGATATAGGTAAAATATGAATGCATTAATTGGTAAAACATGTTTGAATATCTAGAGGTAAAAAATGAATAGAATGTCTGTGTGTCTTTGAATTTTAATGTGAAAGTTTTCATTTTGCAAATGTAGGATATTGAGTTACCTGACCACAAAAATGTGCGAGCAGAAAGGAATTTAATTCTTTTGAATTCAAGGTTGCTAAATTATTGGAAATCATCTCCGTACTTTCTGGAAGAGAATGTTAATAAGAGTGAATATCGTGTTCTTCGAGTTCTCTATTTCTCGATGTTCTATTCAGTTGTTAGCTGGAGAAACTAGAAAATGGAAGAAAGAAAAATATAGTTGGAAATTCATCATTCATAGTTTGATACAAATTTATTTAGCAAAGATATTAATGTGATGGAATTTGAATTAGTAAGGTAAGATGTTTAGTTCCTCTCGTTAAACTCTTATGTTAACTTGTGGCAATTTTCTGCCTTCTTGAACTTGATGTAGAGAGCCAAAGTATGGACATAGAAAGATATTCTGACTGGAATAAGCCGAAGGTTACATCAAACTGTGGATCAATTAACCAATTTCTACATCTCTGATCTAGTAATTTTCCTGCAGAACTGGTTCGAGGTTGGCAACTGGACAATATACTAGTGATATATTTGTAATACATGTTAACTTAGGCTTTTAGATTCTGGAGACTCATTTGATGGTGCTATAAAATGTCAGATTCGAAGGATATGCGAAATCCAAAAAGAGTGTGTTGGAATGTAGATGCAGGTTTATGATATACAAGCTTACAACTTTTCTCTTCATTTATTAAATCATTTTAGCTCGTGTCTTGCCATCCATTTTTCTTTTATTGAGTGTATTTATGTCATGTGTTGCATACATGTTTAGTCTTTACTAGTTAGGCAAGAAGTGAAATTTGACGTCCATTGTTAGACCCATTTGATTATTTGATCTGCTAAACTTATACTAGTTATATTTAACAATAGAGTGAATACTGGGAATCAGTAAATAGTAGTTTTGTGTCTCACTTTTTACTAAACTTCAAAATAATTATTAATGAATGAAACTAAACTCCTTTAGTGTACTTTAGAATTTATATTTTTGGCTATGTATTCTTTTAAGTGTTTTTGGTAATCTATTTTACACTATTGCCTTGCCAACTGTACCATACCATTTCTTTTGTTTTCTGATAGCTATAGACCTGCTCTAGACCCCATTCAGTGGGCAAAATTTCTAAAGCATTTTGCTTGTTCATATCTGTTCAAGATTGGCCTGTGATGGATGATGTTTATGTGGGTTAGAGATGTATTCTCAAATGCAAAGATAGCCATGAACTTTTTCTATAGTGGAGATTCTTTCTTAATGATTTGTGACATGACAAATACAATTCAATAGGCCGATCTACTTTAGTAGGTTTTTTAAGTATTAACCCATCAGTATCAATCTTCTAGTTTATATGTCTTTCTTGAGGTCCCGATTACTTGCCACTTTCATGAATAATTCTTATGTCAACATATTATCAGGGACATGCAATTAACCTTGTTTGAAGACTTGGAATTTTTCAATATGAACTTCCAAATGCACTATCAATGACAACTTTGTGATTTAGGGAGTTACCATAATAATTAAATGAACCTTTGAATTCAAAATTAGCCCTGCTTTCTATTTTGTCAACTCTCTCTTATGATATACAGCCTAAGGATTTAGTCAAACTGATTTAGATGTTCCAATGATAGGTATGCGGAAGTTAGATCTTTTTGAAAAGCTTGAACAGAAGTTTCAGGTAAACATTTCTAGCGTCAATAACTTTTACTGCTGCAACATTTTTGAGAAAAACATCTGGGAAAACTTATTGGTGATTCTTTCTTTTTCTGTAGGGCTAAGAGGAAAATGATGAAAAGGAAAAGAAAGAAGGTGAAGAAGAGGATGAAGATGATGATGAAGCAGCTGGAGAAGCTGAAGAAGAATTCAGTGACGATGGAGATTACAATCAGGTTTCAGTCGAACACTATAGTTATTTATTCATTTTTGGTGATTCGTACTTTAATATTGTTGCTGCTTTCTGACGATGTTCCAAATAATAAAATGTTAAAAAAAAAAAAACTTCAAGTGAAGTTACTTTTCATAGACTAGGAGCATGTTATCACAACCAGTGATGTAACTGCATCTAATTTGGTAAATCAGGTGGTGCGCTGATCAGTTGATTAACTTGTGGCATGCTTCTTTTTCTTCTTCTTTCCTTTTAACTTATCAATTTATGAACGTTTAAGTTAAAAAGTCATTTTATGGTGTATTTTTATATAAAAGTTACCGGTGCTCTTAACATTGTTGCAGAACATCGACTTTGATGATGACGAAGACGATTTTAACATGGACGACGGCAATGATGGTATGCACCTTCTTCTTTGTAATAGCATTTTGACTTGGTAGATGCTTTTAGAAATCCATTGCATTTGCACATGGTAACAAGTTGTTTGTTGTTGTAGATGAAGCAACATACTAGTTCTGCTTTGTGTTAAATACCGGCCTACACCTCGTATTGCTTGGGGCAAGTTCTGTAGATTGAAATACTTTTTTTTTTTTTTCAATTTACAGATATTGAAATTAAATCGTCAATAAGACAAATAACATTTTGTAGATTTCTTAGAGATGTTCTATGTAAAAGATTCTTTGATAAACTGATTGGGTTCATAATCAAATGTCAAAGCCAACATATTGTTTCTGGTCTTGTTAATGGACCGACGCATTCAGGTTGCCTATTGCATACAAGTATACAAGGATCAAGAATCATCATCGAACTGCTTAAGAAGCTATTTACATAGGACAATCAGGCGTATGAGAAGCCACCAATCACCTTAGATACAAACAAACAACTCTAATAGACAGCTCTCTCACGTCTTATCCTTGCCTGTTTTCGCTTTCTCAATGGACTCCATGGCTTCCTCAAATGATTTCTGAGTAAAAAATGAATGTTAATATCCATATCAAACCATTAAAACCAGACTTAAACCTTGAAGGCTGCTGTTAAAAATTGTGCCAGAAAAGCAAAGTTACGTCAAGGGGGTTTGAGCAGGTCGTATTCTAGAGAATCGATGACAAATTGATCCTAACAAATCCTTGGAACTAGTAACTTACTCCAGAATTATGCATACTCCATTTGCCTCCTTGCCCTTTTCAATTACATACATTCCACCCAATAGAGCACTGCAAAAAGACCAAAAATGAATATACAAGTAAGCTAGTATCATTTTCTTTTCTTTTCTTTTTTTCCAACTTAGAAAATTTCTTATAAACCTTTGTGCAAGTAAAGAACAAGTGAACATTCCACGCCATTCATTGTATGAAAATGAGAAAGGTTAAAAGTTAAAAGTATTAGATTCAACAACGTCAACAAGCATTTGAAACAAAATATCATACCAAAATTCAAATTATTAAATGAAAATATATATATATATATATATATATATATATATCGTTTGGTATAGAATTTGGTGAGCTTATAGCTATTATTGTCATACAATACTTGTAAGCTAGTTTATGATCTTAATCAATACTCTTTATCAAATGGTGTGATAGTGTAATATGGCTTCTTTATAGTTTCAGCTTATTCTTCGTAGTTATGATCATCCAATCTACAACACTAAAGCTTCATGATATCAGCAAATCATATAATTGAAACGTTGTCAAATTCTGCATTCTCATGACAACCAACAACTTCCAAACAAAGAAAAGAGATAGCCTTTCTTAAGACACCTCCAAAAATCGCCAACTGGCAAAATCTCTATCAGAGTCGCAGCTCGCAAGAATGATGATAGGTCCCATAACCCATGCATGCCATCATCCTAAGTTCCTAACAAATGATCCAGCTAATGCTAAAAGAGAAGAAAATAGACACACAACTTTAAAGCCACCATGCAACAGAGCAACAGATGATTGATTGTTTCCTGACTCTACTCGCACAGAATGCACAACCATCTGTAAACTCCTTTCTATCAAAATTTTCAGCAAAAGCACACCAAATACACTCACATGGAGAGATCCCGCATCAAAAGCTCTAGACGCCCCATATTAAGATTAAATTTAACCTTAACCTCCTTGTTACTGTAATCTTCCCAACATCCTTCCAAGTATTACAAAATCTACTGGGTCTGTAATATCATTCAATTAAAGATTCTACTTAACATGCAACACGAGCAATGTTCTAAAAATCCATCTAAATTCAATCTAACATTATAAATTACAAATAACTACCAAATCCAAATCCAAATCCAAAATTTAACAATCATTTAAACAATTTTTTTTTTTAAAAAAAATAAATTTTATTTTACCTGCTACGCAATTTCACAAATTTCATTTTATGATAATCAATCAAAGAGGGAAAAAAATTAAAACAAGGATAAATACCCAGCAAAGGCAGCATTAAGAAGAAAGGCTCGCATAGTCAAAAATCGAAGCGCAATCTCCAATTTAGAAACGAGCCCATCACCAACGTTAAAAAGAAGATGAAGATCCGGGTCGATGACACCCGTACCCGTATCCGTAATTATTGTATCCGTACCCGTATCCTCCAGCTTTGCTATTACTGTAACAATTTTTGTTATGAGCTGAATAACGAATGTCGTAATTGGCGCGCTTTCGACTGTCGCTGAGAATCTCGTAAGCCTCGGAGACTTGCTTGAATCTGAGGGTTGCGTTTTCTCTGAAAGTGTTTGAGGACTGAGTGTGCTTGTCAGAATGATATTTTACCGCCAATTTCCTAAACGCTTCTTTGATTTCATCTCCGGTTGCGTTTTTGCTTAATCCCAACACCTTGTAATGATCCATCTGAAAAAATAACACAATATGATATTGTTCGCATCTTCTTCATTTGTTTATTTATTTTGAATTTTCAACTGCAACAAAAACCTTCTCAAGACTCGTGGCACCGCCATGGCCGCTCCCTTTCTTTCCTAAACATTACAATTCACAAGTTCATTAACTTGTCATTCATTTCCCTCTCGGCTCGATGTTGCTTCTGGGCTCAAATTTAACCCAATCCAAAGTTTTATTAATCACTGTTTGTAGTTATTGCATTTAAGATGATTGTTTTTACAATGTTTCATAATAGTCCCAAAAATAACAAAAATTAAAATATATGTGTGTGTATATATACACACACATAATTAGGGGTATTCACGAGTCGGGTTTTTTGAAATTTTGTTAGACCCGATCTGTACTGGCCAAATTTGGACCCAAAAGTAAAATCGTCTTTTCACTTCAAACCCAACACCAAACAAAGCCCGAAAACAGTGACCTGACCCACAAAATTTAGTATTATTGGACTATAATTAAACCAATTGCTTGAAGACAATCATATCTTATTATATTCCAACTACTTCACTCTATTTCCTAACACCAAGCATATTCCCACGTGCTAATGACCTTTCATCAAATACATGAGCATGTCGTGGGCCTCATGCCAACTAACGAAGTCATCTTTCTTTACCTATAAAATAACAACACAATTCAAAGGAAATCATTGAAGTCTGAGCTCTTCAACTTGAGCTTTCAGAGCCTCTTACCCTCTAAACACCGACCCACCGTCCTCATGGCAGTCAACAGAGGTCAAGGTAATATCAGACTTTACTCTTCCTTATTTATCAATCGTCTTCACTACTGAATTGAGTGTCGGAGTGCCTACGACACCCACCACACTGGTGGGCAATACTCATGCTCACTCTACCTTTGTTTTGCAGGATCGCTAGTGCCATCGACCTACAAATTCTCGATTGTGTACCTCGGGCGAAAACCAGCATCCACAATCGAGTCAAGGGAAAGTCGGGTCGGGGGTCGGGTCACGCGATAGTGGAACACGATTGGGTTCGGGTTATTGAGTCATTTAAAAATAATAATTTTTTTAATGAATTAATTATTTTAAAATATAAATATTAGTTATTTTACATCCCAAAAATTATAATATCCCAAAAATTATCATATATATAAATTTTTAATACAAAAAAAATAATAATAATAATAAACAAATGAAATAATAGTAAAAACTTTAAAAATAATATTAATAATTTTAGAAAAATAATAAATATTTAAGAAAATTAATAAAATTTGTATAGGGTCGGGTCGGGTTTTAGCATCAAACTCCTTTCCCAACCAGAAAATTTCGGGTCGGGTCGGGTCAAAATGTTACAAATTTTTTTATGAACCCGCGCGGGTCGGGTCGGGTCGTGGGTTGACCCGACCCTATAAACACCTCTACACATAATGACATGTACATTGGAAACATAATATCTAAAACATTTTAACTTTTTACTCTCAAAATTAATTATCAAATCAAGTAAAAATAACATTAAATTAACATTTCTCATTATTTCCTGTAATTTTTTTAAAATCACATTTTTTAAAAATATTAATTATCAAAAATTAAAAAATAATGTCTCATTATTTCTTAATTTTTTAATTATGTTTTGGGAGAAAACCCTTAAGTCCATAATTTTTTCATGATATCTCGTCAAGTCATTGATTTTTCATAATAACTCATAAAATCTTTGTCATTTAAAACTAACGATAACATATCCATTTATTTTCTTATATTTCATTTTTACCATTTATTTATAAATAAAAGTGAGATATCAACAATTATAAGCATACATAATAAATTAAAAGATTTGTCTCTCTTTCATTTTTCTCCATTCATTTATTTTCTCTGTAATTTTCCTCTCCAACATGCTCATGACTCGGTCAACTGGTCTCAAAATTTCAGCTCTATTAGAATTAGAACCATCAATTTTTTCTAATATATTTTTTATTAATATATATATATATCATGGGGTTGAAACACAAGTATTGGCTGTCATTTACAAACCCAAAGTTATAAAAAAAAAAAAAAAAAACATAAGAAGGCTTGCACTGAAGTGATCTGAAAGCCTAAAACTTGACAATTTGATAATTTAATCTTTTATTATTCTTTTTAATTAAAAAAATGGCTATTTGCCAATGAGATTATGTACACACTACATTATTGTAATTTTTAGTCAAAGTTTTAACTTGTTGAAGAGTTTTGTTCGTTTAATTTGTTGAATTTCCACGTGCATTTGTATGAAATTATGTTGAACTTGACTGTACAAATGATATGCATTAAGTATCACCATTTCATTTATAATTCAAGTAAGAAATTTATTTTAGTGATTGAAATTACCTTGTAAAAATTTACATTAAAGATTTTTTATGCTTTTAATATGTCATATGAGTCCATAATTATCGATGTTATAATTCTTTTTTATTACTTATAAAATTGATAAAGGGCAAAATAGAAAAATAAAAAAATAATAAATAGATATGTTACGATTAGTTATTATCTACAATTACTTTATGAGTTATTATGAAAAATCAAGGATTTTGAGGGACATTGTGAAAAAATTAGGGACTCACAAGGCTTTATTTTTTGTATTTTCTAAAACGGAAATTAAATTTTGAATATCAATTTATTGATATATTAATAATTTATAAAACTATATTAATAGTTTTATTTATTCATTAATTTTATTATTTAATATAAAATTAAATATGAATTATTTTAAAAAATATTATATTACGATTTTTTTATATAGAAATATTATATTTTAAAATAATAATTATATATTTTATAATTATTTTAATGAATTTAGTAACTGTGTAAATTGACAATCATCATGTTACAATTGGTAATAACAAACATTCCATTATGATCTTATCAATATTATTTATGGAATGTGTCATTATAGGTTGGTTTGAATCAATATAAATAGACCCGGTAACGGTTATAATTCGGAATCAAATCGAATTGTAACTGAACTGGTCAAAACTACCATCGAACCGAATACTATCAATTCGGTTAGAATTTACATAAATTCACAATCATAACCGTAATCGATTCTGATTTATATTATTTTTTAAAATAAAAAAGGTTAACCATAACTGAATCGTACGGTTCGGTTACGGTTAACCGTCCGGCTACGATTAGCCACACCTAAATATAAGGCTCAGTTTTTGAATTAAAAACTATGTTACCTATATAAAAGACATATCAAACATATATTCATACTAATAAGGAAAAATAATACCCAACTATCACATAAATTGTCATAATAAAATTTTAATCCATATAATTTTAAAATATAAGCTTTAATTTATATCATTAAATAATTTTAGTTTTTAGCTCAAAATGACTCAAATACCCTAAAAATATTTAAATATAATAAAAATTTATATAAAATTACATAAAAAGTGAATAAATTAATAAAAATAAATAACGATGTGAATTTAAAATTTATATTTTATAAAACAATAATGATTAAAATTTATATTTCTAAAATAACAAAGATTAAAATGTTATTATAATAATTTATAAAGTAGTCGAGGGTAAAGTTTCCCTAATAATAAACACAACCACAACTTATTAAAACTGGTGCCAAAAAAAAAAAAAAAAGCCTAATTTGTAACCCTAACTACCCGTCTCTCGTTTCATACTCAACTGTCACCACCGATCCGGCCGCCGGCCGCGAACGTCCTTGGTCCCGCCGTATCGCCCCGCTAGCAGAGTATCTCCGGTGGCCAGAAAGCGACGGTCATTGCATTGTAGAAGAAATCAAGGAGCTTCACCCATTATCGGACTTGTTGAATATCTCCAAGGTTTTGCACTGAATCTATTATTTTCTTCCCTAATTTTTTAAATGTATCAGACCTATTTCTTTCCTATCTCTTTGTTTGTACGTAGTTTATATTATATGCTTCTGTATAGGAAGATAGGTCTATAAAGTGAAGAACGTGGGAAATTCTTTGAGATGCCATGAATTCCTCATCTGATCTACACACTTATATGATCCCCGCCCTCTCGCATGTACCAAATTTTCCTTTGTTGTAAAATTGCCAATGACTATAAAATGCTATTTGATTGTGAATGCTCCTACGGGTGTCAATTTGTGTCATGATTCGTTTATTTTTTCGATTCGATTCGCTTTAAAGTGAATATGGATTTAGAAAAATGGATTCGTTTAATAAATGTGTCAATTAGATTCGATTCGTTTATCTTCTCGCTTTGAAGATTCTCCTTTCTCGGCTAGCTCCAGTGCCATTAAACTGACTGCCCGGCCGTGCTAACCTTCGTGTGGTTTAAGCGCTATTAAACGAATCGAACCTGAATTTGAGCTTATCAATTCATTTATTCGTTTTGAATTCGTTTATTAAACGAATTATAAACGAATCGAATCCGAATCGAATTCGTTTAATATCCGTTTAATTATATTACAAATTAATTCTTATAATTTTTGAACAAAAAAGCTTAAGAAGAAGGATATTTTAATAATTACCTATTTGTAACCTAAAAAATAACTATATAAAGAAAAACTTTAAACCTTCACTGTAATCCTCGATGTTTAAAATAATTTTTATATTTTGGGCTTATTAATCTTGATATATTATTATGAACTCTTATCCGTTAATTATTTAAGAATTATAATAAAAAAAAATTCAGGTGCCATAGGCGCCTTATCTGCTTTAGTCAACTATAAGTATATGTATTGATACAAAGTTGGTTGCCTAAGTAACCAACTTTCTCAAATCACAAAGTTGGTTGAGAGCTTTTTGAATGCACATTTTTGTCTATGCAATCCATCCGTACTTTTATATACAAGTGGTTTCAAGAATAATTACAACTTTTGACAAAGTCTAAGCTTGTCTTTAAATACCTGCAAAAGGAATAAATGAAGACAATCAAAATTCTAAGGCTAATAAATAAAACTTGTCGTGGCTTTTTGATATATCCAAACTAAAGCCTTTAAATGAAGCTTTTAATAAAGGCTGCCTAAAATTAACTTTTTAACTTTTCAAAATTAAAAAAAATGGCTTAATAATTACAAAAGATAAATTACAGTTATCTAAATATGAAAACGTTCTATTTAGGTTTCTTAATAATTGTAGGAGTCGTACCGTAATAATCGCTTTCGAAGAGATTATTTTAATCCACATCCAATGCATTTACTGCATGATTTTATGTCTCGGTTTGCAGGGTACTAGAAGCAAAGTTGGATGTTTTTTGGGGAATGGAGAGTATTTTTGGAAAGAGACTAAAAAGGAGTGTGAAAAGAATTTCTGTGGAGTGTGAAAAGCTCCTCTCATATGAAATATGCAGATAAAAGCCAACTCGGCCCAATTAGTAAAAGCACACTCAAACCCCCAAAAGCCCAATTAATAAATAATTGCATTCACACGTCATCATCATCACTACCGCTGCAAAACACACACTGACACACTCCTCTGTTCTCGTGCGTCGTCTGTCTTCTCAGTAAAACCTCTAATCCATTCTCCTGCTTCATCAAAATCCAATCTTTTTTTTTTTTAATTTATCGAAACCCTTATTCCCCTTTTTACTTTCCTTCACTGGGTTACTTACTGTGTCCATGTACGATAATTATTCTTTTTTAATATTTGCAGATAAATGGCGTATAGAGGGCGTGGACGTGGACGAAGTGGCTACGGAGGTGGCGGCTTTGGCTATGCTAAACAAGAACCTTTTGAATTTTTCCCTGTAAGTGTATAATTTCTTTCCTTTTATTTTTGAGTGCTTAACATTATTGGCTATTCAGAATTTTAGAGGCCAAAATTTATTTGGTATAGGTAAAATATGAATGAATTAATTGCTAAAACATGTTTGAATATCTAGAGATAAAAATTGAATAGAATATTTGTGTCTTTGAATTTTAATGTGAAAGTTTTCATTTTGCAAATGTAGGATATTGAGTTACCTGACCACAAAAATGTGCCAGCAGAAAGGAATTTAATTCTTTGGAATTCAAGGTTGCTAAATTATTGGAAATCCTCTCCGTACTTTCTGGAAGAGAATGTTAATAAGAGTGAGTATTGTGTTCTTCAAGTTCTCTCTTTCTCGATGTTTTATTCCGTTGTTAGCTGGAGAAACTAGAAAATGGAAGAAAGAAAAATATAGGTGGAAATTCAACATTCATAGTTTGATACAAATTTTGTTAGCAAAGTTCTTAATGTGACGGAATTTGAATTAGTAAGGTAGGATGTTTAGTTCCTCTCGTTAAACTGTTATGTAACTTGTGTCAATTTTCTGTCTTCTTGAACTTGATGTCAGAGAGCCAAAGTGTGGACATAGAAAGATATTCTGACTTGAATAAGCCGAAGATTACATCAAATCGTGGATCAATTAACCAATTTCTACTTCTCCGATCTAGTAATTTTCCTGCAGAACTGGTTCGAGGTTGGCAACTGGACAATATATTAGTGATATCTTTGTAATACATGTTAACTTAGGGTTTTAGATTCTAGAGACTTATTTGATGGTGCTATAAAATGTCAGATTCAAGGGAGATCCGAAATTCAAAAAGAGTGCGCTGGAATGCAGATGCAGGTTTTATGAGATACAAGCTTACAACTTTTCTTTTTCATTTATTAATCATTTTAGCTTGTGTCTTGCCATCCATTTTTCTTATATCGAGTGTAGTTACATCATGTGTTCCATACATCTTTAGTCTTTACTAGTTAGGCAAGAAGTGAAATTTGACATCCATCGCTAGACCCATTTGATTATTTGATCTTCTAAACTTACACTAGTTATATTTACCAATAGAGTGAATACTAGGAACCAGTAAATTGTAGCTTTGTGTCTCACTTTTTACTAAACTTCAAAAGAATTATTAATGAATGAAACTAAACTCCTTTAGTTTATGTTAGAATTTAGAGTTTTGGTTGTGTATTCTTTTAAGTGTTTTTTGTAATCTGTTTTACACCATTGTCATGTCAACTGTACCATACCATTTCTTTTGTTTTCTGATAGCGCTAGACCCCATTAAGTTGGCAAAATTTCTAAAGCATTTTGCTTGTTCATATCTGTTCAAGATTGGCTTATCTACTATTAGGTGATGGGTATTGTTTATGTGGGCTAGAGAGGTATTTCTAAATGCAAAGATAGCCATTAACTATTTCTATAGTGGAGATTCTTTCTTAATGATTTGTGACATGACAAATACAATTCAGTAGGCCGATCTACCTTAGTAGATTTTTTAAGTATTAAACCATCTGTATCAATCTTCTACTTGATATGTCTTTCTTGAGATTCTGATTACTTGCCACTTTCATGAATAATTCTTATGTCAACGTATGATCAGGGACATGCAATTAACCTTGTTTGAAGACTTAGAATTTTTCAATATGAACTTCCAAATGCACTATCAATAATAACTTTATGATTTAGGGAGTTACCATAATAATTAAATGAACCTTTGAATTCAAAATTAGCCATGCTTTCTAGTTTTTCAACTCTCTCTTATAATATACAGCCTAAGGATTTAGTCAAACTGATTTATATGTTCCAATGATAGGTATGCGGAAGTTAGATCATTTTGAAAAGCTTGAACAGAAGTTTCAGGTAAACATTTCTAGTGTCAATAACTTATACTGCTGCAACATTTTTGAGAAAAAACATCTGGGAAAACTTATTGGTGATTCTTTCTTTTTCTGTAGGGCCAAGAGGAAAAAGATGAAAAGGAAAAGAAAGAAGGTGAAGATGAGGATGAAGATGATGATGAAGCAGCTGGAGAAGCTGAAGAAGAATTCAGTGACGATGGAGATTACAATCAGGTTTCAGTCAAACACTAGTTATTTATTCATTTTTGGTGATTCGTACTTTAATATTGTTGCTGCTTTCGACGATGTTCCAAATAATAAAATGTTAAAAAAAAAAAAACTTCAAGTGAAGTTACTTTTCATAGACTAGGAGCATGTTATCACAACCAGTGATGTAACTGCATCTAATTTGGTAAATCAGGTGGTGCGCTGATCAGTTGATTAACTTGTGGCATGCTTCTTTTTCTTCTTCTTTCCTTTTAACTTATCAATTTATGAACGTTTAAGTTAAAAAGTCATTTTATGGTGTATTTTTAGATAAAAGTTACTGATGCTCTTAACATTGTTGCAGAACATCGACTTTGATGACGACGAAGACGATTTTAACATGGACGACGGCAATGATGGTATGCACCTTCTTCTTTGTAATAACATTTTGACTTGGTAGATGCTTTTAGAAATCCATTGCATTTGCACATGGTAACAAGTTATTTGTTGTTGTAGATGAAGCAACATACTAGTTCTGCTTTGTGGTAAATACCGGCCTACACCTCGTATTGCTTGGGGCAAGTTCTGTAGATGGAAATACTTTTTTTTTTCTTTTTAAATTTACAGATTGGAAATTAAATCGTCAATGAGACAAATAACATTTTGTAGATTTCTTAGAGATGTTCTATGTAAAAGATTCTTTGATAAACTGATTGGGTTCATAATCAAATGTCAAAGCCAACATTTTTTATTTCTGGTCTTGTGAATGGACCGACGCAATCAGGTTGCCTATTGCATACAACGATCAAGAATCATCATCGAACTGCTTAAGAAGCTATTTACATAGGACAATCAGGATTCAGGCGTATGAGAAGCCGCCAATCACCTTAGTAAAATTCAAACAAACAACTCTAATAGACAGCTCTCTCACATCTTATCCTTGCCTGTTTTCGCTTTTTCAATGGACTCCATGGCTTCCTCAAATGATTTCTGAGTAAAAAATGAATGTTAATATCCATATCAAACGATTAAAACCAGACTTAAAACTTGAAGGCTACTGTTAAAAATTGTGCAAGAAAAACAAAGGTACGTCAAGGGAGTTTGAGCAGGTCGTATTCAAGAGAATCAATGACAAATTGATCCTAACAAATCCTTGGAACTAGCAACTTACTCCAGAATTATGCATACGCCATATTGCCTCCTTGCCCTTATCAATCACATACATTCCACCCAATAGAGCACTGCAAAAAGACAAAAAATGAAAATACAAATAAGCTAGTATCATTTTCTTTTCTTTTCTTTTTTTCCAACTTAGAAAATTTCTTATAAAGCTTTTGTGCAAGTAAAGAACAAGATAAGTACACATTCCAAGCCATTCATTGTATGAAAATGAGAAATGTTAAAAGTTAGAAGTATTAGATTCAACAACATCAACAAGCATTTGAAGCAAAATATCAAACCAAAATTCAAATTATTAAATGAATATGTGTATGTGTATGTGTGTGTTGTTTGGTATAGAATTTGGTGAGCTTATAAGCTAACTTAAACTGTCATACAATACTTATAAGTTAGTTTATGCTCTCAATCAATACTCTTTACCAGACAATGTCATAGTGTAATATGGCTTCTTTATAGTTTCAGCTTATTCTTCGTAGTTATGATCATCCAATCTACAATACTAAAGCTTCATAATATCAGCAAATCATATAGTTGACAACGTTGTCAAATTCTGCATTCTCGTGACAAGCAACAACTTCCAAACAAAGAATATGGATAGCCTTTCTTAAGACACCTCCAAAAATCGCCAACCGAAAAAATCTCTATCACAGTCGCAGCTCGGAGGAATGATGATAGGTCCCATAACCCATGCATGCCATCATCCTAAGTTCCTAACAAATGATCCAGCTAACGCTAAAAGAGAAGAAAATAGACCCACAACTTTAAAGCCGCCATGCAACAGATGATTGATTGTTTCCTGACTATACTCGCACAAAATGCACATCCATCTGTAAACTCCTTTCTATCAAAATTTTCAGCAACAAAAATGCAAAGCACAGCTGATTTTTCCAATGTAAACAAACCAGCACACCAAATAAAAGCACATATTAGCTCTAGACGCCCCATATTAAGATTAAATTTAACCTTAACCTCCTTGTTACTGTAATCTTCCCAACATTCTTCCAAGTATTACAAAATCTACTGGGTCTGTATATCATTCAATTAAATTTCTACTTAACATGAAACACGTGCAATGTTCTAAAGATCCGTCTAAAATTCAATCTAACATTATAAATTGCAAATAACTACCAAAACCAAATCCAAATCCAAATCCAATTCTCTAATTTAACAATCATATAAACAATTTAAAAAAAATAAAAATTTATTTTACCTGCTACGCAATTTCACAAATTTCATTTTATGATATTCAATTAAAGAGAAAAACAAAATTAAAACAAGAATTAATCAAATACCCAGCAAAGGCAGCATTGAGAAGAAAGGCCCGCGTAGTCAAAAATCGAAGCGCAATCTCCAATTTAGAAACAAGCCCATCACCAACGTTAGAAGAAGATGAAGATCCGGGTCGATTATACCCGTATCCGTAATTATTGTATTGGTTACCGTATCCGTACCCGTATCCTCCAGCTTTGCTATTACTGTAATAATTTTTGTTATTAGCTGAATAACGAATGTCGTAATTGGCGCGCTTTCGACTGTCGCTGAGAATCTCGTAAGCCTCGGAGACTTGCTTGAATCTGAGGGTTGCGTTTTCTCTGACAGTGTTTGAGGACTGAGAGTGCTTGTCCGGATGATATTTTACCGCCAATTTCCTAAAGGCTTCTTTGATTTCATCTCCGGTTGCGTTTTTGCTTAATCCCAACACCTTGTAATGATCCATCTGGAAAAATAACACAAAATGATATTGTTCACATCTTCTTCATTTATTTATTTATTTTGAATTTGATCCCATTTCAATTTTCAACTGCAACGAAAACCTTCTCAAGACTCGTGGCACCGCCATGGCCGCTCCCTTTCTTTCCTATACATTACGATTCACAAGTCCTAACCGGTGTTTGGTTTGGGGTTTTCGAGGGGAGGAATAATTTTAAATTATGTTTGTTTTGTTCAATTTTTTTTTTAAAAGGGGAGGGGAGGGGAGTAAAATTCCTTTTAAGTCAATTTTAGTTCCCCTAAAAAATTGAGGGGTTTTGGATGGGAGAGAAAGTGAACAATTAAAATTTTAAATACATTAATAAATTATCCACACTTATATATTAAAATTCAAAATTGTCTTAATTATAAATCTTTCTTATATTTGCTTCAACATTCAATTATTCTTATTCTCTTCTCTTATATTTGTTTTAATTTCATTTTTAATAACACGTATATTATGTAGAGCTTTTAATTTTAATTTTATTCTTTGTTTAATTCAAAGATAATATAAGTTTATATTGTTTTAATTTTATTTATAAAATGCTACAATGATAAAATATTAAATTAGTTTTAAAATCTCTCTCCTCCCTTCTTGAACCAAACATATATCTAATTAAAAATATTCATCTCCCCTCTCATCATCTCATTTAAACCAAACATATATTTAATTAAAATATATCTCCTCCCCTCCCCTCCTCTCCATTAAAAATTAAAATCCTCTATCTCTCCTCCCCTCGTTGAACCATACATACCCTAACTTGTCATTCATTTCCCAAACTTTTATATTTTCAGTATGATATTCACTGTTTATAGTTATTACATTTAAGATGATTGTTTTCACAGTGTTTCATAATAGTCCCTAAAATAACAAAAATTAATATATCTATATAATAAATAAGAATGGTGTTGGAGGAAAGAGAGTGTATCCAACGGCTCTCTTTATTTGGCTTAATTAACGGCACAGATCATTTCATTGGTAATTGGAGGAAAGAGAATGATTTGATTGATGGAAAGGGTCAAAAAATTTCAAATTAAAAAATAGAAAGTTAAAATAAAATCATTTAATTAAAAAATAAAATCATTTAATTATATAACACCGTGCCGTAGGCACGGCCAAATACTGTAACATTGTGCCGTAGGCACGGGCATCATTTAATTAAAAAATAAAATCATTTAATTCTGTAACACCGTGCCGTAGGCACGAGCAAATATTGTAACACCGTGGCTTAGGCACGGGCCAAATACTGTAACACTGTGCCGTAGGCACGGGCAAAAACTAGTATATATATATACTAAAATAACAAAAAAAATATAATTATAAGATTTGAACATAATGACATGTACATTGGAAACATAATATCTAAAACATTTTAACTTTTTACTCTCAAAATTAATTATCAATTCAAATAAAAATATTTAAAATAAAATAACATTAAATTAAAGGGTCTCATTATTTCCTATAAATTTTTTAAAATCACATTTTTAAACAAAATATTAATTATCAATACTCAAAAAAAATGTTTAAAAGAAAATAGTATTAAATTTCGCGTCTCATTATTTCTTAATTTTTTAATAATATTTTGGGAGAAAGCCCCCTAGGTCCCTAAAATTTTCATGATGTTTCGTCAAGTTATTGATTTTTCATATACCTCATCAAGTCCCTATCAATAAAAACTAATGATAACATATCCATTTTTTTTTTTTTACTATTTTTCATTTTTACCCTTTATTTATAAATAAAAAAGTGACATCAATAATTAATTAATTATAAGCATACACAATAAATTAAAAGATTTTTCTCTCTTTCTTTTGTTTTCCCTCTTCATTTCTTCTCTTCGTATTTTTTGCTCTTCAACATGATCCTCATGACTCAGTCAATTGGTCCCAAGATTTCAACTCTATTAGAACCATCAATTTTTTTCTAATATATTTTTTTATTTCAAAATTCTTATATTTATTTTAAAAAAATTTTATTATCTTTTTTATGGGATTGGGACACAAATGCTGCCTGTTATTTACGAACTCAAAGTTGGAAAAAAAAAACATAAGAATGTTTGCATTGAAGTAATCTGAAAGCCTAAAACTTGACAAATTGATAATTTATTATTTTATTTTTCTTTTTAATCAAAAAATAGTTATTTGACAATGAGATTATGTGCACACTACATTGTTGTAATTTTGAGTCAAAATTTTGACTTGTTGAAGAGTTTTGTTTGTTTAATTTGTTGAATTTCCACGTGCGTCAGGGAACTAAACAAAAATATATGCAATTATGTTGAACCATTCTTATATGCATTAAGTACCACCACTTCATTTATAATTCAGGTAAATACATTTATTTTAAGAGAAAAATCTATATTCTTACGGTCTCTTTGTATTATTGTAATTATATTTTAGTGATCGAAGTTATCTTGTAAAAATTTACATTTAAGGTTTTTCGTGCTTTTAATATGTCATATGAGTCCCATAATTATCGATGTTATAATTTTTTTTTATTACTTATAAATTTGATAAAGGGTAAAATAGGAAAATGAAAAAATAAATAGATATGTTATAATTAGTTTTTAATCGCAATGACTTTATGAGGATTTATGAAAAAATCAAGGATTTTGCGGAACATTATGAAAAAATCAGGGACTCGTAAGGTTTTATCCTATATTTTCTAAAAGGGAAAATAATTTTTGAATATAAATTTATTGATATATTAATAATTTAATAGAACTATATTAATAGTTTTATTTTATTCATTAATTTATTATTTAATATAAAATTAAATATGAATTATTTTTAAAAAAATATTATATTACAATATTTTTTCATAGAAATATTATATTTTAAAATTATTTCAATGAATTTAATAACTATGTAAAGTGATAATCATCCCTATTCCAACCGGTAATAACAAACATTCCCTTATGATCGTATCAATATTATTTATGGCATGTGTCATTATAGGTTGATTTGCATCCGGCCACGGTTACAGTTCGGAATCGAAACCGGACCATAACTGAACTAGTCAAAATCACAACTGAACCATTACTATCAGTAGGGGTGGGCGCGGTTCGGTTTGGTTCGGTTTTTGCTAAAAACCGAACCAAACCATATTTTACGGTTCGGATTTTTTACCTCTCAAACCAAACCATTAAATAACGGTTTGGTTCGGATTGAAAATTTTTTAAACCAGCGGTTTACGGATTGGTTCGGTTCGGTTTACGGATTATTATATTTAAAACAAATTTTCATCCACTTAAGTGAAGACAAAAAAAAAAAAAATAAAAAAAAAACTAGCTTATCCAACAAATAGTATGAAGTGCTATGGTGTAAGTTGTGACTCCAGGGAACACATGCACTCCATTAAGGATTAAAAATGAGGCACAATCAATTCTTGTATTTTTTAAAAATTACATTGAATAATGATGCTACCGTCATTCTAATTAAGAGACAAATCCAACATTTTACTTTCAAGAATAATGATGCTACCATAAAATAAAAAAGTGAAGAATAAAAGTATTAACAAATAAATATATTAACAAAAAATTTAAGAATAAAAATATTAACATACTAATAAAAAAGAAAACCTAGAATAAAATTAAAATACAAATACAAATACAAGTTTTTTTATAAAAATATATAATTTTTTTAATTATAACGGTTCGGTTCGGTTTAACAGGTGCGGTTCGGATTAGCTCCTGAACCGAACCGTAAACCGTTTGGGGTAGGCCAATCCGAACCGCAAACCGAACCGTTAGAAAAAAATCGTAAATTCGGTCCGGTTTGGTTCGGTTCGGTCGGTTTTTTTGCCCACCCCTATCAGTTCAGTTAGAATTTACATAAATTCATAATCGTAACTGTAACTGTAATCGATTCCTATTTATATTAGTTTTTAAAGTAAGCAAAATATTAATCGTAACTGAATCGTAAGGTTCGATTCGGTTACGGTTAGCCACACCTAAATGTAGACTCAGTTTTTGAATTAAAAAATATTTTACCTTTAATAAAAAACATATCAAACATATATTTATATTAATAAGGAAAAATAATACCCAATTATCACATAAAATTGTCATAACAAAATTTTAATCTATATAATTTTAAAATACAAGTTTTAATTTATATCGTGAAATATTTTTAGTTTTTTAGCTCAAAATGACTCAAATATCCTAAATTTTTTTAAATATAATAAAAATTTGTATAATATTATATGAAAAGTGAATAAATTAATAAAAATATTTAAGGACGTGAATTAAAAATTTGTATTTTTTTAAATAATAAGGATTAAAATTTATATTTCTAAAATAATAAGGATTAAATTATTATAACAATTTATAAAGTAGTTGAGGGAAAAGTTTCCCTACTAAACCACAACTTAATAAAACTCGTGCCAAAAAAAAGAAGCCTAATTTCAATACAGTAGTAACCCTAACCACCCGTTTCTCGTTTCATACTCAACTGTCACCACCGATCCGGCCGCCGGCCGTGAACGTCCTTGGTCCCGCTGTATCGACACCGATATCAGAGTATCTCCGGTGGCCGGAAAGCGACTGTCATTGCATTGTAGAGGAAACCAAGGAGCTTCACCCATTATCGGACTTGATGAATATCTCCGAGGTTTTGCACTGAATCTATTATTTTATTCCCTAATTTTTTAAATGTATCAGACCTATTTCTTTATTGTCTCTTTATTTTTACGTACTTTATATTATATGCTTCTGTATAGGACGATAGGTCTAGAAAGTGAAGGAATGTGGAAAATTCTTTGACATGCCATGAATTCCTCATCTGATCTACACACTCATAAGATCCCCGCCCTCTCGCATGTACAAACTTTTCCTTTATTGTAAAATTGCCAATGACTATAAAATGCTATTTGATTGTGAATGCTCCATCGAAGTTACGAGATGTTCCTTGATTGTACATTAGTATTTTCAATTGAAAAATGTAGAGAAGGGTGAAAATGGATGGCAAAGTATGCATAAATATATCTGTCAAAATTTAATTTTTACAAAAAAATGGCAGATACTCTTCATTTTGGAGGGGGCAAATTGAAAAATTATTTCATTAACAAACCAGACTTTTCCTTAATTTGTAGGACACATTTAACAAATTTTCAAATTGAATGAGACAGTTTCCCTGCTCGCCCCACCACTGGTTATTTTCTTCTATGTGATGTTTGTGTGGGTATTTGCAATTTACAAATAAACCTTCTCATTGCAGCTTCCGGTTCAAACAAATGCGGGACTGGTTCAAGAATCATCACCATCCATATCCATGCAAGTGGATCAAACTGAAACCTCTGTAATTGCAAGGGATGGAATGCAAAATGCAGGAACAGAACTGGCCATTTTCAATTCTAAGGTTGTATAAGAAAATAATTTGGATTTAGAACATTTTGATACTAAAGTACATTAGTACTAGATATAGCTAGTTTCTGAATTTTGATGTTGTATATGTTATTTTTATGATGTTATCCATATTTTAAGAATGAATGATCAAATGGACTAACTTTGCAATTTTCAAATCTTTGTAGAGACTTCAAGACGATCTACAAATGATAGGCCTGAAAATTAAGCAGCACGAAGACCATATTAAACTTTTCAAGACCCAAAGCCACAACGTAGCTGGCTCCATTCATGACTTGCAAGGTATATTAATTCATTTCATCCACTACATGTATCACTGTAAATCAAGTTCATCTTGCAATTTTCTAATTAAAATGAATTGAAAATAGTATGTAGGCCGCTGCTTGGGCCATGCACAAATTTGTAAGAATATAATATTATAATTCCAGCACTTTAAAAAAACGACTGATTGACATACTTTTAACCGATATCTTATAGGATATCTACGTTTGTGCTATTAGTTGCCCCATAGTCGTCATCTCAAGCATTTAGTCATAGTTGCTAGCAAACAGTAAAGAGTATTGAGCAGGCACCCACAGATTCCATTACAATTACTTTATCCTGTCATATTTACAGATATTTCTCCATGTAATCCTTTTTATCCAAAATCTAGGTGGTAAACTGTCACAAAGTGCAGTTGTTTAAATTTACTTGCATCAACTTAAAATTTTGGACTTTTTCTGGTTTTGGTATTATATTGCACCTTGATCTTGTTTCTGATAAGTATTCATTCAGTTAGTCTTGGGAAGTATCATTCTTCAAGTGCATCGAAAGTCGATAATGAGGACCATTCCAACCATCATAGTGAGGAGGAAACAATAGGACATATACTTCAGCATGAGAAATCTGCTGCAGGTGTTTTGTGTCAGCTGAAAACACGCCATGGCACCCAGGCATCTCATCTTACATTTACCAAAGACGTCCTTGGTATTGTTGCTTCACTTGGACAACTCGAGGATGCAAATCTTAGCCGGTTGGTCTGATCCCTTATATTACTTTTTTTTCATCTTTCTCCATTCATGTCTTGCTTTTAGATATGCTTATTTTTAGCCTTGTATGTGTTCAGTAATTTGCTTTTCGTATTGCTGCTTGTCAATAAATGATTTGCTGTCTTTGGATTTTGTCCATAAAGCTTACACGTTGTTACAGTGTCGTGTGCTCCTGAATGCTGAGTGAGTTTATTGCAAAGAGTCACATGTAAGTGAGTTTAGGTTGTGGGTTGAGGATTGAGAAGTTGTGAAATGTAAGTATTATTACTTCTACACCATCCTTGATACGTTTTTCTTCTTATCTGGAGTGCAGTCTTTTATCAGAGTACTTAGGCGTGGACACTATGCTGGCAATTGTCTGCAAGAATTTTGAATGTGTTAAGGCTCTGGAAGCATATGATCAAGAAGGCTGCATTATTAAAAGTTCTGGTCTTCATGGGCTCGGTGCTTCTATTGGGAGGCCTATAGATGGTCGATTTCTCATCATATGCCTTGAAAATTTGAGGCACGTGTCTCTTTATCTTATTCTGATTTATTGATGATATGGAATTGCAATTTTTATACATTCTAAGAACTTTTCTTCTTCCAGACCTTTTGCTGGTGAATTTGTTGCTGATGACCCACAGAGGAGGCTTGATCTTTGGAAGCCAAGATTGCCTAGTGGGGAGTCTCCACCTGGCTTTCTTGGCTATGCAGTGAATATGATCAATATTGACAGCAAAAACTTGTTTTGTGCAACTGCAAGTGGGCATGGTCTCAGAGAGACTCTTTTCTATTATCTCTTCTCTCGTCTACAAGTGTATAGAACAAGAGCTGACATGTTACTTGCTCTACCCTTAATAAGTGATGGAGCTATTTCTTTAGACGGTGGGATGATCAGAAGCTCTGGCATCTTCTCTCTCGGAAGCAGGTAAGAAAATCTACCATCACAAGTGGGAAACCAGATTTTTTTTTTTAAAAACATTTAGGTGTGCTGTAGAAAACAAATTTTCCCACTCTCTTTGACACTTGAATTAGTTTTCCACTTAGATGTTGACAAAATTTTGTTCTACAATTAGCTGTAATGACCCTTCAAATTGTGTAGGATGGTCAATTTCTCTAAACAATTTGTGCTGAAATTGGCTACTGGTGGACTCTCTTCCATGCCAATTTAAGGGCCTGTAAATTATTTCGTGTTTATCAGAAACTGAATGTTTTCTACTTATCTATGTATTATTAATCTCTGGATTTCAATGAATGGCTTCATTGGTTATTTTGCAGTAAAACACTGAAACCGCATTGGCCTTGTAGAAAGGAAACATTAAAGGTCTATCTTTCATTTGATTAGTTAAACAACTGAACAATAACTATTGTTGTTCATAAAAATATGGCATTTTTGCTATGTTATTATGTTTAATTTTCTATTACCTAATTTAATTTTGGTGGATTGTGTCATGATTACCAATATTGTATTTTATCCCTTTTTCATTAGTAGATTGTCACACACTGAACCTTAACCTGGGGGAAAATGAACCAGAACTTTGTGCTTGTGTCAATTGATTTGGCACTGAACAAAAATTTTCTACCTTCATGGATCAAAAGCACAATTTAACACTTTGTTGATGATTTAATTTTTCATGGATTAATGATGATCGAGTTTTTTTTTCTGTTAAATCTTTGTTTCTGAAATTTGGACATATCTGATTTTAGGCAAGATGTGGATGTAAGATTTCCAAAATCCCGTGGGACGTCAGACAAACCTTCTAAGTATGCTGCAACTGAGAAACAGATCCAGGAAATGCAGTTTAGACTAGAAAAATTACAGGAAGATCTTAAGAGAGAAAAGGCTCTATTGAGAAGTGCAAAGGATAATTTCGAAAGGAAGAAGCAAGAGTTTGTCAAGTTTTTAGCAGAAAGCTCGTCACATGCAATTCAGGTAATGCGTCTGTTTTATCTGATCGTATGGTTTGGCTCCCCCCAGGCTTGCTGTTTTCATGTTATGGTCACCTCAAATTTACAACTTTAATAACAATGCCCCCAACACCAACCCTGCCTGCTAATTCCTAGTTCCACCCCTGCTCAGGAAATCATCAAATTTCATGGAAAGCTAGATAAGCAATGTCTCATATTTCTGTTGAGTTGTGGCATTTTGTTGTTTTCTGTTTCATATTCTGAACCTGGCTGTTGATAAAATGGCAGCATCAGATGCAGGCAGCACGGGAAAGGATTACCCCGAGATGATTATGACAATCTACCAGCAAACGATGAATTTCAAAATTTCAACTGTGACACGGTCATTGACAGAAGCACGAGTTGATGTAAAAGTAAAACATGAGCCAAACATGACTGTTTTGAGCTATAATTTTCCGCTAATTCAAAGTTGTGCAGAAATTGGATTAGTTTTTAGGTTTGGTTGGTTTTGCGGTTAGCTTTCAGGGTAGCCAAAGTTCATGAATGTTCAATGATGGCAGGTGTGCCCTCAGCCTGTGGGAGACAACAATCGGGCCATGAATTTCCTTTTTTTTTTTTTTTTTTTTTTTTTTTTTGGTTTAAATCCTTTTATGGATGCACAATCTGGCACAGTTTAGTGATTTGTGCAGCAAAAGGATTTTAGTAAAATTTCAAGTGGCCTGAGGGTGGGCAAAATATGTTTCGGATTCAAACTCAGGTAACCCTACTTGAAACTATTCAGTTAGGAGTTAGGACCAAATTTAATTATTCACAGCATGCCCCTACTGATAATAAATAAATTAATACAAAGGAAAAGAATTGGTGAGTGATAAGATAAATGATGGTATGTGATTCTATTTTCGGTGAGACTATTTGCACTTAATAATTTACTTTGAACAGTTTTTTTTTTTTTTTTAAATTTATAATACTAAAATATCCTTTTATGTAATTTACTGTTAAGGACAGTTCAATATTGTTAATATCTAGCATGCTAACCCACCAATTCAACATCAAATCAAAAACCACAAGTAAATATTCAACATCAAGATACAAAAATATATATATTTTTAATTTTAATTAAAAATTAAAAAGAAAAATACTTACTATAACAATCATTTTTAGAATTTTCATACTAATTTTTTCCTCACGTCGGATTGTCTCCTTGTTTTTGAGGCTGTCATGGTTGAACTATATATATGTGCTAAAATTTGTGTTGTAGGCTTTAAGTTTTTCCCAGTATCTCTGGTTGACTTAGAAGAACTTGATCTTGGACACTGTCTACTAGAAAAGTGACAAAACCCAAATTTACAATGAAAATAAGCATTATTTGATGTTATGGTCTGATATAATCAAATGAAATGAATAAATAAAAATATTCTTTAAAAAATAATGATAATATTAATTGAGGGTAATTATGATATTTAGAAGAGTGTGCAAAGATAAAAGCGTTCATAGTACAAGTTAGAATACAAATAGTTCACCCTATAAAAAAATAGTAATTACAAAATATTTTTTAATATTTTAAAAATTATAATTATTTAACATTAACTAAATACATAAAAAAAATTATTGCCATCAAAACATATTTTTTTTATCATTTTGTTATAGATCAAATCACATGATCTACATCTAGTGGCCATCTTGTGTACTGGGGTCCCTTGAACTGTTATTGAGCATCACAACCATTGATCAGGTCAAAAATGTGTTTTCGCTTATTAAATATGACACGTGTCCTTGTTAGTTTCCAAAACTTTAATCTTTAATAACCCTAGTTAAAATAACAAAAAATAAACTGCAAATTTAAACTGCCAGTCTTTTTATTCTTCACGAAATTAGACTCACCAATTTCAGACATTACAGAGCACCAACGCGGGTCGCTCATTTGCTCTTAAGGTATGGCACCATTTTTCTCAATATGGTTTTGTTTCAATTTCCTTTGAAAATGGGTATCAAGTTCCATTTCTTATGTTCTTGTTATGATTGATTGGCTTCTGTTCGTTTTGTTGATGCATGCTAGTTCAGATTTTGCGTACTGATGCTCTAGGGTTTTCATGTTTGGCCAAATTTTGTGCATACTTATAAGGATTTAAAGATATGGATGTGGCAGCATGTAAATTTTTATCAAACAAGAGAAGATTTGTGGAATTTTACAGTAAATTGGTGTTTGTTCAATCATATGCTATAATGAATCCGAATCAGTTGATTTACATATCCTTTTGGTTTTCAATAGATTGAACCTTGATGGGGTTTTTGGTTTGTTCCATTATTTTATTTTGTAATACTGTGGTGAATAATTATTTTTAAAGTTTAAATGTGCAAGGTCTTTCAGCATTGATCTTTCCGGTTCTAAATTCATTTACTAATTGGCTCTTGGTGGTCCTTAAAGAGAATTACTACAGGATTCGACAGAGATTCTGGAGATACATTTCAGTTTTCTATCCTACAAAGATGAAAAGCCAAAGTGGCTATGTGCCGCCTCCTTATATTCCTTTGGACCAGTCAGATTCAGGACTAGAGATTGTTCCTCAAAAAGAAGGCTTCACAGAGCCTCGTCACCCGGGTGATGGGCCGGGGCAGTGGTCATCTGGAATCTGTGCTTGTTTCGATGATATGCAGAGCTGTATGCTACTTTATGCCCTGTGACCTTGATTTTATCAGAAGAAAAATTGTGAAGGTGGCCCTTAAGTTAAATGAGTAGACAAAACTGTTGTGTTTTCTTCTCTACTTTGGCACTTAGTCTCAGTATTCAGATAAATAATTTAAAGCATATAGCTCTTAGCTTGGTAGGTAGTTAATGGTAAATGAAGTTTAAAGAGCCTTAATGAAGATGAGAAGAGCCCCTTTAATATTTCTTTTTGACCTCATATATTAGGGAAAAAGTAAATACGGAGAATTCTGAGAATGGTTATGAATAAAATCTACAATACTAGTAGCATGTTAAGCTTAATTGTGGTAATTGTCTGTCATAGCTATCTACCAGTTGCCTGGTCATGTTTGAAATCTAGTCTACCATTAAGATTTTTGTTTATTGTATTTTGAATGAATTTGAAGGTATCATTTTGAATTCTTAATGAAACTTCATATGATCATGTCCCAAGAAACCATAATTTATATTCTGGTAGAGAAAATCTCACATGCTTGCACTTCATCTTTTAGTACAGTGCTACAGTTCCCAAACATCCACATGATGTAAAGAAAGGGCAGGCACTGTAGATGACATGAGAAAGTTGGTAATACCTTTGAGTTTACTTTAAGACGTCTACTAGTAGAAGAGGAAGAAGGGACTGATTAGGCTTGGAGAAATGTTTTGGCTGCAAGCCTGCAAGAGCTCCTGCAAAAGTAGCTCGTCGTTTTGTATAAATAATAATGTAGATGACATGAGAAGTTGGTAATAAACCTTTTTACTCTCGAACGTATACAAGGAAGATAAGACAAAGAATAGCGGGGAGAGGAAAGTCCACTAATAACCTTGTAGGAATATCTGGGCGGCAATAGCTCCTGTCAAATTTGCTTATTTGGAAAAAAGTTATTTCTATTTTTTAAGCATATGTTCTTGTTGTTAATATTGTTTGTGTGTTTTTTATTTTTAATTATAAGGCCTGGAAACTTGTGAGCACATTGTCAACAAAAGTGAGAACCTTAATTTGACTTCAGCTTATTTCCCTTGTACAGGTTGTATTGGTCTTTTCTGCCCCTGGTATCTGTTTGGGAAGAATGCAAAGTTCTTGGGCTCTGGAACTTTCACAGGATCTTGCTTGACCCATTTTATTACGTGGGCTTTTGTCAATACTTTATGTTGCTTGTTGACTGATGGCATATTGTTGGGATTACCTGGATGCTTTGTTGCTTGTTACGCATGTGGCTACCGTCAAACACTACGGGCAAAATATAATCTAGCGGTACTACTTTAGCAAGTGTTTGCCAAAATCAGTTTTATCATGTGAACAACTTTTTTCTTTATCTTTTTGTTGATGTCATAGTTCCTGGATCTTTTGATTGTACTATAAACTTGTTTTGCCTATCTATAATTCATGTGGGAAGTTGATATAGGCAAGATTTGACAAATTGGTGATTATAGGATTTTGATGTGCAGAAAAATAAACTCTGACATTGAAATTTAGTAGGACTTCAGATGATAATTGTTTGATGGTCTAACCAATGGAACCATAAATTTATTAGTTGATGTGAGTCGCATGTTCAATAGTAAAAAGTAAATAGTAATGTGAAATTGTCATTGCGTGTCCACGTAAATTAAAGACACTATCATAACATGTCTGATTCTCTTTGTTCCTGGGCAAATGCCTGACAATAACATAAAATGCATTCCACTGGAGAATACTAGTGAAAATATATAAAATGGGAGAGGAGAAATCCAGGAGTTATCGTTCTGTTGGATTAAATTGAAATTAGTTTAATATCATAATGATGAGGTTAGCAGCCAAAGAATTTCTTATGCATGTAGTTTCGTTTTTTCTTCCTGAAAACCTGGCTAGAACTCAATTTGGGTTTCCTCCACCCTTTGCATTTTTTCTATGGATTTGTCATGCAATTATAAATTTATAATTGTTGGACTTGGATGTGGTTTACTAGTTCTCGATGTCTAATGCAGGAAGCACCATGTGGGGACTTCGTTACCCACTTTTTTTGCCATTTATGTGCCATCTGTCAAGAATATAGGGAAATACGTGAACGATCTAGTGATGCCAATTCTTCTGATCTGAGTTTAGCAGTAGTCACAGCCCCACCAACCCAGACTATGGAATCAGCTTCTGAGCAATAGCACTTCTGCTTTGATACTTCAAATGGGATCAGCATTATAATGGATCCGACTCAGTTTTCCCATGTGAATCTGTTCTCTCTGTCATTCGTTAAGCTGTTGGCTTTAGATATCATCAGTTGATATGAACCTTAGCTGTATATTGTTGGCTGGTATTTTGTGATCATCTTGAAACTAGAGTTTTTTTTTTTGTAAGAAACTACTGTATGACTAACTATTATACAAAATACAATGACAGATGTGCACTCTATTCTATCCCCTCTATCAGAATACACTTACCAGGCCTTTTAATGGTGATGTTTTGTAACTTAAAGTTTCAACAGAACTGCAGAATATTTCCTTTTTGAGTAACATTTTAAGGCCTTGCTATGGCATTAGGCTTAATGAGGACCATAATTGCAATTATGTACCCTCTTAGAATGTCAGCTTTTAAACCACGAGCTTGGGAAATTCTCTCAATTTATCCAAGTAACCGAAGGTATCTCCCTGTTGATGTACATGTTGGAAATTCTTCTAATATTATTAGGATGGATGGAGATAGCTTTTGGATGGGAGATGTATAACTCTTTGGAGGGTTGCACCCCAACTCAAATGGTGCCCTTAAGGCACCATTCCATGCCTTTATAAAAGAGGCTCCATGTCCAATTTCTGAGGAAAAAAAAACATCCGAATTTCTTGAGTTGATTTTCCATTGTTTTGAGAGAGAGTTCCATCATTTATCCAAAGTTCAAACACTTGTTAAGGAGTGCTCATTGAACAAGAAGCATCCAAGGAATCCTGGGAGAACATTGGGCATTTGAATCCGTAAATCACCAGAGACGGAGGCTAATAAGTTCTTAAGGACAGAGAAACCTCGACTTGGATTCGTCATTACAAATTTCAGGTTTTTCTTAAGTTTTCAAGTTTTAGGATTTTCATAGTTTGATTGGATTTTCTAGGTCTTAATCTGTTTGGTTGCATGTTAATTCCTGTTTAATGACATACAGTACATTTGTGTGTATGAAGTTATCTTCCTCTTGATTTTTCGGATCTAAAAGACAACTCATCAAAGCCTGTTGGATGTTCAAAAGTCATGTGATGCTTTGATCTGTTTATATACAAGCATTGATGAAAAGTAATCGATGCAACAGAAACATTTGTAGCCAAAACACAGTATTACATGGGAAATATATTCATTTGAATGTTTTGGTATTGCCGGTTTCCACTAATTGTTGTTGAATTTGCACAGATATTCAACATATAATTGGTAAATTACCAATGTAAGATGTTAGAAAGAAAATATGAATATCATATATTTATTTTGGTTCGGTTATTATCTTGTGCTGATGCATCGGGGGTTAATCTATCCGATCAGGTCGTGATGGGTTGAGAGGACAGCGCCTCGAAGGCTCGGAAGGCAACACTCAAAGAATTAAAAAATTTATATAACAGTTGATAATCGAATTTAGTGTCTTTTGATACTAAAATCTTTTAGAGACAATCTTTGATTGTCTATAAATTGGACATGATTTCTTCAGAATATAAGATAATATTTTTTATCGAATAAAGTTCTCAAGTAGATATATAATAAAGTGTTATGTTGCATCTTTAAGAAATTTCATTGTATTCTAAAGTGAATTTATCTACGACCCTTAGAACACATAGTGGAGACAAATATTGCTCTAAGATAATATTATACAAGCCTCAAAACTAAAATCTCAACACCAATTTGTGCAGTGAACATGGAATTTGATTAATCAGATAGTGTATGATCCTTCAAAGCTGTGTGTGAATAGCAGGAGTTCAATCCACTCTGTTTATTTTACAGGACATTAGATGTTCTTCAGTGGCATTTAGGATGGGAAGCCTCACCTTTATTAACTTATCAGAGCCATATGATCTCTGAGGATCAAAAACTATATACATAATTTGATCATTGTCACTCTCTAGATGATAAAGATTTTGCCCAGCTGCATAATCCCCAAGCAGTTGGTATGATCTTTCAGATTGATCCATTGCTAGACACATATCTTCAGCACCTGAAAATTCAAAGCCAAAACTAATTATTTACCAAAACCCAAAGCAAATATATAAGATGTGGAAATAGGTGAAGAAGAAACTTACAGGCTGCTAATTCAATTTGAGTTTGATAAATAAACTCCAAAGTTTCAGAAATTTCATTCTCAAACTGATGAAATGGTCCACTCCTAAAATTCATCTTTCTAAGCTTACCCAGTCCCTCTCCCAACTCCATCATTGCTCCTTTATGATTCTGTACCAAATTACAAAACCATTATAAAAATAAAAGGGAATCTTTTTTACCCTCGAACATTTATTTATATATAGACTAGTTTAATTTTACACACAAAATTTTAATCATGATACTAATTTATATATATTTAGGTATAAATTAATATATTGATATTATTTTTTTAGGTAAAATTAAAATTAAAAGCGTAAATTAGTAAAATGATGAAATTTTAAGTGTAAAAAATTGAATTTATTTAAAATTTTCTGATTTTTTGGAGTATATATATATATAATCCAATCTTCGGATAGAAAAATGATAATATCCGAAAATAAAATTACAAAACAAAATAAAATTGATCATTTAATTTAGGATTATAAAGTAACCTTATTGAAAAGGTGATAAAATCCAACAGCACATTGGAGAATTCCATGTACAAGAGTTCTTGTTGGTTCTTCAGCTGTGTACCAAAGAGATTCAAGACAGTCATGGCATTTGTAGTATGCCCTTTTGTTGAAAAGCTCTACTGCTTCATTGAAGCTGCATTTTTCCCTATCATCATCTTCACCAGGAGAGTAACGGTATAAGACACGAAATGATTTGAAGTTGCAGGTGGTGTGGAGTGAAGTATAAGCCTTGTTGCTGTTATTATTATTATTATTATTATTATTGAGCTTTGAAGATGGCAGAGGAATGAATGCAGGTGAAGTAATGGATGGAGGAGAAATTGGTGGTGAGATATTTGAGATTTTGAGAGCAACTGCCATTATTTCATTTGAGGTGGAGATTCTAATTTCGCTGAATAGGAAGTGTATACACTTCTCTGAAAGTCATTGCCAATCATTTAGTTGACTTCTGATATTTTGGAAGATATTTTGTCAGGGCATTTACAAATATCTCATTATAAACAGTAATATTTTTTTTCTAATAATCAAAATTTTTCTTAGAAAATCTAAATTAGGATCTATATAGTTTGATATGAGATTTAAAATGATTTTTCCCCCACTCATTGCTTAAAATATCTCAAACCTCCCACTAGAATTCGAAATTTAGTTGCATTCGATATAGGATTCGGGTGACGATTTTTTATCCCGAGTACATAATAAGGCCGAGATCGGAATAGGCAAATCTCCGACCTTGCCCAGCAGATTGCAAACCCTACTTGTCAGTTGTCACAAGAAAATGGTTTTATCAGCTCACAAGACTTTACAAGAGCTTGGACACATCTCCATTGCCACAATAAAAAAGATCATAATGCAATCAAATGATATTCACTCAAGATGATCGAGGAGGAACTTAAAGCTCAAGCACATATTTCAACGGGGGGAAGAAGAATTGATATATCAAAGACAAGCAATATTTAACAGCTGGAATATTAATTAAGAGTGCATAATCAATCATCTAGAAGTTGGTGCATAATATATACACACACGTACGCAAAAATCCAATATTCTCAACATTAAGAAGTCCATATGCCGGAGATAAATAGTTAAATACTACCACAATAGATTGTTGCAATTCTTTTGCTGGAAACCAAAGCAAGTGAGAAACAAGTGCTCAACATCGACAAAGATGCATTTCATTGCTAGTTCAAAACTTGCGAATAGCCTTAGCCCACACCGGTTTACTCTCCTCAGCAACGTCAGACTTGATTGCTCGTATTAGCGGCTTAATAATGCAGAAGTACTGTAAACAATCAAAGACAAGATTGAAAGAGGTTATTGGCCAATCCAAGAATCAGAGGAGAAAATAAGCTCAGATAGTTTTGAAGCCTACTTGAAATGCAAAAATGAAAGGAATCAAGATTTTTCCTTTGTCGTTGGGGTTTGGCCCCTCAATCAACTTCTTGTCAACAACAAGAGCCTTGCTTCCATTCAATACAACTTCTGTGATAGTTTTGACTAAATTGGGAATCCAAGCGGTTCCATTTGGAAGAACCTATTAACAAATAACCCCAAGTTTCACATACATGAAGACAACAAAAGATCGGTAATAAATACACTCAAGGTAAACAACATTGAATTGAGTTGTCAAGCAATTTTGACTAACCTTTTCATCATTTTCATTCTTGGTACATCTCCCACTGTTCTCAACTAAAACAACAGGTACACATGAACCCTAGGAGAAAAAAGGCAAAATAAGGAAAATCATAAACGAAAGAAGGGGGAAGTACGAACAATGCACAATATAGTTTAATATTTACAAAATAAAAAATTGATGCAAATACCAGTACAATCAATTTACTAATTCCAGTTTATTGCAGAAGTACCACAGTCAATTGATAGATGAGAAAAGTACAGCCCCACTTAAGCCACAGTACTACAACAAACTGCATAAGCCCAATAAATGAGAGGAGGTGTCATCTCAAAACAATTTTACAATTACAGCTCTGTTGCCTACTAAAATTTCCTGCCTTTTTTTGTTTCCCCTCAAGATGGAAACGTATGTGTTAATAATGATGAAGATTCTAGTATAGTGAACAAGCAGTCTGTAAGTATAAAAACAAAATTCTATACTATGGTAATAGACTGAACAATTTCAGAGTAATGCAACCCCATCTATGCATTCATCAGAAGGGTGAAAACATAAAAAGACTTCTTTGTGCAGAATAGTAAAAACTTACTACTAGAAAGAGTGTTGTAACTTGTAAATCAGTTTAAAAAAGGTAACCTCACATTCAGGCAAATAAAACTTACAAAATGGTACTCTAGAAGGATAAAAGTTACACACCTGAATATCTTTTTTCTTCATCCAGGTACCCGTGCTCACAATTTTTAGAAGAGCCTCTGACCTTTTGGAGCAAAAAACATCATAATCTAATCCGTCCGGCAATGAAAGTTGCGCATGTGTGAGAACAATCAAAGCCCTCTTCCATATTTGTTCACCAAAATTATCTGTTATGGCTCTAATAATCTGCCTATCCAAATTATCTACTCTATAAACATCCAGACGGTCGACATACAGCAAAATATCGATAGTTTTGTTCAGGAGGAAACTGTTGACACAGCAGCAAAAAGCAGCCATATAAGAATAAAAATAAATCATAAGTGTGACATAAGTTGAAGTTATTTTTAAAACAAGAGCCACTGACATGCTTCACTAGTTGTAAAATACATATCAAGCTACAGCATACCGTTTGATTAGCTGAATTGCATGATAATTGACATATCCGCCTTCTATGAGCCCAGGAGTGTCAACAATGTTCAGTGTAAATCCTGCCCTTGAGCGGGAAACCATCACAGGTCTTGGTCCCTCCGACTATTAAAAAAACACGATATAACTTGTCTTAGAAATACCACACAACCAACACACCATTAAATGGACAGTAAGGCAGAGAAAAGGCAAACAAATACCTGAAAAGTACTAACAGTAACTGCTTTCTCTCCTACGATAGAGTTTACAGTGGATGACTTTCCAACACCACCCTTCCCCATCACAAGTATCGTCAAGGTGTTCACATTCTAAATGGTTAAAAATATAAACATTGTTAAAACAATAAATGTCCAAATACACGAAAGCATTGAGAAACATGTGTCTCAATGTGCAGGGATGACATTCAAATTCATTGAAAAAAGGGAATAAAATGTAACCTCTTGTTTAAGTTTTCCCAGCAAATCAAGCAATTTTGTCTGAGTGGCGGGTGGGAACTGTTGAATCCCCATCCATTCACGGATTATTTGAGATGCCATGTCCTGCAAACTGAAAAACATGAGCATAAAGTTCGCATAGAAGAGAAATGAAATGCTATAAACAACATAAATAGCAAACGCATAATTGATAGATGGTAAAAAAAAATGAAAGACCAATGCTCAAATGCAATGGCTTTGGTTTATCACAATGTCCAAACAAATTAGTTTTCTTAATGAATAATAACACATCGAATTTCAATGTCATCGTTCAGGAATCAAACATATGGTCATCCAAATCAGCATTTTGCAAAGCATAAACAATAAGCTCATCATTACATGCAAAATACATTCATTCTTCATCATACATAAGCATCATTTCACATAGAAAATGAAGGGTAAAAGATACATTATCAAAAGGGTCAAAGCAAAATGCAACAAACAGAAGAAACATACACAAGAAACTAACAACAGCACAGCAAATCAAGAACAACCTCAAACCCCTAAAAGCTGAATTAAAATAATTGCTTTAGCTAAAAAAATAGCTACAGCTACAGGGATTGAGTAAAAAATAAAATAACAGTAAACAAAATGAAGAGAAATTGATAGGGGACGAACAGGAGAGTATGAATTTGAGAGTTGGGAGTTGGGAATTCTTGTGCACTTCTTCTGCTACTGCTACTCCTTAAACCCAAAAACAAAGTGAAGACTTTTGATTGAGGAAAGCAAGGCCTTATCTTGATTTCGAAGAGCCAAAATGACACCGGACTAAAATGCCCTCCTGTCATGAAGTCGAGACGCATTTAGAATTAATAGAATTTTTTCATCTATGTCCTTGAAGTTTTATATTTTGTTGAATATATGAATAGTTTACGACATGTTATTAAATGCATACATATAGTTATATCATTTTTTGTATTTTAAAAATAAAAGGTTATAAATTTCACGCCCGAAAATTTACTTATGCACGAAAAAGAATCTAAAAAATTTAAACAAATTTAATTTTATACCTAAAATTCCAATCAATAAACTAATTTATATTTTTTTAGGTATAAATTAGTATAGTGATTAATTTTTTTTTTATGTAAATTAGTGCACTTATTGAAACTTTAAGTGTTAAATTGAACTTAAACATATAAATTAATATATTGATAAAACTTTGAGTGCAAATTGGAAAAAATGATAATATCTCTTTTGAAAAAATATTAAGTACATTGTTGGAACCTTATAATGCATACATAAATGTTTGGGTATAAATCGAGATTTCTCTCAATATAATTGAAAGTAAATCTCTTCCACAATATACAGAAGATTTTTTTTTAACCTAATGACAAACAAACTATCTCCTCATTCATGTGCTTGAAACCAAATCTCTTATTTGCAATATTAAATAAAATTACATTGGCACCAACAATATATTGTGATTCTCTGATCACTGAAGAGTGTTTTTGAGGAAAAATTGATTATATTTCTACTTGAATATAATTTATAAGTGTTTAACACTTTACAAAAAACCTCACTATCTAAGCTTTCTTCACTTGAAACTTAATATTTTTGGGATGAATTGAGCTCTCAAATGAGCTCCCTATTTATAGTAAAATTTTTGCTCAAATTATCAACAAAGGAATGATGATCCACCTAAAGTTTATTTGTGATCTTGCACCATTTTCAAACTCACCTAAAGTTGCATTGGATGGTTATGCAATTGATGGTGGTAATGAATGAATATAACTGGATATTACAATTCTCTCCTTCCAGCTGCATCCGAAATGATTTTCATCTGACAACTATGCACAGCTCTAACTTGTCCCAATTGACCACTTTTGTTGACACGTCGGCTGTGTCTATGCATAATACTCTCCTGTTGTGTCTCTGCACAACATAGTTCCACTGTCATGTTTCTTTACCCATTTGTTCCTCAATGTCTTCTTACCTTGTGGGAAACTCTATGGCTCCCCCTCATCAGTAAGCAGAATATATTTAGATCTCAAATATCTAGTTGGTGGAATCCTGACTCACTCAGATCTTCTTGTCTGAGGTCCACTTGTTTCAGGAGGTATGACATCATCCAAATATGTGGATGATTCTGTAGCATCTAGTGGAGCGGGTTGCGCCCCCTGCTCAGCACTTTCTTCTGTAGCTTCCTATGGAGCGGGTTGTGTCTCCCCCTGCTCGACATCCTCATATGCCTCCTCTAGTTCTGCTTCTGAAATATCATGCACCCTATATGTGGTCAATTGTGTTGGTGCTGGGTCTGGAGTTATGTCGGCACTGGAATTGGAAGACATCTTGGACTTTTCAACGTCTTCAAATGTCCGGTCTTCAAGAAACTCTACATCTTGACTTCTAATGACTATCTTTTCCTTTTGATCCTATGCTATATATCCAAATTCTTCATCTCCATAGCCCAGGAATATACATGGAGTTGTTCTTATATCGAGCTTCTGTCTGGACTCTTTGGATACATATATAACAACTAAACAACCGAATACTCTAGGATGTGAGTATGATGGATTCTTACAGGACCACATTTTCTCCAGAATCTCAGAATTCAACGGTACAGATGGTGATCTGTTGATCAATTAGCAGATTAGACCCGGCCGACGGTTCAGGTCCGGTTCAGAACCGAACCGAACCGGCCGGTTTCCGGTTCCATAAGTGTGGAACCGGAACCTTGAACCGAACCGGAACCGATCGGTTCGGTTCCGATTCCGATTTGGTTCCAAACTTTTTTTTTTAATTTTGAAAATTAATTAAAATAAATGAGATTAATTTTATAAATAAAAAAATTATTACATTGAAGAGCTTGAGCTTAAATTTTTAAAAATTTTAAGACATATCACATTTGTAAATTATAATTTTACAATTATCAATCATCATTATCAGTTGATCATTCGGCTCCAGTTCCGCTTGCACTTGTTGTTGCACTTGCAGAAGCATTATCGAACAAATCTTCAAAATCATCGGGGGCATCTTCTTGTTGTCTCAGATCAGCTCGAGTCCAATCATCCACACAAGCTGTTGCTTCTAGAGTGCTTGGATGTAATGAAGATCGCCTAGCTTCCAATATATTACCTCCCAAGCTGAAGGCTTGCTCAACCGCAACGGTGGAAATAGGTGCTGTCAATATCTCTTTAGCAATAATTGATAAAACATTATATATATTTTGATGTCGGTTCCACCATTCAAGGATTTTAAAATTTTTATTGCATAAACTTTCATTAGAAAACTCAAAATTTGTAGATAAATAATTATCTAATTCAGGGTTATTAGTTGTCGTATCCTTAGGTTTTTTATTTGGTTGTAATAACCAACGATCCACTGCGCTAAGTCTTGTTTGAATTACCGGTTCGCTACTACTAGATTCACCTAATGTTACTAAATTATATCTTACAATATAATCATTAAATAAAACAATTAAATCATTTTTTAATTTCGTCATTATGCTTGTAATATCAATTTAATCTAATATTCCTAAATAATCATAGTAAGCTTGTAAACCACCATTCAAACCTTCTAATTTAAATTTATGATAAAAAAACATCAGCAATAAGATAAAGTAAAGGAATTTCCCTTCATAGCAGTAATGGCTTCCAACAAAACAAGATCATTAGGATCGCTACTGTCAACATGCTCATCGAGAGCGCCAACAATATTCAAACTCTCAAGAAGAAATAAATGTGTTGTATGATAATAAACACCGCTAAAAACTAAAGTAGCATCATTAAAAACTCTTAAAATATCTAAAAAATTTCACAAATATCTCATTGACTAGGATAAAGTGTGATATTTTGAACATGTTGAGAAAAAAAAACTACATAATGCATCTTTGTATTGAAATGCTTGACATAAAAGAAAATAAGTTGAATTCCAACGTGTTGGAACATCTCTTGAAAATTTAATCGGTTTAATACCATTTATTTTACAAAACTTGGTCCATTCTCTCCTAACTTGAGAATATGACCAAATACAGTTAAGTGCCGTTTTAATTGGATCAAGGAAAGGTGATAATAATTTTAGACCGTCTTGCACACATATGTTAAGGACATGACATGTACAACGAATATGAAAAAATCGACCCCCTAAATTTGGTTCACATAAGGATTTTAAATCACTGATGGATGCAGTATTTGCAGATGCATTATCAAATTCAATTGTTAAAATTTTTTCTACTAAATCATATTCATCATTAATTACCTTCATCATTCTATAAATATTATGTGCAGTATGTTAGTTATCAAAAACTCTAAATGCAATAAGTCGTTTTTGTATGGTAAATGATGCATCAATCCAATGACAAGTCACACCCATGTATGAGTGTGTTTGCCAATGATCACTCCAAATATCAGAACATATAGAAATACGACCTTTCATCTCTTTAAATATTTCATTTAAAATAATTTTACCATCTTTATATAATTTGAAAATATGACGTTTTGTTTTGTTTCGAGTCATTCTACATGCAGAAGGGTTTAAAGCATTATGCACGTAATTAGTAAAATGAAGTTTTTCACCAAAGCTTAAAGAAAGATGTGTCATACAAGTTAATTTCGCAAATTCTTCTCTATTTTTTGCATCAGAATATTTAAATAAATCTACACTACTCGTACCTCTACTAGATGATGCGTACCTGGCCATTTGAGTTTGCGTCGTATCAATTCCAAGTTCAACCGGATGATATCTTTCCAGGTGCTTGATCATATTGCCGTATCCACCAGAAAATTTATAGGTAACCCCATAATAGTTGCAAATTGCTCGTTGTGTATTATCTTCTAGGCGTTCCAAATGAAAATAAATTTTGAAAATATCCGAGGAACGAGCCTTAACTTCTCTTCTCCGTGATTCTGCACCGACACTAGGCCCGCTCTCTTGGGTTGGCATATTTGACATTATGTTCTCAGATGAACTTGCCATTTTTCGTTTGAGAAATTAGGAAGAAAAATAAGAAAATTAAAAACTAATTGAATTGAGATTGAGAATAAGATTATAAGAGAATTGTATTGAAGTGAGATTGAGAATAAGAGAATTATAGAAAATGAGAGAGTTGAGAATTTGGTGTGTTGAAATAATGAAAAATGAATCATATTTATAGAGTTTTAGAATTTTTTTAATACCAAAAATGCCCTTAAATATAACCATTTTATTACCGTTATTAGTTGGCTCACTGCCCCCAATGGCTAGTAGCCGTTGGGGAAGGGTTCCTGTTGGAACCCTACGGTTCCAACCGAAACCGTCGAACCGGTGGAACCGTATGTTCCGACCGGTTCGAGTTGGGGTCGAACCCCAACCGAACCGGTCGCCAACGGTTCCGGTTCAGAACCGGAATCGTGGCCGGTCTATAGCAGATAGTACGAACAACTTCTCCCCATAATGGCTTTGGCAACTTAGTCATTCTGATCATGTTTCTGACTTTCTTCATAGTAGTGCGATTCATTCTTTCAGCTACACCATGATATTGTGGGTCGTGTGGAACATTTCTCTCATGTCGAATGTTGTGACTCATACAGTAGTCATCGAACTCTCTGGAATTGTACTCGCCTCCATTGTCTATGTGGAGGTACTTCAACTTATTTTGTATTTCACGCTCTACTATGGCAGCTTGAACTAATCTATGGCATGATCCTTTGTCTTCAGGAAATACACTTAGACTTTTCGAGAAGCATCATCAATGAAAGTTAGAAAATAATTGTTACCGCATAGTGAATCAAGCTCCAAGGGACCACAAATATCATAGTGCACCAGACTGAGCAACTCAGATCTCATCTCTGAAGAGAAATTAAACAAGAATATGTGTTGCTTACCAAATAAATAATGATTGTAAGGACCTAGTGCAACATCTTTAGTAAGCTATTTCTTGGTCAGGGTAGACAACCCTCTATCACTTAGGTGACCGAGTCTTTGGTTCCACAGATTTTAAAAAAGCCTTTTTTTCAGCTACATTGAGGCTGTTTGCATAAATCTTCATATGAGTCTTGTATAGTGTGTCGCAATCATGTCCTCAGACGACAATCATGGCACATTTTGTCATTCTCCATGTGTATTTTCTGAAGTGACTGTCATAACCCTGTTTGTCAAGGGCTATCCTCGAGAGTACATTCAGCCAAAGTTCTGGAACATGCATGACATCCTTCAAGATTAATGTACATCCGGTATTTATCTGCAACTGAATATCACTCATTCCTACTATACAGAGGAACTAATATTTCTCATCTTCACTGAATCAAAGTCTCTTACTTTGTATGTTTTGAAGAAATATCTGTGAGGAGTGACGTGGTGGGATGTTGCAATATCTACCATTCACTCAACATCTTGGGTTGCATTGTGAATGTATGTCTCTTCTTGCATGAAACATATCGCTACATCTCCCCGGATAACAACTAGTGTCTCTCCTTCATTATTCTTCAGTTGGTGATTGCATTGGCCCTGCTCTCATTGCAGTTTTTGATAATTCTTCTTTAAGTGGCATTATATGCCATAATGGTAGCACTTATAGGTAGATAGGCTTCCATCTGAGGATCTACCTCTGGTTATGCTTTTGCCTCCCCTCTTCTCTTCCTCGATGTCTTCCTTGAGTTTCTATGACGAAAGCTTCTGTCTGTTCTGAGCCAACATCTCTTCTATTGGACTCTTCATTCGACATGGCATCTTTTACCATAGGCACGGTAAGTTTACCTCATGGAGCTGAATTACTGAGAGTAACCACAAATATCTCCTAATTATCCGGAAGAGAACTAAGTAATATGAGGGCTTGTACTTCATCTCTCAGCTGCATGTCTACTGCAGAAAGCTGATTTTGAAGGGGTTATTTAGGGGGTGAGTCCGGTAACGCAGCGGAAGCGGTGAAAATCCGATTTTCAGATTTCAAAACTTTTTCTCGGATTAATTAAATAAACATATTTATTTAACATTCCAATAATCAAATTATGAAAATAAATTCAATAAAACATTTTTAGGTGAATTTACCGAAATACCCTTGCTTTGTATTTTTGTCCGTTTTAGTCCGAAATTGATCCAATCAATTTTGAATGATTCTAAATCATTTCTAAGATGAACTTATGATGTTCAAAACATCAAAACACCAAAGCAACCAAAATCCCCAATTTCCTCATCCAAAGCCGAGAGCACCACTTGGTGCCCAAATTGACCATTTGGTCATTTCATGCTTCAAAACTCATCCAAATGAAATCCAATCAACATGAAACTTTGCATGAATCATATACACACCCAAATGCTCAACATATATGAAAACCCCCAAATTTGGAATTAGTTAGAAACCCTAATTTTTCAATTTCCACAAATTGGACAAATTAGGCTAATTACATTAAATCAAATGTTTCAATCATCAATCTTTCATCCAATTCAAGTCTCAACACAATGAAACAACTCAAGATCAAATCTAGGTTATTTAAGAGTGGGTCAAAAACTCTAGAATAGCAACATGGTTTCATAAACCTTAAAAGAATACATATAACTACATTAGTTACATTCTTTCTTCACCATACATGCTCAACACTTCATTCAAACTTCCATCAACAAAAACACAAAGAAATAAAGAAAGAAATATCTAAGAACAACATGTGTTGAAGCCTAGAACCTAAGGAACATATTCCTCTCTAATAGTAAGTTTGAAAAACTTACTAAATTCCAAGCTTTTTCTTTGATAAGTCTTTCTTCTCTCAAGCTTTCAAAGTTTCTTCAATGGAGTTTGTTTGTATAAAGTGTATTAGGTTAAGTGTTAAATGAAATGAAAATCAATTTATACTTGTTCATTTGGCCTATGGCCGAAAATACCAAAGACAAAAACAAGGAAAATTAATTTCAATTTCATTTCAAGTTTCATTTGGTCAACTTGCACAAATATCTTATAAACAACTTTATTAGATATTTATTTTGGTCAACAAATGCAACTAATGTCATTAACTTTAATTATCCTAACATAAGATATTTATATTTTAATTAATTTAATCATTTAACAATTAAATAATTAATTAATTAATCAAATACAAATATATTAAATATATGTACAATATTTACATTAAATATTAAAAACATATATTCATTTAGGAAATAAGTCAAATAACTCATTTTGACTATTAATTAATGTGTATTTAAATTAATCAAGTATTAAATGTAAATACACAATAATTAAGGAAATGACTATCTAGTCTCTTTAGCATGTATCTTGCGTTTAACCATTAAACGACTTTATAAATAATCAATATTATTTATTTATGTTGCTCTAGTGCTCAACGAGTATGTTTCATTATTGAGACTCTCTAGGTTCAGGTATATCCGTCACAAAATCTAATTTCGTGTCCATAATCTATCCACCCGTAGATTATGACGATCACGGATAATCTCGCTGAACCATACAGGTCGAGGTCATCGCAAATGTATAATTCCTCCGTCACAGGTATCCGGATAAATCCCAGAGATATAGATGTAAACGTCAAATCTCTATCGGGACTATCCAGTCAACTATTCTATTAACAATCTCAAAAAGAATGTTTAGAACTAGCTTCTAAACTTACCACGGGCCCATGGTTTTATCTGATTGCTAATCATATGGACTACATATGCTCTGGTACACAGAACTGACGGATCCTATCTTGATACACATAGACACCCTGAGGATCTATCTACACCCAACGAACAGGCGGAGGTCTAATCTAAATAGATCGGTGACGTGACTGCCATCTAAGTGTAGAAGATGTCTCATGTGCCCACAATGGCATCTCAAGTCTAAGAATCACAAGTGCTACTCAACCCAAGAAGATTCTTATTGACGCTGGTGTACCATCCATTAAGAATCTTCGGTGAGTCGTTCAGTGTTTATCCACTATAAACACCTACACGTCTATACTAGTCTCCAAGACTTATGGTTCATTGAGAAACCATTGGAATCATATATTCCAGTATACGACATGTACCGGTCTCAACAGGTTTACTTTACTGACCAAGTAGTGTAAACCTTGACCAGAAACTTTCTGAGAATGACAACGTCATGATACGACTCAATGTCCGTTGCGACGCTTTTGCAACTGTACCATGACTAATCATTCTAAGGTCATTACGTCTTTACCATATAAAAGATTAGATTATATTATAGAAACTGCATATATTATTACTAATAATAATGTTTTACATAAGTATTTAACAAAATACAACCGGGAATTGGCGCTCTGAGCACCAACCCCTACAAAATCTCCCTTTTCTCTAGTGCCAATATCGATTGTATCTAATACCCATCGACTCCACGTGTTTATCAAATAACTTCGGAGGTATGGCCTTCGTCAGCGGGTCTGCTACGTTGTCTTCACTCGGCACCTTGCACACGACAATGTCCCATCGCGACACATCTCTCGAATGATGTGGTACTTGCGTTCCACATGCTTCGACTTCTGATGCGCCCTCGGTTCCTTTGCTTGCGCAATGGCTCCAGTATTATCACAGTATAACGGAATCGCATTCTCGATACTTGGGACAACTCCCAATTCTGTGATAAAATTCTTTATCCACACAGCCTCTTTTGCGGCTTCAGAAGCTGCAATATATTCCGCCTCAGTGGTGGAATCAGTTGTAGATCCCTGTTTGGAACTCTTCCAACAAACTGCACCTCCGTTAAGGGTAAAGACAAATCCAGATGTAGACTTTCTATCATCGGGATCCGATTGAAAATCGGAGTCTGTATACCCGTTAACCTGCAGTTTGTTTCCTCCTCCATATATTATCAACTTATCCTTAGTACCTTTAAGATACTTTAGGATATGTTTAATGGCCATCCAATGGTCATTACCTGGATTGGACTGATATCGACTAGTTACGCTAACAGCGAAACTGATATCAGGCCTCGTACATAACATGGACATACATTATGCTACCCAAACATGAAGCATAAGGTTGGTTAGACATTCTAACCTTCTCATCTTCTTGTGTGGAGACATCTTCTTAGAAAGATGAATCCTATGTCTGAACGGTATGTTTGCTGTCTTACAGTTACCAAAGCTATACCGTTCCAAGATCTTATCTACGTACGTTGATTGGGATAACCCAATCAGCCTCATTTGTCTATCTCGATAGAGTTTTATCCCTAAAACATAGGAAGCTTCTCCCAGGTCCTTCATGGAGAAATTCTTACAGAGATATGCTTTAACGCTTTGTAACATACCTAAATCATTCCCAATGATTAGGAGGTCATCAACATACAGGACTAAAAATACGACCATGCTCCCACTGGCCTTCTGATATACACAGGATTCTTCCGAATTCTTAAGAAAACCAGACGATCTGATAATCTCGTCGAATCGAAGATTCCAACTTCATGAAGCTTGTTTAAGTCCATAAATGGACTTCTTAAGCTTACATACCATACCCGAGGTTTCGCTGGATGTGAAACCTTCCGGCTGTTCCATATAGATTTCTTCATCAAGAAATCCATTTAGAAAAGCCGTTTTGACATCCATTTGCCAAATCTCGTAGTCATGATACGCAGCTATAGAAAGCAAAATCCGGATAGACTTAAGCATTGCTACCGGCGAAAAAGTTTCATCGTAGTCGACGCCAGGTCGCTGCGTGTAACCTTTTGCTACCAGTCGGGCCTTGTAAGTTTCAACCTTACCGTCAGGCCCGCGCTTCCTATTGTAAACCCATTTACAACCGATAGGAACAATTCCTTCGGGAAGCGGAATCAAGTCCCAAACTTGATTTTCATGCATTGAGTCTATCTCGGATTTCATGGCACTTTGCCATTTCACGGAGTCGATGTCCAACATCGATTCTCTATAGGTGAAAGGATCTGTCTCTTCAACTAAGAGAACATCCAGACTCTTTTCTTGTATCAAATACAAGCGTTCAGGAGGTCTAGATACCCTTTCCGACCTACAGAGTGTGTGTGTTGAAGGTCCTTCATCTACTTGAACTTCAGGTTCCTCCGTTGGTTCGTTGTTTTCAGGTTGGACTTCATCAAGCTCAACCTGTCTATGATCACCACCTTCTGACAAAAATTCTACTTCTATAAATTTTGCGAAGCGAGCTACGAACACATTTCGATGCTCGGTGTCATAGAACATATATCCCCTCGTATTTGAGGGATATCCAACAAACCTAAACTTTTGCCCTCGAGGCGAAAGCTTACTTTGCTGAGTTACCCTGACATAGGCAGGACAACCCCAAACCTTAATATAATTAAGATTCGGTCTCCTACTGAACCATATCTGATACGGTGTCGTAGGAACAGCCTTTGAAGGAATCTTATTCAAAAGATGTGCGCTGTTAAGAGACAGTAGCCCCATAAGTAATAGGGCAAATCTGTGAAACTCAACATCGATCGGACCATATCCAATAAAGTCTGATTTCTCCTTTCAGATACACCATTGTGCTGTGTGTGTACCTGGAGGAGTATATTGAGCGAGAATCCCATTCTCCTTCATATAATCCATGAAACTCACCACTCATATATTCACCGCCTCGATCTGATCGAAGGCATTTAATATATTACCAGTTTGTTTTTCTACTTCATTTCGGAACTCTTTGAACTTTTCAAAGGTTTCTGATTTATGTCGCATCAAATACACATAACCGTACCGTGATAAATCATCGGTAAAGGTAACGAAGTACGAATAACCACTGTGAGCAGTTTGACTTAGTGGACCACATACATCAGAATGTACGAGTTCCAGTAAGTTAGTGGCACAGTGTCCAACACCAGAAAATGGGGCTTTGGTCATCTTACCCTGAATACAGGATTCACAAGTTGGATAGGATTCAATGGTAAGATCTGATATCAAACCATTCCTAACCAATTGGGTAAGGCGTTTAACGCCAATGTGACCAAGTCTCATATGCCAAAGTTCAGTATTATTAATTACAGGTAACTACGTTTATTAACTCCAGTATTTAATATATCTTTTGAAGTTTGCAATGTGTAATGACCATGCTGGTTTGGACAACTAAGGATCTGAATATTATTTTTATCATATAAATACAAAGAACTATTCTTAATATTAATACAATAGCCTTCTGTATCTAATACAAAAAAGTGATATAATATTAGCGACACATCCTGGTACAAAATGACAGTCATATAACAAAAGTGTCTCATTCGGCAATGAGATCTCGCATACTCCCACTGCAACTGCATCCAAAGAGTCTCCACTCCCGAACCGCAACTGCATCTCCCCTGGCTTCAGCCTCCTACTTTCCTTCAGCACCTGCAACGAATTGCAAATGTGAATGGGACAAGCATAATCTAAAATCCAGCTGGATGTATGTAACGGCTTCACAAGCCAAAGATAAATCAATAACTGGAAAAAAAAAAGTACCTGATGTAGATGCTCTATCTCTCCTCAGCTGGGCAATGTAATCTGGACAGTTTCCTCTCCAGTGCCCGACCTTGCCGCAGAGTGGTGGCATTTGTCTTCAGAAGCCCTTTTGGGCTTAGCTATCTTCGCCTGCTGTGGAGGACCGAAGGCCTTCTTCTTCTTCCTTTCTTCTTCTTTCCTTGGACATTCCTTGGGAAAAAGCAGACAGGAGAGTAGATCTAGGTGGGCGAGTCGGTACTCCCTTCTTCAGATCCTCTTCTGCCGTGAGCAACATCCTATGTAGCTCCTGGTAGGTGCAGACTGTCCCGTGCATGTGAAGTACATCACAAACTGGCGGAATGAAGCTGGCAGAGAACCAAGAATGACACTCCTACCGAGAATGTCATTGAGGATGAGATTATGTTGCCTCAATTGATCGATCAAATCGATCATTTGAAGAACATGTGGGCTAACACTTTGCCCCTCATCCAGACGCGCATGGAACAGTTCCATGGCGACCTTGTGAACAATAACCTGTTCCTGGTTCTCGAACGATTGTCTTAATCGCGTTATCATACTATAGGAATCTGATGTTCTATAGTATTGTTGCTTGAGTTTCGGAGGAGAGAGCGAACTAAGGATGTATGATTTAACTCTTAAATCATCATTCTTCCCAGTGCTTCAAAAAATTGGCGTTCCTCCTCTGAAGCATCCTCCCCCACTGCAATGGGTAAATGACCCTCAAGAACATAACCCAACTTTTCGGAATCGAGGACAATCCTCAAATCCAATTCCCAGTCATGTAAAGTTCTCAGCAGCGCTTTTAGTTTGTTCGCATCTAACATACGCGCAAATTGGTTTGTGGATTGACCCGCCATCGCAAATCTATCATATAGATCACGAAAAACGGTTAGCAGAAATTAAGCAGTTTCATATAATATCAAAAGCATAAACTAGATCATGGATTTTTAATCTAATATGCCCCTCCCACTAAATCATGCAATACTGTAATCCCAAAACAGAATACAAATATTTAATAATTAAATTAAATATAAATAGTGAAAGGTGGATCCCGTGAATATATTTCAGCTCACAGCAGAGGCACGGTTTCGCCTACGTATATTCATCAGGTAGACAACTCATTTGTCAATCACTCAAAAGTGACTCCTAAGTATCTGGTCCTGGCCGTTTCTCGTTGTCGCTGCGAGGCAGGCCCACAAGGAGACGTACCAAGGTAATACTCGTCAATGATAAACTCAAGTTACTTACGTAATCCTGACGTAGGGCACGTTCAGAATTCCGCTTTTACTTGAATTTATCTAGTATCAGATATACATCCGGTATAAATAAATCTTTATCGGCTACACCCTCACAGCAGAGGCACGGTCTCGGATGTAGTCACAAAGAAGTATTCATAAACCGTATTGACAAGACGGACCATATTACATGCATCAAATACATAATTACATTTAAACCTTATTATTAGGGATTTTCCGCTAAGTGTCATACACCCTAAATCTAACCAGTTTAGATCCTAATAAGCATGCATAAAGTCAAGAAAACATGATTAAACATTGATTCAATGAAGGCTAATCATATTAGGTGGCCTAGAATCAGACTCGCTCTGATACCATTTTGAAGGGGTTATTTAGGGGGTGAGTCCGGTAACGCAGCGGAAGCGGTGAAAATCCGATTTTCAGATTTCAAAACTTTTTCTCGGATTAATTAAATAACATATTTATTTAACATTCCAATAATCAAATTATGAAAATAAATTCAATAAACATTTTTAGGTGAATTTACCGAAATACCCTTGCTTTGTATTTTTGTCCGTTTTAGTCCGAAATTGATCCAATCAATTTTGAATGATTCTAAATCATTTCTAAGATGAACTTATGATGTTCAAAACATCAAAACACCAAAGCAACCAAAATCCCCAATTTCCTCATCCAAAGCCGAGAGCACCACTTGGTGCCCAAATTGACCATTTTGTCATTTCATGCTTCAAAACTCATCCAAATGAAATCCAGTCAACATGAAACTTTGCATGCATCATGTACACACCCAAATGCTCAACATATATGAAAACCCCCAAATTTGGAATTAGTTAGAAACCCTAATTTTTCAATTTCCACAAATTGGACAAATTAGGCTAATTACATTAAATCAAATGTTTCAATCATCAATCTTTCATCCAATTCAAGTCTCAACACAATGAAACAACTCAAGATCAAATCTAGGTTATTTAAGAGTGGGTCAACAACTCTAGAATAGCAACATGGTTTCATAAACCTTAAAAGAATACATATAACTACACTAGTTACATTCTTTCTCACCATACATGCTCAACACTTCATTCAAACTTCCATCAACAAAAACACAAAGAAATAAAGAAAGAAATTATCTAAGAACAACATATGTTGAAGCCTAGAACCTAAGGAACATATTCCTCTCTAATAGTAAGTTTGAAAAACTTACTAAATTCCAAGCTTTTTCTTTGATAAGTCTTTCTTCTCTCAAGCTTTCAAAGTTTCTTCAATGGAGTTTGTTTGTATAAAGTGTATTAGGCTAAGTGTTAAATGAAATGAAAATCAATTTATACTTGTTCATTTGGCCTATGGCCGAAAATACCAAAGACAAAAACAAGGAAAATTAATTTCAATTTCATTTCAAGTTTCATTTGGTCAACTTGCACAAATATCTTATAAACAACTTTATTAGATATTTATTTTGGTCAACAAATGCAACTAATGTCATTAACTTTAATTATCCTAACATAAGATTTTTATTTTTAATTAATTTAATCATTTAACAATTAAATAATTAATTAATTAATCAAATACAAATATATTAAATATATGTACAATATTTACATTAAATATTAAAAAAACATATATCATTTAGGAAATAAGTCAAATAACTCATTTTGACTATTAATTAATGTGTATTTAAATTAATCAAGTATTAAATGTAAATACACAATAATTAAGGAAATGACTATCTAGTCTCTTTAGCATGTATCTTGCGTTTAACCATTAAACGACTTTATAAATTAAATCAATATTATTTATTTATTTATGTTGCTCTAGTGCTCAACGAGTATGTTTCATTATTGAGACTCTCTAGTTCAGGTATATCCGTCATAAAATCTAATTTCGTGTCCATAATCTATCCACCCGTAGATTATGACGATCACGGATAATCTCGCTGAACCATACAGGTCGAGGTCATCGCAAATGTATAATTCCTCCGTCACAGGTATCCGGATAAATCCCAGAGATATAGATGTTAAACGTCAAATCTCTATCGGGACTATCCAGTCGACTATTCTATTAGCAATCTCAAAAAAGAATGTTTAGAACTAGCTTATAAACTTACCACGGGCCCATGGTTTTATCTGATTGCTAATCATATGGACTACCTATGCTCTGGTACACAGAACTGACAGTTCCTATCTTGATACACATAGAACACCCTGAGGATCTATCTACACCCAACGAACAGGCGGAGGTCTGATCTAAATAGATCGGTGACGTGACTACCATCTAAGTGTAGAAGATGTCTCATGTGCCCACAATGGCATCTCAAGTCTAAGAATCACAAGTGCTACTCAACCCAAGAAGATTCTTATTGACGCTGGTGTACCATCCATTAAGAATCTTCGGTGAGTCGTTCAGTGTTTATCCACTATAAACACCTACACGTCTATACTAGTCTCCAAGACTTATGGTTCATTGAGAAACCATTGGAATCATATATTCCAGTATACGACATGTACCGGTCTCAACAGGTTTACTTTACTGACCAAGTAGTGTAAACCTTGACCAGGAACTTTCTGAGAATGACAACGTCATGATACGACTCAATGTCCGTTGCGACGCTTTTGCAACTGTACCATGACTAATCATTCTAAGGTCATTACGTCTTTACCATATAAAAGATTAGATTATATTATAGAAACTGCATATATTATTACTAATAATAATGTTTTACAGAAGTATTTAACAAAATACAACCGGGAATTGGCGCTCTGAGCACCAACCCCTAAAGATTTCACCAGGTTTTGGAACTCATTGGTGTGTTCTGTAACAGTAGTTCCACTTCGTAGCTTCAAATTCATCAACTGCCTTATTAATAGGGCTTTATTTCGAGCTTTATCCACATTTCGTAAGCATGTGTATCATGTGTTACGTGGTGGAAGACATTGTGGCTGATCCACTGCCTAATTTGGTCGAGAGTTCCATTGTTGAGTTTATTCCAGTCACTCTCTTTGAAAGAATCTGGTCTCACTCCTTTCACCTCGATCATATCAAACAAATCTTTACAGTGTAAATAATCTATCAGCCGAGGCCTCCAGAGGGAGTAATTGGTTGTTGTCAGCTTAATAATTGCACCAGAAGAGGAATCTTCCATTTCCATTTTAAGTTTAAAGTTTAAAATGAAAATATGACAAAATCAGGGCTGATTTACACAAATTAGAGGTCACTGTTACGTCCAAAACGATCGAAAATGATGGATTTGACTATTCGTTGGTCCAAATATGACTCATGGGTCAATTTGTAAATTTCTAAACCTTCTGGGGTAAAATATAAATTTCAGAGACTTCAAGGGGCTCTATGAAATTTACTAGTAATGGTGATGTGATCAAGTGGAACCTGGTTATTGATGTGGCTGACACGTGGTGCTGAAGTGACATAAACCTTACTGACGTGGCGATGACTGCGCGATGACGTGTCGCTGACTGTGCGCTGACTATGCACTGACGCGACGCTGTCTGTGTGCTGATGTGGCGATGATTGTTCACTAATTGTACGCTGACTTGGCTGGCACGTCAGCATCTTCAACCTCCGATCGCGAGTGACGAGAGTGGAGACGCGTGGGTAGTTGCTGCTCGGCGCGTGTGGGCGCGTGCAAGCTCCCTGGACCTTCGTTCGATCGCCAAAAAATATCATTGTTCTCGTCTTGACGTGAACAAGCTGATGATATGCTCAAAAATGATTTTTGACAATTTTCCATTTTCGAACCGAGTTCCGTTCTTCGGTTTTACGACCCAAATGTATAACCAAAGCTCTGATACCACTTGTTGTGATTCTCTTATCACTGAAAAGTATTTTTGAGGAAAAACATTTTTTATTCTACTTGAATAGAATTTACAAGTGTTTAACACTTTACAAAAAAAACTTCATTCTCTAACATTCTCTAAGCTTTATTCACTTGAAGCTTAATATTTTTGGGATAAATTAAGCTCTCAAATGAGCTCCTTATTTATAGTAAAATTATTGCTCAAATTATCAACAATTGAATAGTGATCCACCTAAAGTTTATTTGTAATCGTACACCATTTTCAAACCTACCTAAAGTTGCCTTGAATGGTTATGCATTGATGGTGGTGATGCATGAATGTAGCTGGATATTACACAATATACATAAGGAAAATTTGAATCCTATAGCAATTACATGAAATCGATTTACTCCATCTTCTAAATTATTGTGAAGATATACATACACATGCATAATACATATTTGAGGGTGTGAGAGAGAAACTTGAACTATAAATTCGTGCGTCAATGTTCGCACACATGGACTTATAATAATGGCTCTTAGTTTTTAGGGATATAATTCATCCTAAAAATTCTTTAAAAATATGTGGCATAGTTAAAAAGAGGTAAATATTTATAGAGAATTTCAATTAGAATACACTGTTATGCAATTGTCTTTAGTTTGATTCATCGATCTCATACAATTTAATAGTGGATATTAAAAATTAAAATATCATTTATTAATGATGCTAATTCACAAGGTGCATGATTATTACGATCATGATTCACGATGTTGACGGTTGATTTTCGTTCTAGAGGTAATTCAGGAAAATCACTCCTCGAACAATCCTCTATCAACTGTGAATTTGTATGGTTTGAGGACCAAATACAAACTTAACAAAAGATAGGAAAACACACAGACAAAACAGAGGGTTAACGTGGTTCGGCGGGATGGACCTGACCTACGTCAACGGGCACAAAAAAATGAAGTTTTTATTAGGACATCGGGTCAGACCAATCTTTCTATCTATCGCTTACACGTCTGACCCACCTTTTACTAACTCTTGCTTACAATAAGCTTTTTGCTCTCTATTACAAATGAAGTGATCAATTAGCAAAACTTTTTTTTAATGAGTTCTCAACCCCTCTTTATATAGTGCGTCTGTAACACCCCAAATTTATTTTACCCATATTTTAATTTAATAATTATGGGTGTTGGAAATTTAAGGGCTAAATTGGTAGGATTGTAAAAGTTGGAAATAAAAATGATAAAATGGACAAGTTTATGGAGACAATTAATAATTGTCTTATAGTATATAATATAAACTCACACAAACCCTATTTACAAAAACACACACACATTCACTTTTGAAAAATCAGCAGCCGTGAGAGAGAAAGAAACAGCGTGAGAGAGAAGAGGAAAAAGAGAGAGATTTGGCCCCAACCCGTCCGATTCGGATCCGTTCTCGATCGGGTCTTTTAGAAAAAGTGTAGATCTCGACGAGAAGAATATTTTGGTGGTGGTTTCATCTCGGGAAACTCATAATTTCCACAGAAATCCCGGTAAGAAACTTTTAATGGTTTTTCTCGATTTCCCGTTGATCCAAAACTCCGATTGACGAACCGTCAGTGGCATTGGAACCGGAAGGGGGAGACAAACGCTCGGCCGCTGGAATTTTTGAAATCCGACCGGCGTTTGGCGCTCACGCGTGCCTTATACGGCGGCGCGTGAAGCCAACTTGCGACCCTGGAAGAACAGCGTGTGTCCCACACGCGCTGGACAGTTTGTTCCCTCCGACGTCCCGAGTCTTCCTCCGTAATTTCGTGACTATTCCGAGTAGTAACGGACCTTCGAATCTTAATTTTCGTATAATTCTTTGTCTTTAGGTGATCGTGATACCGTAAGCGGGGACGGTCCTGCTGCATAGTTCATTTCTCTGTAGTTAGCTCGCCAGGTGCGTGGATAAACTTGTAACATTGATGTTTTCAAAAGTATATAGTATGTATGTTTTCTTAAATGAATTTTAAAGGTAATGCATTAAATGATTTTGTTTTACAAAGTTTATATTTTGCTATAAAAGTATGGATCGAATATTGATTATGTTGAAATCATGTGTTTGTGATATATGAGAAACTTGCATGATTTGAGACATATGAGCATGTGTTTTCGAAATGATTTTTATGTTAGGATGCACCCCGTGTACTTATATGTGCCAGATTATTTGCCATGAGATGAGGTCTCATGTTGCCAATTTTTGCTCCGGATGCCAGTTATTGCCGTGAGGATGCCCCATGTTGCCAGTTTTGCCGTATTGTCATGAGGGTGTGCATATAGATGAATGAACAGCTTTACTTTTACAGATATTCTTGAGCAGAATGAGATTTATGAAAATGAGATTTATGATTTCAAGTAGATATTGATATATTGACTTACAGCTTTATGTATTTATTTATATTATGAAAGACTTATTCGATCCGCTTTGTTACTTGTTTATCCACGACACTAAGCTATGATCCATTGCACTAAGCGTGAGCTTGCCCATTTCTTTAACATTTCAGGTTTAGCATATTAGTAGGTCATTCTTTTCCACCTGTTGTTTCATCATCATTTCCTGCCAGTAGAGAAAGGTTATGCCAACAGTAGAGTATCCTTATTATGTTTTGAGATTTTAGTTCTAGATATGTCATTTTTGAGAGAACTTGTTATTTGGATATAGGCACTGAGCCTTTATTTGATATTGAGAATATTTTTATTTTAGCATGAATATTTCTTTGAGTTGGATCATGGAGATCCTATATATATGAGGATTTTTATTCTGTTTAGATTTTCCCTTTGTGTTTGGAGGATTAGTCCATATTACATGGGAGACTCTGTCCGTTTCAAGTCTCTGTCTCACCCCTACCTAAGGGGATGGGTGTGACAGCGTCTGAATCCACTGGTCCACCGCCTATGACATCAGCCCATGTTACATGTTATCATTGCAGTAGCAACTCTCCTTAACTTCCTACAATTTGGCCAATCATAATACTTCCTTTTTCTGTCACTGCACCGACCTATGGTGGCCTATGACGGCTCTGCTCTGCCACCTACTTGTCAATGCACCGGCCTATGGCGGCTCTACTCTGCCACCTACATGTTATTGTATCGGCCTATGGCGGCTGTCAGAAGTTACTTTCAATGAGAACCGTTGCTTTTCTCATAATCATCACGTCTCTTTAAGAGCTTATTTTTCCAAATATGGCATACATCATCCATACGAGAGCTCGAGATACTGCAAACCATCCCCGGTCCCCAGGCTGGTGTGCCGAGGCGAATGACCACCTCGGGTCCAAATGCTTGTTGAATCTGATATCTTTTCATCAGGTCAAGTCAGTCTCCCTCTGACTTCTCATCCTCATAAGGATCTTGGACTTTCATATGCTAAGTGTAATCCTCATTTAATCATTTTTTGGGATTCTGATTTCTTGTGGGCTTAAAACCACCATCAACACATGATAATTTATACACATTAATTCAGACTCTTTAACTTTAGCAAAGATATATTTTAGCTTTAACTTCAATATGAACAAGTTAATTTTTCAAAATAAAAATTTCTTGAGGTTTGATTTATTTTTTTTTCCTTTTAATTTGTAGCTGCTACAAGCATATGCTTGAGAGATGATATGAAAGCAAGAAAGAATATAGAGATAGAGATTCCCCACATGCCACAGCAATTTGCATGGCCAAATAAATCAACATGCAATGCCACTATTTCTTTTTACTCAAGTAAATATTCGCATCAACCCTAATTAAAAAGCTTGCCCCCACTTGAATTCTCAAAACCAAAGAAACATGAAAGAATTTAAAAAAGAAAAAAGAAAAGAAAAGATGAATCGTAGAATTGAAACAAATAAAAATGTTATTTATTAACCATTCAAATCGTCATTTATATTGCAGGTTGCAGCCAAGAATCTGTCAGCGATTTTCAATTCCATCCGAATTTAAATTTTGGCTTTAAATCCTAGCGGAGATATATATAATTTCATTTTTAATAAAAAAGAGTTGAGTTTTTTTTTTTTTTAATTGTTAAAAGCTCTAAAGAAGTCTGGTTTTTTTAATCATGCATTAATGTTCTTTTCGACCCATCAGATGTAACTGAATTTTAGGACACAGATAAAAGTTATAGTCTTTTTTTAAAAAAAAATTAAATTAAATTTAAGAGGGATGTAAGTCTCTTTCTTATAAATATTATATTATATTATATTATAATTATTTCATTATAAAGAAGAAGAGAATATGAACGCCTCTATTATTTCTATAGTTATTAACTTTTGTTTGGTAGATCATCATTAACTAGGTTCCCAAAATGTATGAGAATAAAACATATAGATTAATAGAACTATGCTCAAAAGCTGTGAGAACAAGACTCGAAATCTAATATAATCAAATAGAACTATGCTCAAATGGAGTGAAAGAATAGAGGATATTATATAAAGGAGGAAAATGACCCAATAATGACTTCAAATTCTAGTATAAAATATGTAAATTTATGTAATATATTATTTTATAATGTGACATATATATGTATTATGATAAGCAAGCAACAGGGACCATGATACCCTAATTAACTTGGACGGTATATTAATTTAGAATAGAGTGGCAGAGAATAATTATATATCTCATGATTTGTCTATTTCAGAAAATGCTTTTCTCAGCTACATATATAATCAAGTGCTCGAGTTGAAACGAGGAGATGAAAAAATCAACCACAGAATATATTCCAAGTTTCCAACTGCCATCCATTAATTAAATTCATCACCGTACTACATATTTTTAGAATAAATTGCTTCTAATGATCCGCAGCATCAGAGAAAAAAACTTATATTTCAATTAGGTTTACACATAAAGATTTACTTAGCCATGCATTTACTAAGTCATCTCCATCGTGAGTGTTTTATTAATAAAAATAAATTGTAATAAGAGTCAAGTACAAAGCATATGAAAAAAAAAGTACACGCCTAAATGAATTAGAACTAAATATTGCCATTTGTTTTTGTAATTTTTTTTTAATTACTTTTCTAGTAACATTATAGTACATTAAATGAACCCAATGTATATTAATTTATTTTTTTTAAAAAAAGGGTAAAAAAAAACTTTCCCTGATACAGCTTGCCAACTTATAAAGACTGAAATGAAAGGCCGAATATTGGCATAAAACCTGTCAAGTTATTCTTTCTGCCAAAAAGCGATATTTTAAAACACTAATTTTCAAGCTATAAAACAAAGAAATGTAAACTTTTATAAACACAAACAAGTTCATCGAACTTCACATTGTGATAGAAAATGAAAAACTGATGGCAAGACATACAAAAACTGGAAGGGATTATTGAAGATACTGGCAAAAACTAAGTATACTCATAATCATCGATATGTTTGGATGGCGCCTTGGGAAGCCACAGTTGCCTAATGCCATGGCCGTAAGTCTCAAGCCCTCAGGGGACCTCGCTCGTCTTTCATGCTTTAGGCAGTCTCTATTTTTGAATTGATCAGATAACGGATATGTCTTACCTGAACAATAATACTGTGTGTTTAAGAAAAATCACCAAATAGAGTTGATTTTTCAATTGCTTAACAATTAATATATAATATCGATTTTGCTTCTTGATATATATTAGATGTGCTGTTTTTAGATTGTGGAGCTCATGGTACATATGGATTGTGAAGGATGTGAAAAGAGAATACGAAGAGCAATCTCTAAAATTGATGGCAAGTAACTTTTATCATCATTTTATTTCTTTTAGTTATGTATATATATTTATAGAAGTTCTTTGGGAATGAATAAAGAATTCATATAATTATTAGTATTCATGTCTAGTTTTATTAGCCTTTGGGTATTATTTTTACAACCTATAAACATGGTTCTTACAACCTACGAGTTTTATTCTTTGGGATCTAACCAATAGTGATCTGTTAAGCAAAAACTAATCCCAATAAATTAAAGTGATATAAGAAGGAGAGTTATACTTTCCTTAAATATGAACTTAATTTAATATTTGAAAATGACAGGAGTTGATAGCTTGGAAATTGACATGGATAAGCAAAAGGTAAGGGTGACAGGTTATGTAGATGAAAGAAAAGTGCTGAAAGTAGTGAGGAGAACAGGAAGAAAGGCAGAGTTTTGGCCATTTCCATACGACAGTGAATATTATCCATATGCATCTACATATTTAGATGAGTCTACTTTTGCATCTTCTTATAATTATTACCAGCATGGCTTTAATGAAAGCGTCCATGGCTACTTCCCCGATCAAGCATATGAAACCGTGCCGGATGACACTGTTCATCTCTTTAGTGAAGATAATGTGCATGCTTATTGCACCATTATGTGATTATTTTCTTTTATTTATTTCATTTCCCTGTGGATGTCAAGACATCTGATTTTGTTAGTTGCTCTGAAAAAAAAGTCTTAGAAACTACCTAAGCCATGATGAATCGAATGCGATACTTACACAGTGAGATAGTTGTAATATCCCACATTATTTGAGATATAACTTGGACATGTGCTTATAAATTAATATGGAATTTCATCAACTATTTAGAGATCTTTTAGGTGGATTAGACATATGTCAAGAACAAAATCATAAGAGGTCGGAGAGTATTAGATTGCTGGACCGATATATGGTCTAGCAAAACAAAAAATATATGGTAAGAGATTCCCTCAACTAGTTGCATGCCCTTTTGAGTGGGTTTATGCATATGTCAATAACAAAACCGAGAGGGATCAAAAAATCATGGTGCTAAACCAATTCTTGTATTGTTAAAACGGATAATATCTGATTAGTTGAGCCGAACCTTACAAATAGTATCACAACCAACTCCTCAACCGATGTGCCAACGAGGATGTTGGACACCAAGTGGTGGATTCCATCAACTAGCTAGATATTTTTTTGGGTGAGCTTGAGCCATGTTAAAAATAAAACCATGAGGAGTCAGTGGGACAATATGTTGGACCAATATCTATAGACCGCCAAAGCGGAGAATATATTTGACTAATTTGGTCGAATCTTACAATAACATATGTGAAAATTTTAAACTATCACTTGGACAAATAGTAAAGGTTAAATTTCATTTACACTATTTTATACTAATCAATAAATATGGTAGCGTAATTGGTCTGCCAGAGCTACAAATGAAACTTCATCCACATAACATGAACTCAATCATACATATATCGAAATTTGAAACCAGACTATAACCAGAGAATGTTTGTCGATGAGCAAGAACAGTGGCAGTGTTTGATTATCAAGAATTGAAGCAAAATCCCAGACAGATTCTTATCTTGCACAGAAATTCATAAATCCAAGATAGGTTATGTTTCATTTTATGCACACACTTATATGTCTAAACGTTGAGTGGGGATATGTCTAAGTAATTGATCTAATTTGTTGACAAAATCCAGCCCATGCAAACACCCCATGCAGAAAAAAGTACAAAAGAAAAACAAAAAAGCACTTGTCATGTTAGCTTAAAAAAGCTTTTAAAGATTAAGATACCCCACAAAGCACAGCTTCCCAGATCAATCAAAGTCCATATTATTATGATATGACAAAATGATTGGAGACTAAATTAGAATTAAATATGGATAAAATTATTATATAAATTTTTAAAATTATATTATTTTGACGGTCATTTCATCTCTGATTAGTCCTGATTTAATCATCTTATCATCACTCGTTCATGATTGACTGATGGGGCAAGAAGAGAACAGTATTATTTGAGAGTGTCAACGTGTCATGGATCAAAGCTTTACCTAAATGTCAAATGAAATGGACCCTCACACTTCATCTACACCAATCTTTGCAGATTGCTTCTAAGACTAACAGATGAATTGCCACCACAAATTATAGAGATCCCACATGGGCTGAGGGAACAAGAGAGATTACCAAACAATGGAAAATATAAAAATAAAATTATTTTCTATTTAGGCTTGGGAATTACCAAAGATAGCAAACAAAATAAAAACACACACAAGGATCTATTACAATTATTAAGATTTTCTATTAAACTTAGCAAAGGGCAGATGAGTCTCAAATAGATTGTTTATTCCATATGCCTTAACAAAAATAATATGAATGTTATATTGATAGGTTTGATGTTTTCCTTTTAAGGGTTTGGAATTAGTACTATCAATAGGGTCATTTCATTATCTTTAGTCATATCTCTCAAAATCTTATTCTTCTGTGTCTTATCTTTATTCAGTTTCCCTAAGTTAACTGGAAGATGCAGCCCCTTTTTGATCTCAATAAATGTTAATTATTTTAATGGACCTTATGTTAAATATCGTATGCCTTAACATAATTCCTTATGTTAAATATCGTATCATGATTGAAGAAAGTAACAAAGTGCATGTACAGAAATTTTTCACTTCTGTTGATTCTATGGGGCTATAGTAAGTCAATTTCATACAAAATAAGATAAAAGATAATGTTGACAGCGAAGGTTAGATGACGTAAGAGGGAACATCAAAAGGTAGTATAGTTCAATTAAGTCAAGCGACGTGAAACGATAATACTTAAAAGAAATTCGTCTATATGAAAGAAGCAATGGAAATCACCCTATAACAATTGAGTCGTTCAATCGTCCAGACAACTAAATCGCTTAATCGACCAGGTACGTAGTAATCAAATCGATGAGTAGTTACGTAAATATGGTCACAGTCTAACAGTCGAGGGCGAATAAAATATTGAGAAATTAGACCACGTCCCAGCAGTTATCACAAGTGATAGGCCAAAAAAGGAAGGATACAAAAATCAAGACTCTATTAGAGCAAATGTAATTTCCTTTTTTAGTAACATTAATTGTAAATCGTGTATTTGCATCTCTGGGAAAAAAATTTCAAACCAAACACTCATTTTTGTGACTTTATTCCAAGAGATTTTCACTTTATAGTTCTCTGTTTGCAACCAAATTATTTGGAAACAGAAAATAAATGAATATAATCATTTCCCCCTGTTAGATAATGAAAGGAAGTCTTGAATTCACTCTATATGAATTTACAATGGTAAATGCCTATATATATAGGCTACATAGAAAACCAAAATAGAAAAGGAATCCTATAGCTATGAACAATAATAATGAATATAGGAAATCTTCATCTAATAGGGAAATATAATAAAACCATAAATCCTAATGGTAATAGGAATTCTATTTTAGATATTGATTCCATATTCCTTAACACCCCCCCTCAAACTCAAGCTGGTAACGAAGGAGTAAGCTTGAGGTTGCATCTTGAAATCGGAGAGCGGAGTTCTGAAACTTGGAAATCTTGAAACTTGGAGGCTGGAAACCTTGAGATAATGGATGAGCTTTAACCTACGAAGCTCGAAGGGGGAGCCGAAGCCCAAAATGATGCCGAAGAAGGAGAGCTTTAACCTACGAAGCCCGAAAGGGGAGCCGAAGCCCAAGAGGAAGCCGCAGCCGGAGAGCTTTAACCTACGAAGCCCGAAGGGGGAGCCGAAGCCCAAAATGATGCCGAAGCAGGAGAGCTTTAACCTACGAAACCCGAAGGGGGAGCCGAAGCCCAAAATGATGCTGAAGCAGGAGAGCTTTAACCTACGAAGCCCGAAGGGGGAGCAGAAGCCCAAGAGGATGCCGAAGCCGGAGAGCTTTAACCTACGAAGCTCGAAGGGGGAGCCGAAACCCAAGAGGATGCCGAAGCAGGAGAGCTTTAACCTACGAAGCCCGAAGGGAGAGCCGAAGCCCAAGAGGATGCCGAAGCCGGAGAGCTTTAACCTACGAAGCTCGAAGGGGGAGCCGAAGCCCAAAATGATGCCGAAGCAGGAGAGCTTTAACCTATGAAGCCCGAAGGGGGAGCCGAAGCCCAAGAGTGCCGAAGCCAGAGAGGGAGCGAAATCCCGAAAGAGAGTCGAAGCCTATGAGAACCAAAGCCAAAGAGGGAGTGAAATCCCAACAGAGAGCGAAAGCAAAATCTTAAAAAGAGGCGAAACCTGAAAAGAGCAGGCCCATAGCACACTTGTGAAGGGGTGGTGCAAATGGGTGGCGCATAGGAAAAGCAATGTGATGGTTGGCAACGGGGGGCGCGTGAGGGTCACACAATTATGGTAGCCGTGATACCCCACGCGCCGATGAGAATCAGAGAGAGTGAAACTAGAAAAAGGAGAACCTGATGTCTGATACCATGTTAGATAATGAAAGGAAGTCTTGAATTCACTCTATATGAATTTACAATGGTAAATGCCTATATATATATAGGCTACATAGAAAACCAAAATAGAAAAGGAATCCTATAGCTATGAACAATAATAATGAATATAGGAAATCTTCATCTAATAGGGAAATATAATAAAACCATAAATCCTAATGGTAATAGGAATTCTATTTTAGATATTGATTCCATATTCCTTAACACCCCCCCTCAAACTCAAGCTGGTAACGAAGGAGTAAGCTTGAGGTTGCATCTTGAAATCGGAGAGCGGAGTTCTGAAACTTGGAAATCTTGAAACTTGGAGGCTGGAAACCTTGAGATAATGGATGAGCTTTAACCTACGAAGCTCGAAGGGGGGAGCCGAAGCCCAAAATGATGCCGAAGAAGGAGAGCTTTAACCTACGAAGCCCGAAAGGGGAGCCGAAGCCCAAGAGGAAGCCGCAGCCGGAGAGCTTTAACCTACGAAGCCCGAAGGGGGAGCCGAAGCCCAAAATGATGCCGAAGCAGGAGAGCTTTAACCTACGAAGCCCGAAGGGGGAGCCGAAGCCCAAAATGATGCTGAAGCAGGAGAGCTTTAACCTACGAAGCCCGAAGGGGGAGAAGAAGCCCAAGAGGATGCCGAAGCAGGAGAGCTTTTACCTACGAAGCCCGAAGGGAGAGCCGAAGCCCAAGAGGATGCCGAAGCCGGAGAGCTTTAACCTACGAAGCTCGAAGGGGGAGCCGAAGCCCAAAATGATGCCGAAGCAGGAGAGCTTTAACCTATGAAGCCCGAAGGGGGAGCCGAAGCCCAAGAGTGCCGAAGCCAGAGAGGGAGCGAAATCCCGAAAGAGAGCCGAAGCCTATGAGAACCAAAGCCAAAGAGGGAGTGAAATCCCAACAGAGAGCGAAGCAAAATCTTAAAAAGAGGCGAAACCTGAAAAGAGCAGGCCCATAGCACACTTGTGAAGGGGTGGTGCAAATGGGTGGCGCATAGGAAAAGCAATGTGATGGTTGGCAACGGGGGGCGCGTGAGGGTCACACAATTATGGTAGCCGTGATACCCCACGCGCCGATGAGAATCAGAGAGAGTGAAACTAGAAAAAGGAGAACCTGATGTCTGATACCATGTTAGATAATGAAAGGAAGTCTTGAATTCACTCTATATGAATTTACAATGGTAAATGCCTATATATATAGGCTACATAGAAAACCAAAATAGAAAAGGAATCCTATAGCTATGAACAATAATAATGAATATAGGAAATCTTCATCTAATAGGGAAATATAATAAAACCATAAATCCTAATGGTAATAGGAATTCTATTTTAGATATTGATTCCATATTCCTTAACACCCCCTATATTTGCCACGTTTCTTAATATTTATGCAATTGGTGGCATTCTAGGAACAAAAATGCTACACTTACATACAATCTCACTTACAAAAACTACACCCCTCTCACTGTAGCTACAGTGATTACTGTAGCAATCACTGTAGCTACAGTGAGATGGGTGTGTAGTTTTTGTAAGTGAGATTGTATGTATGTATATCACTGCTGTTCTAGGAATAGGATGTCAGATTTTTCTTTTTCCCTTTCTCACATCACTCCCTATACCACATGCTTCGAAAAACGTGGTGGTAGCTAATTTATATAAATTTGAGAATTTTTAAGCTTACCATGTGCATGAAGAAAATAATAATGGTACTATACAGAAAATAAACCCTTCACTCTTATTGATTCTATGTTGCTAAGATCAATTTATACAAATGAACAAAGATTATAAAAAAAAAATTAAAATATAATTAATTAAGGTTGTTTACTTCATATTTGCATTCGGATATTATTGTTTTCAACATTTCTTTATTTACATGTAAAAATGACAATACTTTTTTTTTTTGAAATCGTTGGAAACCCCGCCACCAAACCACCCATTCTGGGCCGCGGCGCAGGTAAAACCCCCGGCTGCCCCAGGCTCTTACAAGAAGTTGCACTTATATGTGTGTAGATTTGTATATAACAATTTTCCAATAAAGGATTCCACATTTTAATAAAACGATGACCGAATAAAAAAAAACAAAACAAACACATATTTCAATATAATATTTTTTTCGTTCGTAATGTATTAAATTTTGTATTTTTTTTCATTTTTTTTACTTACTCTTCATTTTATTAAAATGAGTGATCTCCCATTAATAAATGACTATATAATCACTACTCATTTTAATAAAATTATACTAAAAAAAATGATATTTAGCGTCTAAAGATTTAGAGTCGCTAAAAAAAACGACTCTAAAAGTAACAACATCTTCCGTCGAATTTATTAGTGACGTTTTATGTAAGTTTTAGCGTCGCCTATTAATTTGGCGACACTATATGTAATACACATTCAACTCTTGAGATCAAGAGTTCAAGTCACACCGATTTCAATAATTTATAGAATTATAAATGTGGTTTATTATGTGGCCTTATGCCCACTATTGGGTGATACTAGGATCTAGGTGTGGGGCCTCACTCATGGTTGGTTAGGTGAGCTCTATGTTGGGTCTCATAATATATTTTTTTTAGATAGTTACATAAATTTTGTTTCAAAATTTAACGTCGCCTAAACTTATTTGACGCTGAATATAATTATTGATAATTAAATATATTTTAAATATATTTTATTTTTAATAATTTTTAATAAATTTAACGACGTCGATTTGGCGACAGTATCTTTATTATCGACACTAAAATCTTTTCGTGATCAGTTTTTAACATTCATTTTATGTATTGTCATATTTCGATGTCAGAACTTTTAGCGTCGACGTTTTCCTCTTTCAGACTTTTGGCGACACTACGACACTAAATAGCGGTTTACTCAGTTAAAAAAACAGGGCAAAAAAATTCAAACCACCCCAATAACTATGGGACAAAACTTTGTCATTTGGTTTGATTGGAAAAATATTTTAATATATATGTATGAGTATAGAGGATATATTACTGTCTTGTACCTACAATCATCATCATTTGATTACTATATACTTCAGTTAATTTCTGTCAGAGAGGCTTGGGACGTTAATTTCTGTCATCACAAGATCTTCAACAGAATTTTCATAAAACTTACCGTTTGAATGATTGATAGTCAGTACTTCTTTTGTGTACCCACACTATATTCTCTCTACATATACTAATTTAAGTGTGAATTCACTTCTCGCCACACAAAAATTTCTCTCACAGATCTTCCCGTACATCAAAAACACACATCAAAAAGATATGGAAAGATCAACAACAGTGATGATGATAAAAAACATTAATGGCCGCTTATCTCAACAACAACAACAACCACCACCACAACAACAAACAATGGAACCTTACATTTCTTTCCCACAAAAACCCTCCCTCAGAAACGCATCTTTCTCTTCATATCACAGACCAAATCATCATCAACAAGATCATCACAAAATTAATAATGAAGCTGCAGACGATTCAGAAATAAGCATTTTCGATGCGCAGAAGTACTTCAATGAAAGCAACAACGTCGTCGACTCCAAAGTGATCAGAGTATCACCAGCCAACGTTATTGATAATCTCGAACGTATATCCGAGCATCGAATTAGCAGCGATGTTTCAGCTCTGCCCAGATTCTCTTCTTCTTCATCAGTTGATAATGGTTATGGAAGAAATTATAATCGGATTCGATCCTTCAATGCAACTCCCACTGCTTCATCGGAAGCCAGCTGGAATAGCCAGACGGGTCTTTTATCAAATCCGCCTGGCGCAATTGCTGTTTCTATGCGAAGCCCTGCAACTATAGAAAAGAAAAGAGGTAGCAGTGCTTCTCGTAAATGGCAGTTTTTTGGACGAAAGTGCCCTTGCTCTGGCAAAAAATCTGTTCAAGTTGAGGAAAAAGTATCGTCAGAACCCAAAACCCCTGCATCTCGTTTATACAACAAAAAGGAAATTATACAAAAATCAATTGAAATTCCCGTCGAGAAAAGTTTTCCAGATGAAGAAATCGTCTCTAGTACTCGTAGGATCTCTGCTGAGAATCGTTTCACGGGCCTCGGCCAACGAGTGATTGCTTCATCAGGGAGATCGTATGATACTACTGCTGGGTTCACTTTTCCTATATTGAATCAAACATCTTCTATGAAATTAGTATTGAATAATTTATCATCCAATACAAATAACACTACTCCTCTCGAAGAGCCGCCTCGAGAATCTTTAGAAATTTTCCAGCCACCGTCGGAAGAACTTCAGAACAGAGTTGCGGTTTCACGACAAAGCTTCACGTTCCCCGCGAGTCCGGGCAGAACCCGGATGACATCTATAACTGATGATGACGTGGCAAGCGATGCGAGCTCTGACTTGTTCGAGATCGAGAGTTTCTCAACATCGCAAACGGTTTCGTATCCTATGTATAGTAATAATCACCGTCGAGATTCTTTGGACGAGGCTGCAAGCTTCAACGCAAGACGGTTAGCCGCCGCTACAAATGGTAACAACAACATAATGTTTAGGAGTCCGGATGAGCCAGTACTGACGCCGTCAATAGCAGCAACTGAGTGTTACGAGCCGAGCGAGGCCAGCATCGACTGGAGCGTGACGACTGCTGAAGGGTTTGACAGAGGGAGTGTTACGAATTTCTCAGTGACAGCGTCAGAAGTTGATGACATGGCAGTGATGATGAGGCATGAGAGCGGCGGAGGCGGGAAGAAGAAGGGGAACAGTAGTGGGGGAATGATGTTGAGCTGTCGATGTGAGAAGGCGGTGAGCGTGGTGGGGCCAAATCCAGTGAAGTGTGTGGCGGGTAGTGGAATGAGGCATGTGAGTAGTAGGACATGCAACGTCAATTATAACAAGCCACCGCTTGCGAGGTCTCAATCTCATACATTGTCCCTACCTTTCGCCTCATAGGGAGCAAGCTGTGATGGCATCATTAATTCATCTGCATACATATCGGCCGTTTGATTGCCGCCACTTTTTTAAGTTATAAAAGCTCAATACTCCTTTGCTTTGCACTTTTTTTTTTTTTTTGGTTTTTGAGTTTCTTTTCTCTAATTAGTTCTATTTTGTTTCTTTGTTCAAGATTTGGTGTGATCTGGTTTTTGTGTGTAAAACAATGTTGTTGATATAAATATAATTGATCAATAAAATATGCATTATTGACAATTTTGCTCATGTAAATTCATATACAAAATTATTTCATACTTGATTCTTCTTGATATGATAGATATGATATGACGGTGATTTATCAATTTGTATAGTACAATGTTATATATACATACACACATATGTATACATGTATATACACATATATGTATTCTGACTGAGTTTGATTCTTTGTATGTTATTCCGCACTTGATGTTGATGTGTTGGGAGTGAAATCGAGTGTCATATTAACACTCTAATACTCAAGTCAAATTTAAATTGAGTGTGACGTTAACACTCCAATACTCAAGTCAGATTTTTCTATTGACTTGTGAAGGTTGTTTACAAAGTAATTAATACTTAGAAAAAAAAATGTTTAAATGATGTGTTTCATTGAATGTCTTTTAGGATTGATTGATCTATACATTTCTTGGATCAATCAATCATTTATTTATAGTTATGTAATTCCACTATTAGTTGTGGATTAGTGTTTGCGTCCGGAGCATATTTGATATGTTATGTTATATTATTGTATGTTTAGTTTAGTGAAATGTGATTATGTCATTAATTTCATATGTCGTGCAATGTATTTGTATATTGAAATAAATGGGTTATAATTAAACTCTATTAACCTGAGTATTTCGGAATGTTCTTCGATTTTTTGATGGATTTATTCTATAGTTAATTTACACTGGATATTTGTTATTCCGGATTCCCAAAGTGAAAATATATCGGAAAATTATTGGTCACATGATAGTCATGTGACTCTCAACGGTAATATTCTGAAAAAATGCTTATTCCGAAAGTTTGTTTGATACAGATATTTGACACCTTATGTATACTACAATTGTATTACATGTGTCTAAATGTTATTGGACCTTCCACTGTCACTGCAGTTCCACTAAAAAATCTTGTTGGGGAAGTTTTGCTTGGAGATCGACACTTGGCCTATGATAGTAGGGTGATGACCTACAATATCATTATAAAAACTTCATATTTTACTATTATATATTTACAAAACTTTATATTTTATTACATTTCATGATAGAGATTTCACACTTCACTATAAATTTTTTTTTATTAACAAAAATGCAATAAGTTGTAAGTGTAAGTAAGAATATAATAGTAAAATTTTATATCTTAATACTTCTTTAAAGGTGTACTTTTCTGCCTCATGCTTTTCTACGAGATATTTTGTCCGCTTTGGATATCTGACGAAGGTGTCCCTGGTGATCGGGGATTATCCTCCTGAGCTGTTCTGTATGGTTTTGTTCTCGTAAGGAGCTTCATCCACATGGATGTGATTGTTGGGCGTGTACCGACTCTCACTTGGCTTTTGCGAAGCGATCAGATATTGAGTGGCATAGAGACCCTCATAGTGACTCGAACCTTGAATTTTCAATTCATATATACGTTATAAGTCACCATATGGTACCGCCGGACGTGGCCTATATATAATTGTAGTTGTAGTATTATTCTCATTTATTATTTTTTAATTTATAAAATAGTGAAATGATATTAACCCTATATATAATTGTAGGTGTAATATTATTCTCATTTGATAATTCTCTAATAGGAAAATTTTTGATACCTGTGATAACATATTATCTATATAGAAATCCGATAATATTTATAAAATAATAAATAAATAATCATATTTAATATAACTCCACAAAATATGTGACAAATAATTTCTCTCTCCACTAAATACTGCACGTATTGTTAATAGCTATTGATGAAGGCCTCACATTCGGCCTTGAAATACAAACAAGAGTAATGATATTTAACCCCCTCGAGTTATCTCACCAAACCCCACTACTTAATCAACTCCATTAAAAAATTTAAATTATTTTTTCCTCTCAATATATAATGTTTAATTATCATTTTATCCTTACAATTCTTATTATTTTTTTCATACACTGCAATTTATAATCTATTCAACTTTCAATCTTTCTCAATTTTTAAATATTTTATTATTCTTCTTTTTTTACACGACTTTCTTCTTTTATTTATTTTTAATTATTTCTTCATTTTCTTTATTCTTTTCCGTCGGAAAAAAAGTTTAACTCATTAGTGAAATATTAAAAGTGGTGATTAATTTAAGGGAAGCAGAAACTCATTTTTTTTTTAAATTCTAGCTCATTAAAAAAAGAATAAAAGTGGTAATTAATTTTTTGTGCTTCTTTCCCTTTTTAATTTAAGGGATTAAGAAAAGGATAACTAATATATATATTGTTGATGGTGTTTTCAGGTACTATGACATTTAAAGCAGCATGACGAGGATATGAGGGTAATTCCTTGTTTGGGTGAGATCATCAAAGTCAACCCGACCACTTTGCAATAAAAGAACAAGCACCTTACGGTTTCAAACCGACCACAACAGAAATAGACCGAGCACTTTATGACCGGCAACCGATCACTTGGGTTCAGATAGCCGGGCACTATCAGGTCGACAGCAGCATTCTCAGCATAAAGAACTATCATGACCGACCACATGAAAACCGACCAGATGGCGAGATATGCTCAAGATGATGACACCCTATTCATGTGGATAAGATGAAACGAATTATCCTACTTTCACAAGGAAATGAAGTCAGAATCCAAAAAGGAAAAAGAAAAAGTGAAGGCAGATATTAGACCAGGAATCCTTACAATAGGAGAACACTGATTCGACCAGGAATTCTTATACGAATAGGAGTCTGATTTCTGTACTATTATAAATAGGAGAGCAGAGTATGTGTAAAGGGGCATAAAAAAAAAATCAGTGATCAGAATCATCAAGCTCTGACTTGTAAAACACAAAAAAAGATATGAGAAGCGTGTTTAAGTAATAAAAGTGTCATCCTGTTTTTGTCCGTGGACGTAGGTCGGATCCAAATCCACTGAATCACGTTAAATCTCCTTGTTGATTGGCGTGTTTATCTGTCTTTTGCTAAGTTTGCTTTTGGTCCCCCATAACCAAACAAATTCACTATTGAAGGAGGATTACCTCGGAGGTGATATTCCCATATTACCCTGAGACCAAAATCAGCCGTCAACAGTTGGCGCCGTCTGTGGGGAATCAAACAAAAAGCAACTCGCGTAGTGAGACGATGGCGGAAGGCGGAAACCACCAATCATCAGGGAGCTCGGCTGCAGATTGGATGGAGAAAATCGAGGAGAACCTAAGGAAAGAAAGGGAGGAAAACCAAACTCTGCTAAAGACCATAGTAGACCAGTTGGAAAAGGTAGAAAGAGCGCACAACGGAAAATTCGAGACCGGGACCAACCGACGAAGGAACGAAATAGCAGAGGGAAAAAGAATTGTTGAAACAAGTGAAGACGACAGACCCCGGAGGAGGGGCCCCTACAGGGTAAGATCTGTGGTGGTTCAGAAAGATTCCCAAACTGAAGACATGTGGGAGGAAGAGGATGACAAATCGTCACCAGACTCCTCCTATGATAGCCCTCACGACACCAGGAGGAGAGGGGAAGAATATGACGAAAGAAGGCGGGAAGATACCGGACCTGAGAAGCACCACGCCCAAGACAACAGAAAGAGAGGAAACCGCAAGAGGCGGCATGAAGCCAAAGACAGCAGCATGAAATCTTGGCTACGGGAGGAGCTAGCCAGATGGGGAGTATTCCCAATGAAGACATAGGAGATGCCCGGGACGGTAAAGATGAGTCCCCCCTCATAGAAGAAATAAGGTCAGAAAAATTCCCAAAAAGATTCAGCATGCCAACCATGACGCCATACAAGGGCCATACCGATCCCAAAACCCACATCGAAGGCTTCGTCCTGCTAATGGAGGTACAATGGGTAACGGGGGACGCCATTTGCAAAGTGTTCCCCTTAACTCTAGCCGGACCGGCCATCCTATGGTATAGAAGCCTAGCCCCAATAAGCATCAGCAGCTTCACACAACTAAGAAAGTCATTCATACGGCACTTCAGAGGGGCTTATGAAACAAGGAGACGATGAACCTTTGAAAATATTTATTGAAATATACCACAATATGGTACTCGAAGTCGGAGGGTACGAATCCCCCGAGGCCCTGGAAAGCTTGAAGGGAGCCTTGAAAGTCGGGAGGCTATGGACTCACCTAAGGATCTAAGACACCCAGGACTACGCCACCGCCCTGGAGGTGGCCCGAAAATTCGTTTTATTAGAGAACGAGGAAAAAATATCCCGAAAATGGAACACCATCAGAGAAAGAACCACAAGGGAGGGCGCCCCCCGTCGTGTAGAAAAAGAAGCCAGAAGACCACCCCCGAAGCACAAGGAGTTCAAACCACTGCACTGAGACAACCAAGAGAGAAGGGCGCCGACCCAAGTAAACCATGTGGTCGGTGAAGATGCTTACATTCCCCTAAAGAAGCCACTGTGACAAATTGTCATGGAGATCCAGGGGAAAAGCCTCTTAGTAGAACCCGACCAAAGAAGATTTCCCCCGGATAAAAGGAACCAAAAAGCTTATTGCGTACACCACAACTCCAGAGGACACGCAACGGACGGGTGCAAAGATCTACGGGAACAGATGGAAGACCTAGCACGAAACGGATATCTGAACAAATACATTGACCACAAAGTTATGACGACCAGACAAAGAGCACGTGACCGCCAAATCAATATCATCGCATGAGGGAGAACACTAGCCGGAAACTCTAACCGATTAAGGAAAGACTACAGCAGAACCCGATGACCGGACGTCCTTGAAACAGAACAGGTCACAGGGCTCCAGGGAAGCCGCTCGGTACCGATAATGTTTACCGATGAGGATACCCGAGGAGTAAGTTTCCCTCATGACGATGCATTGATAATCAAGGCAGTAATTAGCGGGTCGGAAGTAGACAGAATCCTAGTGGACCCCGGAAGCGCAGTTGACATAATTTCCAAAGAAGCACTGGACAACCTAGGGGTGGAGTATGCAACCCTGACCAACGATAGCACTCCCCTATACGGTTTCGGAGGATCAGCCGTCATCCCACTAGGAATGATACAGTTGGCAATGACAGTCGGGACATATCCCCGGACCCAGACAATCATGACAGACTTTGCTGTAGTGGACTGCATGAGCAGCTACCAGGCCATCGTCGGACGACCTTTCATGATAAAAACAAAAGCCGCAATGTCCTGCTACCACCTAAAACCGAAATTCCCCACCCGGGAGAGGATCGGGATCGTATGCGGGAGCTAGAAAACGGTTCGCAGCTGCTTCGCAACTCTCTCACGAGAGACTCTCTACATCAAAAAAGATGTCCGAAAACGACAAAGAAGCTTGGGTGAAGTCTAAAAAAGCCATGGAACGCCGAGGCCACTTGACTATTCGGCTCGGGGCTGGATTACGTTCCGCCGAGGCCACTATGATAATCGGCTCGGGGCTGGATCTTGTTCCGCCGAGGCCACTTGACTATTCGGCTCGGGGCTGGATTACGTTCCGCCGATGCCTCTTCATTATTCGGCTCGGGGCTGGATTACGTTCCGTCGAGGCCACTACGATAATCAGCTCGGGGCTGGATCTTGTTCCGCCGATGCCACTTGACTATTCGGCTCGGGGTCGGGTTACGTCCCACCGAGTCACGCTTATTGGCCTGAGGAATGAACATTCCCCCAGAACCAAGTATCTCTCTTGGCTCGGGGTCCTCAGGGGCATACTCGATGCATATGATCCGTGAGAAGCATAGCACAAGGAGGGATGATACCCCCGTGGCGATTTCTTACTCCAGTGTTGCCAAACATAAGGAGGAACATGTCCTTAATGTGTCGAACACTCTTTTGATCCTCACCTACCCGATGTAATGGATCCGTGGGAAAGCATAGCGCGGGGGGTGATGACACCCATGTGACGATTGCTAGCTCCAGTGATGCCGGACCTAAGGAGGAAAATGCCCTTAGTATCCCGGACACTCTTAGATCCATTCATCATTTTGGATCCGAGAGAGGCGCAGCACGGGGATGCGTTGTGCCCCTGTAGCGTGTGCCTACTCCAGCGTGGTAAGGAGGAGCCCTCACACAAATACACAGGCTCCACAGTGACCTGATGTATAGAGGATGTGCCCTTACCATTTTAAACGCTCTTTGATCCAAATCCCGGTTCGCCGGGACGCTGAATTGAAAGATTCAGAATTGTGTTTTGGAGACCTCGGACAGGACGCTGTTCTGAGGCATCCCTGCTGATTGTTTATGCTTACGAAAACATTTTTTGGGATAAGTGCCAAAGTCACCCCCACCTTTTAAATTTATTTTCCAAAGTTTTTATTTTGTTTTCCACTGGTCTGACAAAGGGACGCCCGCGTCAGATTCGGTAGGGCTTCAAAAGGTTGATTCGCTTCCCTTCTGAGCAAGTCCCATTGATTAATCGGCTCGGGGCTGGATTCGTTCCGCCGAGGCCATTTGGATAAATCAGCTCGGGGTCGGGTTACGTCCCACCGAGTCGATTTTCGTTGGACTGAGGAGGTAACATTCCCCCAGAACCAAGTGTTTTCTTCAGCTCGGAGTCGGGTTACGTCCCACCGAGTCGGTTTTCGTTGGACTGGGGAGGTAACATTCCCCCCGAACCAAGTGTTTTCTTCAGCTCGGGGTCGGGTTACGTCCCACCGAGTCGGTTTTCGTTGGACTGGGGAGGTAACATTCCCCCAGAACCAAGTGTTTTCTTCAGCTCGGGGTCGGGTTACGTCCCACCGAGTCGGTTTTCGTTGCACTGGGGAGGTAACATTCCCCCAGAACCAAGTGTTTTCTTCAGCTCGGGGTCGGGTTAAGTCCCACCGAGTCGGTCTTCGTTGGACTGGGGATGTAACATTCCCCCAGAGCCAAGTGTTTTCTTCAGCTCGGGGTCGGGTTAAGTCCCACCAAGTCGGTTTTCGTTGGACTGTGGAGGTAACATTCCCCCAGAGCCAAGTGTTTTCTTCAGCTCGGGGTCGGGTTAAGTCCCACCGAGTCGGTTTTCGTTGGACTGGGGAGGTAACATTCCCCCAGAGCCAAGTGTTTTCTTCAGCTCGGGGTCGGGTTATGTCCCACCGAGTCGGTTTTCGTTGGACTGGGGAGGTGACATTCCCCCAAACCAAGTGTTTTCTTCAGCTCGGGGTCGGGTTACGTCCCACCGAGTCGGTTTTCGTTGGACGGGGAGGTAACATTCCCCCAGAACCAAGTGTTTTCTTCAGCTCGGGGTCGGGTTACGTCCCACCGAGTCGATCTTCGTTGGACTGGGGAGGTAACATTCCCCCAGAGCCAAGTGTTTTCAGCTCGGGGTCGGGTTACGTCCCACCGAGTCGGATTTCTTTGGACTGGAGATGTAACATTCCCCCAAAGCCAAGTACCTTCCTCAGCTCGGGATCGGATTACATTCCTCCGGCTCATGTTGTCCCCCACGGAGGGGTCTCAAATGTTCGAAGAAAAGCAAAAGAAGAAAGAGATAAGAAATACATAAAGATATACATATATATGTCAAGATACAGCTTGAAATGTTATTACAAAAAAACTAAGTATACACAGGGCCCCGCCCGGGTTACCCCTTCTCAATCAACCCGAACAAGGGCGAGACATTCTTCATCGGCTGGTTCAGACGTCAGTTGGGTAGGCTCGGCCTCGGAAGGGGGAACAACAGCTTCAACCACGTCAACCTGGGAAACCCCTGCTTCAGGGACAGGAGCATGAACCTCAGGGCGGACTTCTTGGGGAACATGAGGGACCGGAGCAACCGAAATTAGATCGGGATCCATCGCCTCCTCAGAAGAAGGGGGAGCCACTTCTGAAACTCCTCCTCGGACATCTCCCCCTTGCAAAAACTGATGGCCGCGTAGATAGGATCCATGTTCAGACCTGGCAGTACCATCGATATTAGTTCAGCATAATCACCAACCCCTTCAAGGCGGATATCATCCTTCTCGGCCTCAAGATCGGCATCTCTCCTCTCAAGATCATCCCGAGCCCGCACCATTTGTTCGTCGTTGGCCTTCAGTTTGGCTTCAACATTTGACACCTTCACTTTCAAAACGCCGATCTCAGATTGGGCAGCCTTCAAATCCTCCCTAGCAGAGTCGGCAAGTTTTCGCTCCAACGCGGCAGCAACCTTAAGAGCCTTGTTTGTTTTAAAAGTCTCAATTGCAGTCGACTCTTGATTCTTTATCACCTCCTCCCGCTCGGCCAGTTTAGCCTTCACTTCTGTAAGACGATTCTGGAGTCTCTGGGCCTGACCACCCTCAGACAGTAGGCTCAAGAGGAGGTCCTTATTTTTAGCCATAAGGTAAGTAGCCTGCACAAAAACGAAGAAGTCAAGATATGAGATAAAGAAAACCGAGACCCGAAATCAGAAGGGAGAAGAGTAAAACTACCTTTGCCATTTGGGAGCTCATCTCGGTCACCAAAGCCTCAGGAGAGATGTCTTCATATCTCGAAACCTCCCCCGGAGGAATCACCTAGGCCAGTTCATTAAAGGTCGACACTAAATGGGAAGTAGCCTCCCGGATGTCTTCCCCCAAATCATCTACACCGAGGATCACAGAACCTTTTCGTTTCTTGGAGGAGCCCCCAGACGATTTTTTTCCCCCGATGGGCATCTTTCTTCTTGCCCTGGACGGGCTCCTCCTCCTCCTCTTGAACCAACTCAGTCTCCTCTGACCCGAACTGATGCCTCCTTTTTCTAAAAGGCTTCGGCGGACTGACAAGATGAGCAGATCCTGATGACGGCGCACCAGAAGGAGAAGATAGACCTCGAGCAGCCGGCTGAACCTTCCCCTGAGACACCCTCTCAGCTTCAACAGATTCAGGATGTGCTCGGGAGGTTCCAGTATCAGCGCGGCCGGCCTTCTTCATGGTACTAGCCAACTTCTCGAGATACTTTGGTCTCTTCGACATACCTGCAAAGAACAAAGACAAAAGAAAGGTTCAGGACCCAAGCATACAAAAAAAGGGGAGAAAGAAGACATCAAACATGATAAATAAGCGAAGGAACCAGCTAAGAAGATCAACAGACATCTACCTATCCGACCAGAGACCTTGGGAGGAGCGGCCCGTATAAGTCCCGACTCAACAAAAGCTGCATCATTTGCCAACTCCCTCCAGAGACCGGCGTATCGCCGAGCCCATGATACCCGCCTCCGGACTTGGCGGGAAACCTTGGGAGCATCCCTCCAACAGGCTGGAGAAATAAAAGAAGTCAGGACCCTAAAAGCATGAAGCTAAGAAGAAAAGACACATAAAGATGATAAGGAACCCCTAACCTCCCGATCTGAAGATGTCCGGAACCGAGACGTCCTCTTCAAACAATCTCAGGACCCGGGCCCTCGCCCGGATAAAATCGCCCGGCTAGAGGCAGCTGAAGAATTGGAAGAAGTCAACCTGTTCGGACCGAATAAAAGTATAAAGATAGGAGAGAACTTGGATGAAATCCTAAAAAAGGGCCTGCTGGAATGCCTATGGGAATACCCCGACATCTTCGCATGGGGACACGATGACATGCCCGGAATTGATCCAAAGTTTATCAGTCACCGCTTGGCAGTAAACCCAGCACACCATCTCTATATAGTTCCCGGCACCAACTTGCACACTCGTTGGAACCGAGAACTAGGGGACAGATGTTGATGGTGTTTTCAGGTACTATGACATTTAAAGCAGCATGACGAGGATATGAGGGTAATTCCTTGTTTGGGTGAGATCATCAAAGTCAACCCGACCACTTTGCAATAAAAGAACAAGCACCTTACGGTTTCAAACCGACCACAACAGAAATAGACCGAGCACTTTATGACCGGTAACCGATCACTTGGGTTCAGATAGCCGGGCACTATCAGGTCGACAGCAGCATTCTCAGCATAAAGAACTATCATGACCGACCACATGAAAACCGACCAGATGGCGAGATATGCTCAAGATGATGACACTCTATTCTTGTGGATAAGATGAAACGAATTATCCTACTTTCACAAGGAAATGAAGTCAGAATCCAAAAAGGAAAAAGAAAAGGTGAAGGCAGATATTAGACCAGGAATCCTTACAATAGGAGAACACTGATTCGACCAGTAATTCTTATACGAATAGGAGTCTGATTTCTGTACTATTATAAATATGAGAGCAGAGTATGTGTAAAGGGGCATCAAAAAAAATCAGTGATCAGAATCATCAAGCTCTGACTTGTAAAACACAAAAAAAAAGATCTGAGAAGCGTGTTTAAGTAATAAAAGTGTCATCCTGTTTTTGTCCGTGGACGTAGGTCGGATCCAAATCCACTGAACCACGTTAAATCTCCTTGTTGATTGGCATGTTTATCTGTCTTTTGCTAAGTTTGCTTTTGGTCCCCCATAACCAAACAAATTCACTATTGAATGAGGATTACCTCGGAGGTGATATTCCCATATTACCCTGAGACCAAAATCAGCCGTCAACATATATTAAAAAAATTAAGAAGAAGACAGCCTTAAAAAAAACGATGAAAAATATGAAAATATTTTTTTTTAAAAGAAGAAGAATGTATGTATTTTGCTAGATTACAGTTTGCAGGGACGTATGAATAAGATAAAATAATTACAAGGGTAAAATATGATTTAATAGGATATATTGAGAAAAAAAAAATTAATTTTAAATTTCATAAGGGGTTGATTTAGAAGTGGGGGATCACTTAGGGGTGGCAATTTGGGTCAGGATTCGTTTATTCGTTCGATTCGATTCGTTTTAAAGCGAATACAGGTTTGAAAAAATGGATTCGTTTAATAAATTGGTCAATTCGAATCGATTAGTTTATTAAACGAATCGAATACGAATTTAGGCTCATTGATTCGTTTATTCGTTTAAGATTCGTTTTATTATTTTTATTTACTAGTTCTTGTTAATTTTCAATTAAGATTCGAGAAATTATAGTAATGATCATATAAAAAGTAATATTTCCTATATTTGGTGAGGTATTTTTAGTAAATATATTAATTACATATTTCATATGTATATATTTATGAAGAATTAATGTAAATCAAGTGTGGTAAATTATTTTATTAAATAATATCATTGACTAAACGAATATTCGTATTCGATTCGTTTAATAAATGAATCGAATACGAATCATGATATTATGATTCGTTTAATAAACGAATCGAATACGAATCCATCATATTTTGATTCGATTCGTTTAGGATTCGATACAAATTCGATTCGTTTTGCCACCCCTGGATCACTACTCTACAAACAAAGGTTTCTGTTGGGCCCTGACGGATAGGCCCATTATGTAAATGCTAATGTACAGAGTATTAGGCTCAACAAGAAGTTCGGTTCCCTCAAGAAGACATTAAATTTCAAACAACGAAAACAATTTTGAGCGCACTCAGTCAGCTAACGGAAAACAGCTGCCGCATTGACTAGCTTGCAAGCACCCGTGGTTTTGGCTTTAGAGGTTACAAGAAAATGAGTAGCAGAAAGTTTTCGAAACACGAAAAATAAAGAAACCGCTGGCAGCAGCTGTACCACCAACTGAAACTAATAGCTTGGCCTTGGCATATGAAATCCATGGGCTCCATCTTAATTACTTTTTTATTTATTTTTATGCTTTCACAGTCCATATTTATAATAAATAGCATGCATGATACAAGACATCGGAAACCTGTAAGCAGTCAATTCATATTTCAAATCTTTTGAAAACACTCACATCAAAGAAATATCTTAGCGTTATTCATGGCTTCTCTCGTACTTCTCGTTTCTGAACTTCTACGTATTCAAAACCCAGATTTGGGTTCTGTGGAAACAATACTCTATTCTTGTTCACTTCCACCATATGTTGCCACCCAAAATCTCTTGAGAAATGAAGCTGACAAAGTCTTGGAAGCTGAAGAAGATCTGCGAGACTCAAGGATTTGTGTCGACATGGTGGTCTGGCCTTAGTTTCAAATTCACCTTACTGTCTTTTCTTTGTTTTATAAATAAACAAACACCAGGTCGAGTGATATGTGTTGCTTTTGGATGTTTAGTTTTATCAAATGTTCCGTTTTCTTTTGGGCTCACATCTTGTAATTCTAACATTCCATATTTCTTTGAATTACTTATTTTCTTAATTTTATTTTACTTGTAGATCCGGATTATGTATAACTCGATGAAGCCTATACATCGCATTTCTTGGGAATCATCTCCGGAACTTGATCTCCAAAACTCACAAAATAAAGACTAGATATGATCCCAATAAATTCTAGACTTAAGTTGTGAAATTATGCAACTTCAGCTATTCCAAAAGCTTCAATCTATCACATAAATACATTATCTAAAGGGTAAAAACTAGCAGAGAAAAAACATGTTAGCAGATTTCAGCAATCGTAAAGTATAAACAGAGATTAAGATTTACATTCTACGAGCATGTTTAGTGGATAACAATGGACATTCAAGCTAGACATTACGGTAATTTTGTGATTACAGACAGGACGACTACATCAAGCGAAAAGCTCGGCAACCTTTTTAGTTCTACACATGTTGTTTGATGCAGCTATGAAGTATCTGAACAAATAAATCCCCATGCCATCACCGAGTCCGCAAATTGCCAATAACAATAAATAGCTACGAAAAGGACTATGCTAATGCTAATACAAATCAAATATTCAATTAAACATACAAAATACATCAACAACCACATATAGTTTAACTTGCAATACCAATCAAATCACCCATCTTCATGGTTGGTGCTGTCTCCAATCAAATGAATGCCAGATAGAATACAATCTGAAGAAAGGTGAAACTACTACCAAATGCTCAACATAAACACCACAAAAGAAACACAAATCAAATATACATCGCCAGCATATATGCAAACAATCAATTCTCATAATAGCACAGGATGCGACAACTCGCAAATCAGGAAATTTAAGATCATTTCTACTTGTTATCAACTTAATTTAATATTTGGTAATCACCTTTGTTATTATTCATCATTAACTTGTTTTTTAAAGTAGTAAACATCAGTCAAAGACATGTAACAGATTTATAAATACAGACCAAATATTACTGTTAATTAATTATTGTAATGAAAATACGACCTCAGGGCAGCTTACTTAGCCGGAATCTTCTCGTATCCCATCTTCTTAGGGCTCAGATCATCAACGTCGTCACTGAATTCCTCGTGTGAATTGCGAGAATCATGACGATTAGCAAAGAGGATCCACACCAAATACATGGTAACGGCAGTAAGAGAACCGCACCCAACGCCGAAAAGCAAAGCGACGACGACGCTGAGAATGTCCTTGGTACGATCGCGGAGAGAGGAGGAGAAGTACTCGAAGGGCAAAGCGCGGGGCTTTTGCTCGTGGATGAGATGGTGCTGATCCTGATCGTCGATTGATGGGAGAATCGGACGGTCGAGGAAGATTAGGGGACGGTGGGGACTGAATCGGCGAATTTCGGTGAAGATTGTGACGAATCCAGTGGGGTTGTCGGAATTAGGGTTATGGGGATTGAAATGGATTGAGTAAGAGGAAATGAAGAGGGTCTTGCAAGGCCTTGCTGATGCTGAAATTGAGAGAATGCCGATGAATATTGTCAGAGCTAAAAGGAGACGCTGAGTCGATGACGCCATTGATTCGTACTCACTACCTACCCACACAGCTTCGATTGGAGCCTCTGATTTGTGGAATTCAAGTGACGATTTTTTCAGCTTCAATTGGGGGTGGTATTGATAAATACCAATCTGTTTTTGAAAATGCAGGAATGTTTCTTAGATATCCACATTTGTGACTTTATTAGAAAAAGCCCACAAGTTTATCAATATTTTTAAGTGCATTTTATATGAGGATCCTTGGACTTCAGTTACAAATTAAAATACGAACAGTTTGTGTAATTTGATCATTAAAATCCTTCTCGATATGTAATATTTCTTTATCATCCATTTTAGGTCTTTTGGCCATCGTTGATAGTCAAGTGTCAGTCAATGTTAAAATAATGTACCGTTTGATGAAAAGTATTAATTGAAAATATAAACTAGCTTATAAATATTACAGTGAGAATTAAACTAACAAATAAGCTTACCAAATTCTCTACCAAATATTATATACAAGACCATCAACGAAACAAAACCTATAAAATTCCACTGCTGCCACCTTCCATCGCTGCCGTTTGCATCCTCTTTGGAGACCTTGAATTGGAAGTCGAAGGTAAGACTTAGGGCGAGTTTGGTAAGAATAATATAATGGGAGTATAAGATAGTATTACAATTTATTTGTTTACTGTGTTCTTACAATCGATTTTGAACAAGCAGTAAACCGAAAAGAAAATAAACAACAGTGATACAATTAACAACAGTAAACAGAAATAATAAAACAGAGGACAATTGACAGGAGCAGTAAAGCAATGAAGAATTCTGAGGCTTGTTGAAGGGGACAACAATCTCCTTAAAACAAATTCGCCCCCTACCGAAGGTGCAGTAGAACTTGAGATGCTTGTTTCCCAGGATGCAACGGAAACAAACAAGTATGGGCACCACCAATCTTGTTTCCAACGAACCACAAAGTGTTTTGAACTCCCCAAAAAGATTTTCGAAATTCTAGTAGTGTTTTCCTTGTGTGTACTGTGTGTGTTCCCAAAAAACGAAAAACACTTCATTATTAAAAGAAATTATAATGCCAATTAAATCTCATCAATGAGAGGATTTTCACTTGTTGTAACCATCAAACTAATTAAATTAGTTGTTATGGAATTCAAAAGATTGGAAAAAAAAATAAAGAGACATCCAAAATTGGCTAGGCCGGGCCTGCACATTTTGGTCCGACATTCGTGTACGCAGGTGCACACGAGCAAAACTTGATTCGGATGATTTGCACCCCCCCCCCCCCCGCGCACGTAGAGAGAGCCTCTATCCTTATAACTCTTACTCATCTACATATGAGCAATCATATATAAGCATAATATTCACTCTATAGCTTTCCCATATGGGACAAGCTTACTTTTCTTTATTTTCCAACACCAATGGGTGAACTTTGAGCAACAATTTCTCATTCACCCAAGCACCATTTTAAGCATATGAATATACCATTTCGAAGTACTCACGGAGGAGTATCTGAATCATTCAATAACAACCACTAACACGAAGTGGACCATGCTTAAAATTGAGCCTCAAAATGCTTATGCATAAGCATTTTTCCAACAATCCCCCACATGAATGAAATTGGCGAAAAACGTCGAATAAAATTATTTTATAAAACATTTTATTTTGACCTAAAAAAGTTCAACGGTTCAACACCTGCATAGGATAGGTAGGCCTCAGCCTTTGAACCTTCCATTGTGAAAATATATCTCATTTACTGGCTGACAGTGGACGCGATGTCATTGAACTGTACTGCCGTTCATGTAAATGGAGAACATATATCACACAGATGTTTTACCTAACACATCTGAGTTCTCATTGTTATGCTCATTTTGGCCATGAACATCAACCTGGTTCTGCAAGAGTTTCTAAGAATTGTGCCCCGTACAATTCCCTTTGAAGTGGCCCCACTTCTCTCTCACATAGGTGATTTCTTATTTAAGAGCATCTCGTAATACTCTGCTCGGATTTCCGACGCATAAGAATCATTAAAAGCCTTGCTTAACCTCAATCCATACGAGCATCACTATTTCATTTCACCATAGGAATGGACTAGAGGGTAAACCCCACAGTGAACCAATTATGTCTTTTACGAGTAGGTTGTCCCATTGAACCTAGATCTTGGGATCTCCAGTCAACAAGGTTGGGTTTTCCTTCGTAATAAACATTTATCTAATAGGGTTTAGTCCCATTCCCCTCGATGATTTCACAACCTACTCTCTATTTAACCCTTTGGTTAGCGGATCCGCAATGTTATCCTTTGACTTTACATAGTCAATCAAAATAACTCAAGTAGAGAGTAACTGTCTAACGGTATTGTGTCTACGACGAATATGTCTAGACTTACCATTATACATATTGTTATGTGTCCTTCCAATTGCAGATTGACTATCGCAATGAATGCAAATTGCTGGCACTAGCTTAGGCCAACTTGGAATATCCTCTAGAAAATTTCGAAGTCATTCTGCTTCTTCAGCACACTTGTCTAATGCAATGAATTCTGATTCCATTGTAGATCTGGCTATCACAGTTTGTTTGGAGGATTTCCACGATATAGCTGCACCTGCTAGTGTAAACACATAGCCACTGGTAGACTTTGAGTCTTTCATATCAGATATCCAATTAGCATCACTGTATCCTTCGACTACAGCTGGATATCTATGATAGTGCAACCCATAATTACGAGTAAAGCGTAAGTACCTAAGTACTCTCACTATTGCTTTCCAGTGATTAATCCCTGGATTACTCGTATATCTGCTGAGCTTGTACTGTACAGACTATATCAGGCCTTGTACAACTCGATAGATACATCAAACTCCCGATCACTCTAGAGTACTCTACTTGAGATATACCATGTCTCATATTCTTTGATAGGTGTAGACTCACATCTAAAGGAGTTCTAGCCACAGCAGAATCATCATTGTTAAATTTACCAAGAATCTTGTCCACATAGTGCGACTGATCAAGAATAAGTCCATCAGGACTTCTCGAGATCTTTATTCCCAGAATGACATCTGCTAAACCCATGTCTTTCATGTCAAACTTGGATTTCAGAATATTCTTGGTAGATTTCACACCATTTTAACATTACTACTCCCACGACAATCAATATGTCATCAACGTAGAGACATAAAATGACATAGCCAACTTCTGTCTCTCTGACATAAATGAATTTATCACACTTATTGATTTTGAAACCATTCTAACATGGTGTCATCAAACTTTTTATGCCACTGTTTCGGAGCTTGTTTTAATCCATAAAAGGATTTAACCAACTTACAGACTTTCTTTTCTTGTCCTGGAGCTATAAAGCCTTCAGGTTGTTCCATGTAAATTTCTTCATATAAATCTTCATTCAGAAAGGCTGTTTTCACATCCATCTGATGTACCTCAAGATTGCGCAAAGCTGCAATCGCTAGTATCATCCTTATGGAATTTATTCTCGTTACAGGAGAATAAGTATCAAAGTAATCAAGACATTCATGTTGTCTGTAACCTTTAATTACAAGTCTTGATTTGTACTTGTCAATTGATCCATCTGCCTTCATTTTCTTTTTGAAAATCCACTTGGACCCTAACGGTTTACATCCTAAAAGAAGATCCACTAACTCCCAGGTGTGATTTTGTAAGATGGATTCAATTTCACTATTGATGGCATCCTTCCACAAAGCACCATCAACTGACCTTACAGCTTCGTTATAGCTTTGAGGATCATTTTCTAGCAAAAATGTCAAAAAATCTGGACCAAATGATTTTTCCGTTCTAGCTCTTTTGCTACGTCTTGGTTCAAGTTCAACAACTTGTTGATCCTCTGGAACATTTATTTGTTCTCGGTCCTGACTATCTTCAATGATAGTCTCATGTACCCGTTTGTGCACATTTGAATTCGAATTATTTTTACAAGGAAAAACGTATTCAAAAAATGATGCATTCCTCGACTCCATTATCATATTCTTGTGAATATCTGGTATATTAGACTCATGCACAAGAAATCGATAAGAATTACTGTTATGTGCATATCCTATGAAAATGCAATTAACAGTTTTTGGTCCTATCTTCACCTTCTTAGGTGGAGGAATGACTACCTTGGCAAGACACCCCCACACTCGAAGGAATTTATAGGAAGGTACTCTTCCTTTCCACATTTCATAAGGAGTTTTTCCTGCTTCTTTCTTTCCGTGGTACCTTATTTAAAAGGTAATTAGCTGATAAAACAGTTTATCCCCACATATTCTGAGGTAAGCCAGAGCTGATTAACATAGCGTTAATCATCTCTTTCAAGGTACGATTCTTACGTTCTGCAATCCCATTGGATTGAGGTGAATAAGGAGCCGTGGTTTGATGTATGATTCCATTTGTTCACAAAGTGATTCAAAAGGAAAAACATACTCACCACCACAATCACTTCCTAACTCCTTAATTCTTTTATTCAGTTGGTTCTCAACTTCATTCTTATAAAGAATAAATTTCTCTATAGCTCGTTCTGTTCTTGCTTTTCATCAAATACACATAGCAAAATCTCATGCAATCATCAATAAAGGTAATAAAATATTATTATCACCTCTTGATTGTATTGAGTTAAAATCACATACATCGGTATGTATTAGATCAAGTGGTTCAGAGTTTCTTTCAATACTATGAAAAAATGATCTAGTTAGTTTGCCTCAACACAAGTATCACACTTATGTTTGTTATCAATTTTAAAATTGGGAATGTGGTTCATGTTAATTAATTTCCGTAATGAATTAAAATTAACATGTCCTAATCTACCATGCCATAGATTAGAGTACTCAACAATATAAGCAGAAGAACTAGCTTTATTGATATTCTTACGTTTAACAACCATTACATTGAGCTTAAAGAGCCCATCAGTTACATACCATTTTCCCACATACATCCCATTTTTAGTTAAAACTACTTTATCAGACTCGAACACACCATCCGGAATCCGTGCTTGTTCAGAAGTGATCCAGACACAAGATTCTTTCGTATTTCTGGTACATACAGAACGTTGTTCAAAGTAAACTCTTTCCCAGAGGTCATCTTCAGAATCATCTTGCCTTGACCTTCAATCTCAGATGTTGCTGAATTTCCCATGTATAATTTTTCCCCATTACCAGTAGGCTCAAATGAAGAAAACATGCTCTTGTCCGAGCACACATGTCGAGTGGCACCAGTGTCAATCCACCACTCTCTTGGGTTAGAACCCACCAGATTCACCTCAGAAACCACAGCTGAAAGGTTAATGTCTGAAACATCTTGAGTCATGTTTTCCATCACATTAGCCTCTTGATTCTTTTTCTTCTTCGGCAGTCTGCACTCAGAAGACTTGTGACCCATTTTGTCACAGTTGAAGCATCTTCCTTAAAATTTGGATTTCTTGGAAACTCTCCTTTAGGGCCCATCTTTGACCCTTTGTTTTTAGGGTTCTTGTTCTTATGGCCATGTTCAACAACATTTGTTTTGGCCTCATGAGTTATTCCTCTCTTGTCAGATACTCTGTAATCTTCCTCAATTCTAAGCTTAAGAACCAAGTCTTCAATGCTCATTTCTTTTCGCTTATGCTTTAGATAATTCTTAAAATCTTTCCAACCATGTGGTAGTTTTTCAATTATCGAGGCTATTTGGAAGGTTTTACTTAAAACCATCCCCTCAGCATGAATTTCTGCTAGAATAATTTGCAATTTGTGTACTTGACTTAACACAGTTTTGGAATCAACCATCTTAAAGTCTAGGAAACGGCCTACGACAAATTTCTTAGTAAAGGCATCCTCAGTTTTATATTTTCGGTCTAAAGATTCCCAAAGCTCTTTTGCTGTTTTCATCCCGGATACCACTGTACAAGGAATCACTCAGCCCATTCAGCACATAATTCCTACATAGGAATTCAGAATGTTTCCAAGCGTCGATCGCACTGATCACTTGGATATCAATCTCACCCTCCACGGGTACATGAGCATCTTCCTTTAGAAACCTCGCAAGGTTCAACGTGGTAAAGTAGAAAAAACATTTATGTTGCCACTGTTTAAAATTATGTCCACTGAATTTTTCAGGTTTTTCTGCAGCAGGATTGACATGGCTCACATGTCCAACATGTTGTCTAGCCACAGAGGCAGCAACACCTTGGCCAGCCACAGCGGCTGCCATATTAAGCCCAGAGGCTGAAGCAAGTTGGCCAGCCGAAGAGGCTGCCACTGCACTTTGGCCAGCCACGGGGGCTGCCACAATATTCTGGCAAGCCGAAGAGGCTGCCATAGCCATTTGGCCAGCCACAGGGGCTGCCACAACATCTACTGTGTTTGGACTGTTTTCCATATCCACATAGTTGAATTTTGTTTTAAGACTATTACAATTTATTTGTTTACTGTGTTCTTACAATCGATTTTGAACAAACAGTAAACCGAAAAGAAAATAAACAACAGTGATACAATTAACAACAGTAAGCAGAAAAGAAAAATAATAAAACAGATGACAATTGACAGGGGCAGAAGCAAAAGCAATGAAGAATTCCGAGGCTTGTTGAAGGGGACAACAATCTCCTTAAAACAAATTCGCCCCCTACGAAGGTGCAATAGAACTTGAGACGCTTGTTTCCCATGATGCAACGGAAACAAACAAGTATGAGCACCACCAATCTTGTTTCCAACGAACCACAAAGTGTTTTGAACTCCCCAAAAAGATTTTCGAAATTCTAGTAGTGTTTTCCTTGTGTGTACTGTGTGTGTGTTCCCAAAAAACGAAAAAACACTTCCTTATTAAAATAAATTATAATACCAATTAAATCTCATCAATGGGAGGCTTTTCACTTGTTGTAACCATCAAACTAATTAATTAGTTGATATGGAATTCAAAAGGTTGAAAAAAAAATAAAGAGACATCCAAAAATTGGCTAGGCCGGGCCTGCCATTTTGGTCCGACATTCGTGTACGCAGGTGCACACGAGCCAAGCTTGATTCGGATTTGATTTGCACACCTCCCGCCCCCCCGCGCACGTAGAGAGAGCCTCTATCCTTATAACTCTTACCATCTACAATAGAGCAATCATATAAACATAATATTCACCTCTATAGCTTTCCCATATGGGACAAACTTACTTTTCTTTATTTTCCAACACCAATGGGTGAACTTTGAGCAACAATTTCTCATTCACCCAAGCACCATTTTAAGCATATGAATATACCATTTTGAAGTACTCACGGAGGAGTATCCGAATCATTCAATAACTAGACCTGGCCGCCGGTTCGGTTCCGGTTCGGAACCGAACCGAACCGGCCGGTTCACGGTTCCACACTTAAGTGGAAACGGAACCGTAAACCGAACCGGTCGGTTCGGTTCGGTTTACGGTTCCCCTTCCGGTTTTTTTTTTTTTTTTAATAATAAATTTTAAAAAATAAAAAAAATTCTATAATCGTAATGTTTTTTCATACTATCACATCATTTTTATAGAATCTTTTTTTTATAAAATTCTTTTAACATATAATCCTTTTTATAGCCAACTCTTGACTAGTGCTTTCTTTATATAAGCGATGTGAGATATTTGTTACTTGGCTATTGTGTCCCACATCGCTTATATAAAGAAGTCAATAACCAAGAGTTGGTTATAAAAATGATGTGGACATTCATGTTTTAGTATTGCAATTTTAAACCTCATTAAGTCATTATTATTAATTAAAAAAATTGAGATTTACTTGTGGAACCTTACGGTTCCAAGAAAATAATTTTTTTTTTTTTTTTTTACTTCCGGTTCCAACCGGAACCGTACGGTTCCGGTTGGAACCGCTGGAACCGTTCGGTTCCAACCGGTTCGGTCAGGGTAAGAACCCTAACCGAACCGTTCAGGTTCCGGTTCGGTTCCGTAACCGGAACCTTCCGGTTCCAACCGGTTCGGTTCCGGTTCCGAACCGGAACCTTGGCCGGGTCTATCAATAACAACCACTAACACGAAGTGGACCATGCTTAAAATTGAGCCTCAAAATGCTTATGCATAAGCATTTTTCCAACAGATAGTTTATAATATATTGAACAAAAATTAGAGTATAAATTAGAATGGAAAACTAATTCAATATTATGAGATTATAATTTTGTTAGCGTATAAACTAACATTTAACTATGTATTTAGTGAAATGTTTAAACGATATCTTATAAATTTATCAAATTTTAGTTGTAATTGTTGCACTATGTAGGAATAAAATTGGGTTGATATAAAAAAAATAAATAAATTAGGTTGAGTAGTATTGTTGGAGATGAAAAAACAGTTAATTTTTAATCAAATATTGTGATTTATTAAACAGTTAATTGTATTTTGGGATAGCAATAGAAAGCCAATTATCGTAGCATTACAGAGGAGCCCCTCAATGGCAGATGTAGAACAAGTTGAAGTTGGGACAATTAAGCATGCGGTAGAGAACAATTTACAATCTCTTGTAATCGAATCAAACTAGCTGAATGTAGTAAATTTGGTGTTAGGAAAATCTTCTAGTACCAAAGAAATTCCTATAACTCAACTGCCTATAGATTAGCAAAATTAGCCATTACATGACATATAAATGGTTTTTGGAAAGAGGATTTTTCTCCTATTATTGCCTAAGCTCATGGTCCGCTAAGAAAAATCATATGTCCATTACATATATAGACAATGTACTAGTTTTATCGATCTAGTGACCGACCCATATCAATAGATCAAGACCAGAAATAATTTATATCTGAGAGTATACATGATATTTCTCAAAATGAGAGAGTCATCGGAAAACCCTATCCGTTTAGAGATCTATACCATCCCTACATGAAATATTTAGTTAAAACCACGGCTTTAAATTCAATCCATGACTTTATCTTTAACCATGTGATATGATTAAATTGCAACAATTTGTGCTAATGGAGATTCGGTGATAATAAGTAATTTCATAGTAAGACTTCCTCAAATTAAAAATAAAAACAGAGTCAAAGTTGATGGAAATAGTGATCGAGCACCATTTGCTTATTACGTAAATATTTATTATTTATACAATGCAATATTTCTTTATCATAATTATTTATATAAATGTATGGTAAACTTTTACTATTATTCATGTATTGTAAATCTAAGTGTTAGATTACCATAAGAGTTAAGCATTCTGATATTGATCAGAACCTTATATAAAATCAGTAAAGTCCTGACTCTCTTGCAATTATATCACATATATCATATATTGAACTCTCAGGACTTTACTAATTTCATATAAGGTTCTGATCAATATCGGAATCCTTAACTCTTAGGGTAATCTAACACTTAGATCTACAATATGTGAATACTGGCAAGAGTTTACCATACATTTATATAAATAATGTTGATAAAGAAATATTACATTGTATAAATAATAAATATGTTTACGCAATAAATGAATAGTGTTCGATCACCATTTCAAAGAACTTTGATTTTGAGGCAGTCTTATTATGAAACTACTTATTATCACCGACTCTCCATTAGCAAAAATTGTCGCGATTTAATCATATATCGCATGGTTAATGATCAAGTCATGGATTGAATTTGAAGTCGTGATTTTAACTAAATATTTCATATACGGATGGTAGAAATCTTTAAACGGATAGGATTTTTAAATGACTCTCTCCGTTAGGGTCAGAAATCGAAGATGAAAATTTAATATTGGAGATGGGTACCGGATTTTTTAATATTCATTTATTATTGGGGAAAGAGATGGGATCCCCACTTTCAAATTTATATCATTTTTTTAGATTTTTTAGTGAGAAAAAAATTAATTACAATAAGCGTGGATGTAAATATAAAGCAACCTTATATTTTAAAAATATAAATAATAATTGATAATATGAGTACTAAAATGAAACTTGTCAATAATAAAAAAAAAAATCCCAAATTCACACTTCACGAAACGAACTTATCATTAATATTTGTCTAAATCGGTCACTAACTGTAAAAGTAAAAATTCGCAAATTAAATCTATCAGTATTTTTTTCAGAAGATTGAAGAGGATAATTTGGTCGACAATTTTTTTTTTTTTTTTTTTTGTAATTTATATAATAGGCTGACGTAATATTTGATAAGATTCCATAATCAAGATAATTGAAGGGAGAAAATCAAGGAATATCTTTTTTGAATCCTTTGTAATTATATCTTTTATCTAGTAGTTAATCGCTTTCCTATTTCAAATTTCAAACATTGTGTATTTATAGTACTAAATGTCATTGTAAATAATAAGAGAGAATATATTCTTCTTCAACTTGTCTTCTTCAATTCTACATGGTATCAGAGCCCAGATCCCTTCTCTAATTTTTTTTTCTCTCCACAATCTCCAACCTCCGTTCCAATGGCCTCCGACGGTACCCAAAATGTCATCCCCAACACCCAAGAACCTACAAAACCTTTGATCATAGTTGTCATCCACAACTCAATCAAACTCACATCAACAAATTATCTCTCCTGGAAAACCAAATTGAAGCCATTCTCATCGGCTACGATTTACAAAAACACATTGATGAAAATCATCAAACCCCACAACGTACCGTCACCACCAATAAAAGTCACAAATCACCGTTCTCTACCTCCACTCTTACTACCTCTGCGCCTCTTGAAGTTATATATACAGATTTATGGACCTCCCCGGTCTACTCCTTCGACAACTTCAAATACTACATAATCTTCATCGACCATTTCACCAAATACATATGGTTATATCCCTTAAAGCGAAAATCCGACACCCGTGATGTCTTTGTGCGCTTCAAGGCACTGGTCGAAAAATTCTTCAATCGCCCTATCATATCACTCTACTCTGACAATGGGGGGAATACCAAGCCCTCTCTTCCTTCCTAACAATCCATGGAGTCTCCCATCTGACATCTCCTCCTCACACTCCTGAACACAATGGGTACTCTGAACGTCGTCATCGACATATTGTCGAAACAGGTCTTTCTCTTCTTACTCACTCCTACATGCCTCTCTCATATTGGTCCTTTGCGTTCTCCACTGCAATATATCTTATAAATCGCATGCCCACACCGACCTTACACCATCACTCCCCCTATCAAAAACTCTTCGGTCATATGCCGAACTACTCGAAACTTCACAGCTTTGGCTGTCTCTGTTACCCTTGGCTCCGTCCATACACATCTCACAAACTTGAGTCTCGGTCCTCTCCTTGTGTCTTCGTAGGATATTCTCTCACTCAGAGGGCTTATCTCTGTCTCGAGCCTTCCACAAATCGTCTTTACACCTCCCGACATGTCCGCTTCGTTGAGTCAATTTTTCCATTGGCCACAACTCCTTTGTCTCCTTCCCGGGCCACTCCTTACACCATCTCTGAATGGTGCTCCATGACCTTACCGGTCCTGAACCCACCATTGCAGAATGTCGACTCTACACCCAGACAAAATTCCACACCCATCAATGCCCCGAGCCAACCTCACCCTCCATCTCACATAATTCCCACAGGTCCAACCACTTCACAAGCATCAGCAGACCACATATGTCCTATCGGGCATAACCAATCCCGAGCATCACCATCACTTTCCAATCAAACCAATCATAACCGACCACAAACAACTCCACAACTCGACGACCAATCTAACCTCAACCGACCCCCTACGAACAGAAGTCACTCACCCCTCACCAATAATCCACATAAAAACCGACCTCATACACACAGCCGGGTATCAACCCTCCCCAAAAGTACAACCAGCGACACTCAACCTGATCACTCCCGACCACAACCCAACACCGACCACACAAAAACCAACCGAACACATGACCCAACAACTACAGCTTCCCAGACCGACCACATAAAACAAAACCGACCTCTTGCACACTCAACTCCACATCCCATACCCGACCAAACCGAACCCGACCACCCGAATGAATGCTCCGACTTACCCCGTGTCATTGTCACACGTTCCAAGCACAACCTACACAAACCAATTCAAAAACTTAACCTTCACGCCCAGCTTCTGCAACCTACACTCGAACCCACCACCATTACCCAAGCCCTCAAGGACCCTAAGTGGCGCCAAGCTTTGTCAGAAGAATACAATGCACTACTTCGCAATGAGACATGGGAACTGGTGCCACCCTGTTCCGACCAGAACCTGGTCGGATGTAAGTGGATTTTCCGCACCAAATTTCATGCTAACGGTTATATTGACAGGTACAAAGCTCGATTAGTTGCCAAGGGATTCCATCAAAGACCTGGCGTAGATTATTATGAAACCTTCAGTCCAGTCATCAAGCCGACCACAGTTCGGATTGTTCTCAGTCTTGCGGTTAGTCAAGGATGGTCTCTCCGACAACTTGACATCAACAATGCCTTTCTTCAAGGCACTCTCACTGAAGATGTTTATATGTCACAACCTTCGGGCTTCATTGATCGGGATCACCCAAATCACGTCTGCAAACTTCGCAAAGCCATATACGGCCTCAAACAAGCTCCTCGAGCATGGTACCATGAACTGCGTCAATTTCTTCTACAGTCCGGCTTCACCAACTCAATGGCCGACACCTCACTGTTCATCTCCACCAACGCCCAAACCACACTATATCTCTTAGTCTATGTCGACGGCATCATCATAACTGGAAATGATGTTGCAACTGTCCGCCGATTCATAGACCAACTCTCTAAGCGCTTCTCACTCAAGGACCTTGGCCAACTTGCTTATTTCCTTGGGGTGGAGGTTACTAGCCACAACGATGATCTTTTCCTTAGTCAACGCAAGTACATTGCCGATCTGCTCACCAGAACCCACATGATTACCGCCAAGCCAGCCTCAACTCCTCTGGCGACAAACCCGACACTCACGATACAATCTGGATCTCCCTTACCTGATCCGACCGAGTACAGAACTATTGTCGGGAGCCTCCAGTATCTCTCCCTCACTCGACCAGACATTGCTTATACTGTAAACAAACTTTCTCAGTTTATGCATCAACCGACCGATGAACATTGGCATGCAGTCAAGCGTCTACTATGATATCTCTGTGGCACTCTGGACCATGGCATATTTCTCCGCCGAAACTCCCCTCTCTCACTCCATGCCTTTTCCGACGCTGATTGGGCTGGCAACAAGGACGACTTCACCTCCACTGGTGCTTACATAGTTTATCTGGGTCATAATCCTATTTCCTGGAGCTCCAAGAAACAACGCTCTGTTGCACGCTCATCCACTGAGGCCGAGTACCGATCAGTGGCCTCCACTGCTGCCGAACTTAGATGGATTTGTGCTCTCCTTACTGAACTTGGTGTCATTCTCTCTCTCCAACCAGTAATCTACTGTGACAATGTTGGGGCAACCAATCTCTGCTCCAATCCTGTTTTCCACTCACGCATGAAACATGTCGCGCTTGACTACCACTTCATCCGAGAACAAGTTCAAAATGGTCTACTCCGGGTCTCCCACATCTCTGGAGCTGATCAACTAGCGGACGCCCTCACCAAACCGCTTGCTCGGTCTCCTTTCAATTCAATCAAGTCCAAGATCGGACTCTCTCCACGACCGTCCATCTTGCGGGGGCATGATAAGATTCCATAATCAAGATAATTGAAGGGAGAAAATCAAGGAATATCTTTTTTGAATCCTTTGTAATTATATCTTTTATCTAGTAGTTAATCTCTTTCATATTTCAAATTTCAAACATTGTGTATTTATAGTACTAAATGTCATTGTAAATAATAAGAGAGAATATATTCTTCTTCAACTTGTCCTCTTCAATTCTACAATATTCATTGTCATTTTTTTTTTGGATAATCTAAATTAGCTACTTTAATTTTGAATAATTTCATAACTTATTTTTAAGGTATATTTTAATTGATTTTTAAATAAAATTGACAGTTATTCGGGGTTAAGATTTCTCAAGAATCTCTATTAATTACTCAGAGATTTATATACCCTCCCTTCAAATATTATGAGGAAATAAAAGATAAACGGAATATCAAAGATATACGTTAATCCCTTCAGTTAATGGAACACAACATATTTGTAATAATGAATTAGAATTGAAGAATTAAAAGTTATTTAAAAAAAAAAATTAAAATAAAGTTTGTTAAAATAAGTAAATAATTTTATAAAACTGTTGGGAGTTGGGACTAAATATTTTAGACATGAATCCTCAAAAAAATGCTTTCAATTATCCCATGCAAGCCAATTTAGTGAAAGATATAAGCTTTGGGTGACTGATAATTATTTACTATCCGTCTGATGGAGCGTTGGTGGCATTAATGCTAATATTTTAACGCTTCATCAAATGGACAAATTAACGCTAACCTTAATGATTACAAAAACACAATGAGATTATTTTATCACGATGACTTATATTATAGTATTTGTTCCATAATTTATAAGTTAGTTTATATTTTCTGACAATAATATTTATCAAACGCACCATTAGTCTCAAATTTCCTTCTAATTTGTGATTTGACATGATAGTTAACAAACTACCATCGTCTTCTAACAGAGAATGTTTCTTTTCATTTATCCATTCTAATCACAATTAAAGGAGGATTAACAAGCCCAGTCTCTTCGATTTGGGCTTTTCTCAGGCCTAACTATATGTGTGTCTTCAGAAAACAATTAAGTGTATTTAGTATAGCTCAGGATTATCGATCCAATTGAAGATAGCCGTTGAGATATTTAAATCTGACTATTAATTAATTAATTTAATTTTAATATTATGTGACGAAACAGTAGAAAGTAAAGACAAATCGGAGTTAGTGGAATCAGAACAATGATAAAACGACAGACATAAGATTCGTTTCGTTTGGTTTCTCATTTCATCTAACGGCTATTTTTTCTCTCTAACGGACACGTGCTTTTGCCTGCGACCGCTCAAAATTTGAATTGTTCTCTCTCTCTCTCTCTCTCTTCTTATTTGAAATTGTCTTCTCGAACAACGTACCCCTCTCTTTTCTTATCCCTTCGCATTCAACCCATTAACTCGTTCATTCTATTTTTCAAATTCTTTGTTCTTTTGGTCGTCGCAAATGGGTAGTTGTTTGAGTAAGAAGAAAGAAATTGTAGCTGCCACTGTTCCAGTTCCGGCATCAGCTCCTGTTCCGGTCTCTGTTGAAATATCAACGGTGACGGTAGATCCAAATAAGTGTGATAATGCTGATACCCAGAAAGTATTATTACCAAAGCAAGAAACAAAAGAGGGAGTAAAAGAAGAAGAAGGGTTAGTGAAGAAGGAAATATTCGTTATAAAGCACAGAAAGAGCCACGAAAAACGCGCAATTCCTCAACAGAATGAAGAAACAGTTTCGAATGTGACGGAAACTGAGAAGGAAAATGACGAAATTGGAAGGAATATCAGTAACGGTGTTGTGAGGACGTCGAGTTGCACTAAAGAGGAAGTGGATGCGATTCTGATACAATGCGGGAGGCTTAGCAGGAGCAATTCATCTGGGAAGGCGGCTTCTTCGGCAAGGAAGTACTCTGGATCGAAGAGGAGTTATGATTTTGATCAGAACGAGGGTGGATTTGATCAGCGTGATGACAGTGGGGACGCTATTGTTAAGAAGAAGGGGAGTGATGAGGATGACCAAAATCAGAGGCAGCATAGGCATCGGCAATCAAGCAGGCAGTCGCCGGGCTCACGGAGGAGGACGCCGAGTCTCGAAAGAGATCAGCAACAACACTCACAGCAGCGATCTGGGAGTAGTGGGAGACGCGTCAGCAGATCCCCCGGTAGAAGGTCAGAGAACAACTCCGCAACTACTGCGAATGCTAACAGTAATAGGCCTGGGAAAATGGTATCGGTGCCTGCTACTGTTGCTGTAGAATCTGCAACAGCGGCGAATTCTTCTAGTGTTAAGAGGATTTATGTGAAGAGAAATGTTGGTGAGGTTAATGGAGCTGTGGGTTCCAGGACGGCTGCATCGCCTCGCTCGAAGTCTCCGGCGAGAGTGAATGGTAATAATGGGAAGGAGCAGCAGCCTTCACTTAGCCGCAGCTCTTCGAGGAAGGCTGAGCATTCTCCTTATAGAAGAAACCCCTTGGGTGAAATCGACCCAAACTCTACGAGGAAAACTGAGCATTCTCCTTTTAGAAGAAACCCTTTGAATGAAATTGATCCCAATTCTCTCCAGTACCCGCAATCAGCTTGCAACAACAAGGCTTCAAATGTTAATAGCAACAGAGTCCGTAATAAAAGCAGGGATTTTGAAGGAGAAGGCACCAATGTCCTGTACCAGGTACTTGTTAACTTCTCTACTAATAATAATCTTGTCTCTTGCTTTTAGAATGTAACTGGTTAAGCCTGGAAATGAGTAGATCTGTAAGAACCAATTTAAACTTCCTTCTTCTCGTAATAGAAAGGCCAATTTAAACTCCTGTTTTATTGATCTAATTTAATAGCATGAATTAATCTCTAATTCCAATGTATGAATTTAAACTCAGTTGTTGCTTGAGTGACCTGCTAACCTTTTGGCTTGTTTTTGTAGAAGGATTCTTACTGCTCTAACGTTTTCTTGTTCAGTTTCTAGCTTAAAATTTTGTAATTAGATATATGGGGTTTGCCATTGTTGATTTCAATTTAGTAATTTACTGTAATGGAACTTTATGTAGGCTACAATTCAGAAGCCGAATGCTGAACTTGTTGCTCAAGGGACTAATCACAAAGCCAGCAGCAGGGGTACCCTAAACAACAACAAGATTGCGGGTACAGATATTGTAGAAAAGGAACACCAACAGATTCTGGATGAAGTGAAACCTCAGCTGCCAATGACAGGAAATGCAGTGGTAACCTCAGTTACTGAAATCCAAAAACTACAAACTTTAACAAGAACCAGGTCCTCTAGGCGATCCAGAGACCTCGACATCAATCCCGAAACTTTACTGAATCCTACACCATCATACACTGCATTATTGCTTGAAGACATCCAAAACTTTCACCAGAAGAGCACTCCTTCAGTTTCACTACCAGCTTGTGTCACCAAGGCCTGCTCCATCCTTGAAGCAGTGGCAGATCTCAACTCCAGCACCAGCTCCAATCTGTCCTGTGCATTTTCTGAGGACAGAAAAACCCCATCAGCTGATCAGTCTAACAAAAAAAATGCATACAACTTTTCCGCTGGTGTCAATCTTGTTGGGAAGAAAATGACAGAGGCTAAAGACCCCTTTGTCGAATCTGAGGTTTTTGCGGATGATGACCTCATGGAACCCAGCTTTCATAGGTATGTGACTGTAAGGAGAGGCGGTGATGCATTAGGAGGGGTAGATATGGATGGGCAGGAATCATCAGGCAGCAACAGCTATGTGGGTAGTACTCAACAGAACTGGAACTTTTCTTCATCTTCATGGGAACCCAATTCAGCCGATTCAACCGATCGTTGGACATCAAGATCAAACACAAAAGAGGAGGATCCGAGTCCACTAGGTTTCCAGAGACATGCCTTGTCTGAAGCAGCAGGCTCTGATGCAACAAAGGCCAGTCAGGGATTTAGTGGGAAAAGGAGAGACACAGACTACCAGCAGAATGGAAATTGGCGTGGCAGAGTTGCTGTTGCCGCCACTGCCGCTTCAACATAGCATGTTTACTTACCTACGTAGTAACTTTTTTCAGTTTAGACATTTGATGTTTTCACGGTTGCAAACTTTCAACCACTATTGAACAATCTTTGTTCAATCGAAGAAGATTTGTTCTTTCATTGAATTTCCTTGTTTCATGTCTTGTACTCTGTTCATACAGATTTGATTACTTTCATTTCTTATGGACGTAATTATGTGAACAGTATTGCTTCGGGTGTTTGTACTGCTTCAACATGGACTCTTTAGGTATATTTAGGGGTTAGCAAATTAACCGATCCAAACATCGGTTCGATTCGATTTTTCGGTTTATATTTGAGTTAAAACGATCGAAACCGGACCCGTAAACCGAACCAATCAGTTGGGGTTAATTCTTCTAATAAACAGTTCGGTTCGGTTTAGTTTTGAACCGAACCCAAATATTAAAACCGAATCGGTCCGGTTCAGTTTTAACCATTCGGTTTCGATCAGTTCAGAAGTTCTTGAACCGAACGATTTTCGGTTTAGTTCGGTTCGGAAATGTGAGAGTAAGCATTTGGAAAAGTACAACTTTACAGTTACACAGGCCTACACAAGCCAACACGTTTGTAATGAAAGCCAAATCCAACAGCAAAGAATACAAACAAATGTTATCTGGTCATATTCTATATTCTTTTCATAGATCCGCTATCCCGCCATTGCTAAATAGAGGACATAATGGATTGACCCAAAGCGCAATGCTTCCCAATTTCAACGCATTCTGCCGAAAATTATATTTGCTATAATACAGGGACGAAATTGTACCTGCCCTCCAATGTTTTTTTCGCTTCTAATTCTCCTTTTAACATGTAACTATCTTTTCATCCATATACATGCATGATGTTTGTTAGTATGTGTCGCTTTCCAGTTCGTGTTGCCTCGAGACTGCAAATACAATCTTCTAATCGGCCACCTTTGTCGTCTTTGTTGACATATTGTATGAATATACTTCACTTAACACTGCCCCGAAAGTTAACCAAGTATATTGCAACCACAGTAACAGCAGCCCCAACCAGTTGCACTGGTGAGAAACTCTCACCAAGATATATAAACCTGTGGTATATGATTAAAAAAATCAATCAAAAACACTCATGAAGTTAAAATAAGGACACCCAAAAACAAATCAATATACAAGAAAAAGAATGGTAGAATTGTAAAAACAGCAACATATTCATCAGTAATTAATCATAGAAGTGCTTCAACTTCTCTTCTGTTTATAGACCTCTTTCTTGAACAATAGTTTTGACTTTTGATTTTCATTCATTCCATGTTACTGGTTGGATGACCTTACCCAAAGATCGAAGCAAACATTGGTGTTAGAAAGGTGAGGGAACTTAGTTTTGTCAAGCTGCCTGAAACAAATAAGAATAGCGATTCAAATCAGAATTCTGGAAGAGAGCTCAAAAGTAGGCTTTGGTGTTATTAATCGTATGTGAGTCAGAGATGAATCACTATAGCAGCTAAGAGCAGAATTAATTCAAAAGAAAAGGAGAAAATATATCATGATCAACATACGAGTTGCATAATTGATTAATTAAAGGAAAGAAAAACATATGCTAGAGGCGAGCCAAAAAAAAAATCTGAATATCAGTATAGACCACAACCTTTAGTAGCACTATAGAAGTATACACCATAGCTGATAGCACTTCCAAATATGGAGGTATAAAGTAGCGCCAATATATCACTTGATGTAAACTCCTTAAGATTCCCATCGAAGACAGGATCATGGCTGAGGACGGAGATTACCGCAAGAGGAAGACCACCATTACCATGTGCTACATTAAATGCGCATTTATGTTATATTTTTCACAACCTTCAAACATTTTATTAGAGTTAAAACCACAAGAATTTTGAACGTTTGACGTCAGTCATATGTTACATTTACAGTCATGAGTGACAGATGCTATACAGAAATCGTCAAATATCACAATAAGTAAAGCTATAATGTAGAGTAATTTTAGAGACAGAACAACCTACCCATCCAGTTGCCATAACAGGATCAGAGTATTTGGAAACCCAGCGGACCATTACCGTACCAACTGCCATGCTCTGAGCTGCAAGTAGCATCCACCACTCCCCACTTCCCCATAATGAAAAATTACTCTCATCAAATGCAGGTACCTGCAGAATAGATTCCATTGATACAGAAACAAAAAGCTTAGGATTGAATACAAACAAATTTAAACGCACAGGTTTATAAACATAGCCACATATGCATAAAATAAGAAGTTCTAATGGAACATCAAGCACATCCCGCACAAAAATGTATGTCTCCATCATCAATTTACTGTAATTAATGCATGTATTAAAGGTGTTCTCGGTGATCAAAAATTCACAACGATATCAAAACTCAATAAAAAAAACTAAGATCTGAAAGCAGAAACAATATTACACCACAGCACATGATATGATTTATAGCTAAGCTTAAAACAAGAAATGCCACTCACCTCAAGCAGCAAAAGTCCTACAACACCAAGAACAAGCCCTGAAGCTCCAACTAACCCAATGGACTCGCCAAACAACAAAGCCGCTAGCACAGCTACTGACAATGGTTGCGAGTCAATTATCACCTGAAAAGGTAACAGAAAACAAAAGATTAAACCAAATTTTAGCTTGAACAAAAAAATGGAAAATTTGTAGGACCTAAAGATACCCAATTCAATGCAACTAAAATTTTAAATAACTAATTATATTAAAACATACTTACACTTCCCAAACCAGCTGAAGTTCTTTGTAAACCCTGAGCAAGAAACCCCTGTTCAACCATTACCAACGAATATTAACAAACTATTACACACAAAATATACAAAATTACAAATTAAAGTTGAAGAGAAATTTTTTTATGCTAAAGACTAAAACCTGAAAGCAGGAAGCATCAACGAGAGCAAAGAGAAAGATGGAAAGCCAAGCATTGAATCCAGAGGGAAGCTTTCGACCCTGAGAGCTAGCAAAAGCTATTAATAACAAACCAGCAGGAATCAAACGAAATGCAGCAACAAAGAAAGTGCCAGCCTTTGGCAAAACTTCCTTCATTGCCACCATTGATGTTCCCCAGAAGAAGAATGGCGACACCAACACTGCCCATTCCAACAGCATCCCCAGCTTCATCACTTGATCTTGTTGTTCTTGTTCTTGTTCTATTTCCTTTTCAGTTGGGGAGATTACACACTCCACGTCTGTGCCTGTTCCCACACAATCAATATTGGTGGAAGATTCCGTGTTTGTTTTGTTAGTTGTTGTACAATTGGCGACAGTAATGGATCTTTTCTTGCATGAAGTAGTGGTAATGGTGGTGATGTTATAATAAGGCCGCCGGGAGAGTAAGGAAGGTGGTGGATGCGCCACATGGTTGCTGATAATCTTTGTGTTTGGTAAAGATGATGAAAATGGAAGCAAAAGGGGAGCGTTAAAGGTTGAAGAAGCCGAAGCAGAGGTCCACCAAGCCATTTTTACAGTCTCGGTGAGCTTTAGCTTTGGCGTAAGCTGTGAAGTGAAGATCTGTCTGTGGGAGTTGTGTGTGGTCAGTGAAGGTCACACGTGTAGTGAAGCTGATGCATGAGCGTGCATTGTTACTGCTGTTGTGGTAATTTCACTTATTACCCTTAATGTTTTGCTTATATGCCAAAAATGACACACAATTTGAAACCTTTTTACCTCGGTCGTTAAATCTAAAATAAAATAGTTAAATTCAGTAAGCCCCCTTAATTTCTTAATAAGCATCCATTTAGTTAATGTATTTGTAAATAATCAGAGCACCCCCACTCCGTTGATTCATGTTCTGATCTGATTCACGGGTAAAATCGTATTTGTGTTATTGCTTAATTTTACAGTAATTTTATTGTTTTTATATATAAAATTGAGGTGACACAATATTCTTCATTAAATTAAATGTCATGTGATCTTAATTGTGTTGTTTTTAAATAAATTTTTTGATTGATCATCCATAATCAAATCTTTAAAAAAATTAAGAGCTATCAAAATCAAATTGGATTTTGCCCACTAGCCTCACCATAAATCTTGTTAAAAAAAAAACATTATTGTTTAAATGTAAATACCACTTTATCAATTGATCGTGAATACGTTTTAAGTGTGTAATAATCTGAATTTAAATAATAACGAAAAGTAAAAATTAATGTTTAATAAGTGAAATTTCTCATTTTCAACACTCTATGTAGTATTATTAGGGGTGGGCGCGGTTCGGTTTGATTCGATTTTTGTTAAAAATCGAACCAAACCATATTTTACGGTCCAGTTTTTTTTATCTCTCAAACCAAACCATTAAATAACGGTTTGGTTCAGATTGAAATTTTTTTAAACCAACGGTTTACGGATTGGTTCGGTTCGGTTTACGGATTATTCTATTTAAAACAAATTTTCATTCACTTAAGGGAAATATGTATGGTGCCAATGAGCAGTGACTCGTAAAATAAAATCACACAAATATGAGGCTACGATTTCAAATATTAAAAAAAAAAAACACACCATTTTACAGTCACCTTGCAACCAATCGTAAGGCATAAGTATACAAGTTAACGAAATTAAATCTCAGTAAAGTCATGAGTACAACATTGAAATTGGAAGCTAATAAAACAATAAGAAAGATTACATGCCATTTACGAGCTTAATTACAAGAGTCAAATCTGTCAATATTTCCAAAAGATAAAAGTACCTTTTAAGTTTTTGATCTTAGTATAGTGCACGTTGCAGAAATTCTTCGTTTTAAATTTACTTGGTTCTATTTTGAATTTTATCAAACATTTGATATGCATAAAAATAAAAATATAATCAAACAATAAACCCCCACGAAAAAAACAAAAATCCAATAATAGAACAACAAAAATATAATAATGTAAATAAAAAACATGAATAAATGTAATGGTAATCTTTTTTTCCTTTTTTTTTTGTTGGCTCACTCTCAAAGCTTTATTTCTGGCGTTGTGTCAATAATTCCCGGAGTGATAGATGAGGAAAAATATAGGAGAGATGAAAGAAGAGTGATGACGAGAGCGAGAGAGAGTGACATGGAGAGATGAAAGAAGAGTGATGAGCGGCATAGAGAGAGAGAGAGATGAGGAAAAATCTAGGGTTTTGTTTTAATTATAACGGTTCGGTTTAACAGGTGCGGTTCGGATTCGCACCTAAACCGAACCGTAAACCGTTTGGGGGTGGGCCAATCCGAACCGCAAATCAAACCGTTAGAAACAAAAAACCGTAAATTCGGTCCGGTTTGGTTCGATTCGGTCAGTTTTTTTGCCCACCCCTAAGTATTATTGTATCACATTAATTTATACAAAATAGTTAAAATATCTAGTATTAGTATATTAGCATTACCCTTAATTTTACAATGTAGATAATTGTTTGGACCAACCAAAATACTATTTCATACCTATTTACTTAATAAAATCATATTTATAATTCAAAAAAATAAGATTGTACTCTATACATCAACATGAATACCAAGTGTACCCTCCTATATTGAAATTATTATAACATTATCTTATTTAACAAACACACTAAAACTTTGCCATAATATATTTGTCTAAAACCAAAATTAATTGCAACTTCACAAATCACATTCTATAAAACTTGAATTGTACTAATTTAGGGTGTTCAATTGGAGGGTAAGATCATTATTTTTTAATCATGTGCGATTTAGGTTAATGGAAAAGACTTCGATTTGAAAAATGAAAAGAAACCAACCACAGGTGGAGTCAGTGTATTAGCGAGTTGGGTCAGGTCAATGTGTAAACGATAATAGTATATTTCATACAAATTAAACGTGTTAAAATTTTAAAATAATAAATAAATATTTGGATAATTATCAAGATGTTAAAATTACAATAATAAATTTTATAAATATTTATAATCTTAGACCGGATCAAAAAAGCAAAACTTGTGATCTAACACATCCTTAATAACTTTAAAATAGTACACAATACACACTAAAACACCATATAATTTATCAAATTTTGTGGATTTTTCTTTTCCTTTCCGTATACCACTTGCTTGCTTTATTATTATAATCACTTCTACAACTTTAACTTGTATTAATTTGATAATTTATTTTGCGTGTTATTTCATAATCAAATTGATAACGATTCTTTTATTAGTCAATATTGCAAATATTTGCTTGAGATTTAAAACATACTAATATAAAAATTCTATCAAGTCTATTTTCCTTGTCAAGACTAAATCCATTACCGTGTTTGATAAATTAGTTGGCTTACTTTTCCCGAACATCAAGTAAAAATTGTTTGAAAATTAATCAAATAAAACAAAAGTTATAAAATTTATCATATTAATCTTCCATTTTTCGCAATTAAATTTGTTGATCCATTTGATCCATCTTTCTTTTGATACCATGTATGAAAAAATTATCCCTTAAGCCTTAATTCCAAGTAAATGTTTTGCTACCAAGTATTAAATTTATTAAAAAAAAATTGTTTTAATTCTGGTCTCACAATTATTTTAAAATATCTGATATGCTTTATATTCTATCTTATAATTATTTTTATTTATTCATAGTGGTCATTATTAATTTATAAATAGTGATGGCAGCCATGAGATCAATAGTCGTCACTCGTCACCTTGCCATTGAGCCTAGTCACAAAAAAAGTAGGTAGCTTAATAAATTGAAAATTCACAATGACTCAGTCATTTGCTTTATCATTTCTGAAGGAAATTACAATAGAAGGTTCCAATAGTGTAATTGACTTACAAATTTGGTTAACCAAAAGTTTACTTATTTAATTAATTATTATGTTTCTTCCTTTTTGAGAAGAGTATGAAATTATGGTTACTTAAAATTAAATTTAACAAATCAATCATCTACATATTTGAATTTCAACATTAATTACATGTTAATCCACAAATTTATCAAAAGCTTGTTGTCAATGGATCAAGTTAACATGTATTATAGGAAAAATAAAAAATGTTGGCATCATTTGCAACTTGTAAATATTACACCTCACGATCATTGACCAATCAAATACAAAATAAGGATCATTTCACTACAAGAATTAGACCATTTAGCGTCGAATTGTTTCGACGCCATAAGTGACAATTTCGACGCAAATTATATTTAGCGTCGAAAAAATTAGACGCAAACAATGGACGATAAAATGTCGACGAAAACCACTTTTAGCGTCGAAATAAGTAAATGCGACGCAAAAAAAGAGAATTCTGCGTCCAATTGATTTCGACGCTAAAGTAAAATTTTCGACGCTATATTGTATATTTGGCGACGAAATATATCGACGCAAAAATTCACACTTTAGCGTCGAAACATTTCGACGCTAAAGTATATTAAAAAAGTATTATATGTAAGCTTATAGCGACCATTTTTTTTACTATTAGCGTCGATATTTGTCGACGCTAAAAGTCACCTTTAGCGTCGAAACTAGTCGACGCTAACATATATTTAAAAAGAAATATATGTGGCCATTTTGTATACTATTAGCGTCGAAATATTCGACGCTAAAAGTAAATAATTTATTTTTTTTAAAAATTAGTAATTTACTTATTTTTTGGTCTAAAATATTTAATTTAGTTGAAAAAAAATGTAATTAATGACGAAATATTATATTGAAATTTGTTTTAGAAAAAAGAAATATTATATTAAATCTATTTGTTCAAAATGTTTATACAAAACTAAATATAAAATTAATTACTACTGTGATGGGGGGACGCTCGAGCCCGATGCACCATGACTCATTGAGGCCTCGAACATCTGACGGAAAGCCAGCAGTTGCTGTTCCAACTGCTCCATCTTCTTCTCGTGGTCCATCATCTTCTTCTCGTGGTCCACCGTGACCTGTTGTAGCTTCTCCTTAGTCTGCTGCAGCTCGTCTTTGGTGGTGACTAACTCGTCTCGAAGAGAGACATTGTCCGAATTACCATTATTGCGTGCAGATGACGTTGGCTTCTTACGAGTGCCAAGACCAACGTTGTAAGCTGTCTGATTCTTGAAAACCATTTGCGACAGCTGCTCATCTGGTATGGGGTCGGTCCCTGTCTCCTGAGTTTGATGTTGGAGTTCCGTCATTTCGTTCTGTTTCAAAAAATAAGTTAATATTAGAATTTGAGAAAAAAATTTAACATATATAATATTAATTATTTTATTTTAAAAACTGAAACTTACATAGCAGCGTTCGGCTTCTTCATTTATCCATTTCTTCTTGTCATTGTAATGTGTCACACGGAAAAAATCTGGAAATGATTGCACCTCACCTGTGTTACTCTGTTATAAACATAAAATAAATTCAATATTATTCCAGATAGTAAAAACAATTAACTGTTAAATTTTACGTTAGGATATATTTACCTCAGAATGTTCGGCACGATGTTGGATAAATGGCTTCGAACCTGCACGGTGGTTAAAACGCAACAGTGACTTCGATTTTCCGCATTTGCGTGACATTTATCCTGTATTCACCAACACCTGTAAGTACCGAAAACAAAGACAATTATAATTTCTGTTTATTTCAAAATTTACCTCGTGTTTTTTGCTAGACCAAAGCTCACATAAGAATGTCCAATCTTGTTCCTCTATAAAATCAGGCTTGTGTTGTGGAGCATTTGAAGGTCCATGTTCGTCGAATATTGGTTTCAGGACTTTTGTTCTATAATCTTTATAACTTTTCCCCATGTGGTAGTCAATATATTGTTGGACATTCACTTGGGTCAGATCGAACTCGAACCATTCCTACATGAAAATTCGAGTAAAAATAAGTATCAAATAAAAATGTTAAATAACAAACAATATCGAAAACTTACAAGTAGCGAAGGGAATAGCTGGTTCATTTTTGTCTCCCACGGTATCTTTCTCCAAGATACGTAGTTTTGGGGAGCTTCATATCGAGCTGTAGCTCCTATGGTTGTATTAAACGCTGAATTATGTTGTCCGACTTGAGTGTGTCCATCCTCTGATATCTGTATTTGAATACGGCCGTGAGCCTTAACGTACTTAGCCAACCCCAGGCCACGGGTGCGTCCTCGACCCTTCACTGTACTGGACTCACCTGTGCTAGCAGAGAAATCACCAGGGCCAGTTTCCCTTGTTGATGTAGATGGAGTCGCGGTAGCCCGTTTGCGATTGCCCGGTGCCATCTGCAAAACCCGTCGCATTAGCATCATCAAATTCCAAAGTTCTTATACATATACATACATATCCATACAAGTCAATACAACTTAACAAAAGCGCTTATCACATCGAATGCTCACTTTCGTAAGTTTCGAATTCCAAAACACATACAAACATTCCAAAACACATACCATCAAATTCCAAAGTTTCGAATTCCAAAACACATACTGTACTAAATGGACGACGAAGTTAAACGGAAAACCATCGGGGGCTGCCTGTTCTGCCCAGAATTCTGGGCCTGCCTGTTCTGCCCAGAATTCTGGGCAGAACACCTGCTGTGTTCTGCCCAGAATTATGGGCAGAACACAGCAGCTGTTCTGCCCAGAATTCTGCCGTCCCCGTCCCTTTAATTCGTCGATCATCATCCTTCATTCAATATCATATTCGTCCCTCTAATTTCGATAAAATCATCATCAACCATCAACAATAATCATCAACAAAATCATCAACAATCATCAACAACAATCATTGTCATCAACAACAATCACAACAAAGTATCATCATAAACCAAAATCATCATCATTCATCATCAACAAGCATCATCAACAATAATCATCATCATCATCATCAACAATAATCATCATCATTCATCATCATCAACATTCATCATCATCAAGCATCAAATAAAAATCAAAAAGTGAGACTCACCTTAAATTTGTTGCTTGCAATGAGTATAAGCCGAGAATTGCAGGAGAAATGCAAGGTTGGGCGAATTTGGGTCGTTTGCGCAGAAGAGAAGAGGTCTCTGGTTTTAGGGATTTGGACGACATTTAGCGTCGAATTAACAGTCTTTTAGCGTCGAATTTTTCGACGCTAATAATTAGGCGGTCAATTAAAATTTAGGGTTATTTTCCCGGGAAATTAAATTTTTCATATTTAGCGTCGAATAACAACAGTCGACGCTAATATCACCTTTAGCGTCGAAATAAATTCATTTTAGCGTCCACAATTTCGACGCTAAAAAATTGGCGGTTTATTAAAAAATTTGGTTTTTTTCCGGGAAATTTAAGACATATAGCGTCGAATAATTGCGACGCCAAATGTAAACAATTTCGACGCTAAATGTGTATCATTAAAAATAATAATAATTTCGACGCCAAATGTAAACAATTTCGACGCTAAATGTGTATCATTAAAAATAATAATAATTTCGACGCCAAATGTAAACAATTTCGACGCTAAATGTGTATCATTAAAAATAATAATTGAAAACAAATATATCATAGTTATACTATTAATCATTACGTTAATATTTCAATCATATCTAAAGCGTAATTAAAATCAACAACCATACATTAATCCATATAAATTATTCATCCATTACAAAATACTGTAACTTCATAATTAATCACTATTATCGTCGGTATTTGAGGATTCGTGACTGGAATCGAAGTCATCTTCAGTGTCAAATTGTTCTTCACTTGCTACTTCAACGCTCACTTCAGAATGAGGAATTAGCTCAACGTCTGTACTAGCTCGAGTTAATGTGATATTTTCAGGAACGTTGACAGTTGGTCCAACAAATATCTGTTCAGGAACTTCAAAATTGCCTGAGACTTCTTGTGTTTCATCTGATATGTCAACTCTATCTTTCTCCTGCGTGTCCCAAATGGCCCTATGTTGTAACTTTTCTACCACCATCCATCCAGTTCCTAACTTAGGATCAGGTATATATATCACTGAACGTGCTTGGGTACAAAAAATGTATGGATCATTCTTGTACCAACAACGTTGAACATTAATTGACGTGAGATGATTACTAACTTGAATTCTCCTCTTTCTGGCATTAGTGTCAAACCACTTACATTGGAATAGCACAGTATGTCGTCTGGGTCGATATATGAACTCAATGACCGATTGCAATACGCCGTAGAAGTCAATTACATCTGAGCCGTGTTCTCCTTGGACTACAATTCCAGAATTTTGAGTCACATGATTAACATCTCGCTGTTCGGTATGAAATCTAACTCCGTTGACAATACATCCACTGTACTCATACGCCTGCATTTGAGGCCCATAAGCCAAAGAAACCAACGAGGATTGCGAGTCCAATTGACCATTTTCCACTTGATTAATAATCTGACAATGAAATATATGTGTTAATATAACAAACTGAAATGTCTAATGTTAGGATCAAAATAAATATAAAATATTATAACTTACAGTTGTCTCAAACCATTTAGGAAATTCTTTTTTGTGGGTTTCATCAACATTATGGTCACCAGCAATTTGTAGCATTGTTAGATGTTGCCTACAATAAATTATCACGGTTAATGTATGGAAAAAATTCAGTAATGATGCACCAGAAAAACTTACATTAAATATGGTTGCACTTCATCACAATTACTCAATATAAACCAATGCGCACGTTGAACTTCCTGACGGGTTAGTAATTTGACACCTACTGCCCCAAATGGTCTGTAATTTTGACGGAACACTGTGATCTCTTGGCTATTACTTGCATCTCCATCATAATTTCGTGGCCGACGATTGAAATGAGTTTCAATATTCTGCATGTACATCGAACAAAATGTTATTGCTTCATTTATTATAATAGCTTCAGCTATTGAACCTTCAGGTCGTGCCTTGTTTTTGACATATTGTTTGTAATCTCCCAAAGCTCTGCAGATATGACAACAAGTTTGCATTAACACTAAATTCTATGCAAAAAAAAACGGTTACAAATTTTCTTATATAAAATGTATATATATATATATATATAATACCTCTCAATGGGATACATCCATCTGTAATGGACAGGACCTCCCTTTCTAGCTTCATCCGGTAAATGCACAGCCAGATGTACCATGACATCAAAGAAAGCGGGTGGCAAAATTCGCTCCAGCTTGCATAGGATTATCACGATTCCTTGCTCAAGGTCGTCAATAACAGATGTGCTTAATGTCCTCTGACACAATTGTTTAAAGAAGCCACATAGATCAAGTACGGCGTCACATACATTCGGGGGGAGATAAGGTCGAATGCCAACAGGAAGGAGAATCTCGAGCAGCACATGACAATCGTGACTCTTTAATCCCGTTATTGTATCATCTCTGACCCAACGCCCAATATTGGATGCATAATTATCAGGGAATTTAACCATTTTCAGCCAATCACAGAATGATTTTCTCTCCGATTGATTGAGCACATAACTAGCAGGAGGCTTAATAAAACCTCGAGAGGAGTCTTGTAAATGCAATTCACTGCGAATTCTAAGATCTTGTAGGTCCAATCTAGCATTTACAGTGTCTTTTGTCTTACCCGGAATATTGAATAGTGTACCCACTAAACTCTCACAAATATTTTTCTCTATATGCATTACATCCAAATTATGTCGCAAACTCAGAGTCCCCCAATATTCTAACTCAAAGAAAATACTTTTTCCTGTCCAATTCAACTCTTCAGGTAACCGTTTTCGATTTTTATCTCTATTATTAGGATGTTTACCTGGTGTGCTGTCTTTCAGATGTTGATGTTGGCAAAGTATGTCAAATGCAGACAATCGATTGGGCTTACTCTGAGGTTCATGTTGCCCGTTAAATAATTTACTCCTCCGCCAAGGATGACTCGACTCAAGAAATCTCCTGTGGCCCGTGTATCCGATTTTATTCCGTAATCGTTGCGAAGGTGTATGATCCGCACAAACTGGACATGCCATGTATCCCTTAGTGCTCCATCCAGATAATGAACCATAGGCTGGAAAATCATTAATGGTCCATAATAATGCGGCATGCATCTGAAAATACTGCTCTGAAGCTGCATCATAGGTATGCACACCCACATTCCATAATGTTTGTAACTCCTCGATCAATGGTCTCAAGTAAATATTTATATCTTTACCAGGTGAACGTGGACCAGGGATAAGCAATGACATAAACATGAACGGATCCTTCATACATTTCCATGGAGGTAAGTTATATGGAATGACAATAACGGGCCAGATGCTATAAGAGTTGTACATATTCCCAAATGGGTTAAAACCATCAGAGGCAATACCTAACCTGACATTACGGGGGTCCTCTGCGAAACGAGGGTACATGTCATCAAATTCCTTCCATTCGGTTCCGTCCGCAGGATGTCTAAGTATGCCCTCCGCACCGATCCTCTTTTCATGATGCCACATCATATCAGTCGCTGTGTGTCGTGACATGAACAATCTCTGCAGCCTGGGCGTTAAAGGGAAATATCGCAATATCTTTTGAGGCACTTTCTTCCCCATACCACGGACTTTGTACCGACTTTCACCACATATCGGACAATGTTCAAGTGATTCATACTCGGCACGAAATAATACACAATCAAACTTACAAGCATGAATGGATTCATACCCCATTCCCAGATCACGCAACATTTTCTTTGCCTCGTAGTACGACTTAGGCAATTCGCTTCCAACCGGTAACATTTGGGCCAGTAACTCTAACATCATATCGATACTTTTGTTGGTCATTCTGTTGATCACTTTAATGTGTAATAATTTCACAACGAAATTCAAGATCGACATTCCAGCACCTTCGAATGGAATTTTTTTTGCCTCATCAAGTAGTTCACTAAATAAATTTTGATCATTTCCACTTAACACTGGCATGTCGCCACTAACACTATGACCAAGTTGTGGACCTTGTAAGTCATGCAAAATATCGGCGATCTCATCGTTTGCAGGTTGATTGTAACTACTGCTCCCTTCACCGACATCATAAAACCGTGACTGAGAATTATACTGCTCACCGTGATAAATCCACGTACGGTAAGTTGGTGATATTCCTGGCATGTATAAATGATTATGAACTTCATCTAACCGCTTCCTTTTCCTATTCAAACAATTTGCACATGGACAACGAACACGACCTTCTGCATCAATGTGTTGCTTTGCGACTTCCATAAACTCAGACACTCCATTACGATATTCAACACTCAATCTATCCAGAGAGCTCATCCAATTTCTATCCATTTCAGCAGAATACCTAAATATAATAATATAATCATTAGATATCATTTTACAGTAATCAACATTACTAATTCAGTAATACTTAATTTAAGCATATATATATATATATATTTGGTTGATAAATTAAATAGTTTACAAAAAATTTATATTTTATTAATTAATATACTTACTCTACATATATGAATCATAAATCACTAACAAACAGCATATAAACAACATATATAATCATAAAAATTGAAAATAATAAAGAAATATGAAACAAGAATTACCTTATCGGAAATTGATTACAATTTTATTGAAAATTTTTAGGAGAGATGTGAGGATGTAGAGGAGAAATTCTGAGATTTCAGAGGATGAAAATGAAGAGAATGAGAGAAAAAACAGAGGGGGAGAAGGGTTGGTGACCTTCTGCATTTTAATCTATATTAGCGTCGAATACGGATATTCGACGCTAAATGTTACTATCTTTAGCGCGTCGAATACGTTATGTCGACGCTAATGTTGATATTTAGCGTCGAATTTAATTTAGACGCGAAAGAATCAAGGATCTGTCGGTGGAAATTTCATAACTATTCAGCGTCGCAAATAGTTTCGACGCTCAAAGTATTATCTTTGGCGTCGATTATGTATAATCGACGCCAATTGTGTTAGTTTTTAGCGTCGAAAAGGTTTTTTCGACGCTGAATATTATACTGTTAGCGTCGAATTTAACTTAGACGCGAAAGAGTCAGGGGTTTGTCGGTGGAAACTTTATAAACCTTTAGCGACTATATTTTTTTCGACGCTAAAGTATATTTTTGGCGTCGACACGTTATTTCGACGCTAAAAGTGTAATATTTGGCGCCAAAAATTATTGCAATAATATAATTATTCAGCGTCGAATATTATTCGACGCTAAAGTTCTGTATTTAGCGTCGAAAATTGTTTTCGACGCTAAAAAATTAATATTCTGCGTCGACAATTTATTCCGTCGCTAAATACTTGACATATAGCGTCGAAAATCATTTTCGACGCTAAATATCACTTTTAGCGTCGAAATAACATTCGACGCTAAATATTTGGACGCTAAAAGCCATAATTCTTGTAGTGTTTTTAATCCAAGTCTTGTTTTTTTGTTACTGACTTTGGTGTATTTTTTGTTGCTGAATTTGGATATTAATGTAAGATCTTATATGATATGATATGTTGGTTCGATTATTGCCTTACGCTAACATATTGAGGATCGAAATAATTGATTTCATGTGTCGTGGAACGAAAAAGACCTGTTGTCTTATATTATCGCGACAATGGGTAATTACTGGCGCGACAATGAGAGACAACGACATAAAATTACAATCTGACTCATATTATCGCGACAATGGTTACTCATTGGCGCGACAATGAGATGTTGATACAAAAAGACTCTCAAACTTATATTGTCGCAATAATATGAAGCATGTGCATATTGTCGCGACAATGATTTGTCATTGGCGTGATAACGAGATGTTGGTTTAGAAAAGCATGACTAAAAATATCTTTTGAGGTAAATCTCGGGTGCCTATAAATAGACACGAAAATGATTGATTACATATAACATTTTTCACATAAAGTATTCTCAAGTAAATATCCAATAAGTGTTGTATTGTATCTCTAATTTTTTTATCGTATCCTATAATGTATCTGTCATGCAACCATTACAATAAATAATGGGGGCAAATATTACTTTAAAAAATGTCATACATGCCTCGCAAACTAGATTCCCTACTGTAAATTCTCCCACATAATTCTACACACATATATATATAGAGAAATATCTTTTCATAATCAAATTAAAGTTTGGTAAAAAAAGAAGAAGAGATGAGCACAATAAAATCAAATGACCTAATGAAAAAAATACTTTTATTTAATTTGTTTGGTTTCATTTATTCTTGACTCTTGTATGTATATGAAAGGGTTCTGCAATTTGTTCTCACTTGAACCATATCAAGGTAGTAGGTGAAATACCTCATTAGATTTCAATTCAAATAGAACACTAAATTTACGCGTGAATTACACGTGTTAATATTTGTTCTATATAGCGTACGAAAAGTATATGATACTAATTATTTATAAATAAATAAATAAATAAATACAATAATATGAAAGCATGCATTTCGATAGTCGACGCGTTATTGAATTTATATAACGTAACAAAACATGCATGTGCTTTAGAAAATAAATAAATAAAAATAAATAAAACAAAAATTTGTCACTTTATAGCCTTTAAGGTAAAGTCAAACAAAGGAAGCTCAAAATTCAAACAATAATTTCACTATATATTGATTCCTTCAACATATACAGAGAGAGGAACAACTAATAATACAAGTCTCAAATTTCTTTCATTATTATTTTTTTTCTTTTTTGCAATTATTATTGAATCAAATTATCAATGGCTGATCAACAAAAAATCCATCCGGAGCAACAAGAAGATATAGAGGCACAACAAAAAGCAACAGCCCCACTAGTGCCACGTGACACGTCAAAATCCGACAGAGTAGACCCGGCTGCCGCCACAGATGCCCAGCCGCACCCGCCTTTCCGGCGTACGATTCCGGTCACGCACTCAAAGCCGCCTAAAAGGAAGAGAAGTTGTTTATGCAAGTGCATGTGTTGGACAGTTTCTTTATTACTGATTTTAATCATAGTCATAGCTGCCACCGTCGGAATCCTTTGGCTCGCATTCAAACCAAAGCTACCAAAATTTTCAGTTGATAGAATGCAAATAAGTCATTTCACTCTCAGTGACAACTCAAGCTTAGAGGCTACTTTCAACGTTACGATAACAGCCAGAAACCCTAATGAGAAGATAGGGATATACTACGAGGGAGGTAGCCGTATAAGTGTGTATTATACGGACACTAAGTTATGTGAAGGGTCATTGCCAAAATTTTACCAGGGTCATCAGAATACAACGGTGTTGAATATTCCGTTAACTGGGCAAACGGAGAATGCAACGGCGTTGGCAAATACGTTGCAGGAGCAGCAACGGCGGACGGGGAATGTGCCGTTGAATCTTAGGGTTAAGCAGCCGGTTAGGATTAAGCTTGGGAAGTTGAAGCTGATGAAAGTTAATTTTAGGGTCAGGTGCAGGCTTGTGGTTAATAGCTTAAACCCCACTGATAAGTCCATTAGGATTCAGAATAGTAGCTGTAAGTTTAGATTTAGGCTTTGAATTTATTATTAAATACATCTTCATACTGTATTGTATACTCTCTCTCTCTCTGTTTTTTTTTTGGGGGTTATTTTTTCATTTTAATTTTGATTTGATTTGTGAGGATTTCTCCTCCATACGTACACGACTTGATGTATTTATTTGTATTTTATATATATAATATTTATTTAGGCCAGACATTTCTAATTTCTATATTAATCTTCCATGCATGAAAAATCTTTAGTGTGCTGTGTGAGAGCTGCAACATTTTCTCGTTTCCTTGACAGATTTGTACATGATTGGCAGTGAAACTATTGCTACCACAAACGGCGACGTTTTGTTAGCACAAACCGTTTACAGATTCTAATGGCAAACGACAGTATAGGCCTGGAAATAAAATTGCAAAACTGTCTTTCCACAAATCACCGACGGTAGCGGTAGCGTTTGAAGTTGGAATATACGTGTAATATCCCACGTTCAAATGTGCATTTGAATCCTTTCTTATGAGAATAATCCCATTCCTTGTTAACAATCCGGAATGCCTGTAATTTCGAGACAAGGTGAGTTAAGTCTAAGAGTGATTTAATCCTTTCTACAAAGATAATAAAATATGAAATCTTAGTAGAATACTTTGATCGATCAAGTTATCTTACAATGTCCTCATAAGGAGGGCCGGCGTGGAACCTTATGGTGCATGTCTCACCATTGCTTCCGAGATGTTAAATTTATATCCTTGCACGACCTTTGGAGGCGGGTTGTCATGGTCATAGTGAGTTTGATTGTATTTGATCCACTCGTATCCTGTGTGTACACGGTTGAAGTACTTTGGTTTTCTTGGGCGGTATTTATCATGCCACCAATATGCCTGCATCGAACGAGATTTTTGACTTTTTTGTAAGCACGTTGCAAAATCATAAAAACACGGTGTAGAGGAAGAAGAGAAGAATGAATGATAAGACCAACCTGAGAATCCAGGTTCACTTCAGCACCAGACCCAAATACCGCACCCCCTTCTTCCATGGTTCCCATATCTTTCATGGATACCCGTTTACGCTCCTGTTGATACCAAAGCAGTGACATGGTTAAACAATAAATGAAACAAACAAACAGCTTTTTCACTCACAAGCTTTTTAAATAGACAACAAAAGCATCGTATTAGAAGAGTTACCAGTAAAGCCCTATACTCGTCAGGGTCAATAGCTTCTTTGTTATCATTACCATGTAATAGTTCTGGTGAAAATGATCCAGCCTGTTCCTCAGCATCTTGAATCTCCTTCTCTAATATAGGTTCTGGAGAGAAACTCCCAGCATCTACATGTCAGAGAAATTTTAAACAATGATTATAGATGCAATAATATTAGAAAAGGATCCAGAATTTTACCATAACAGAAATACACACACCATTGTCATCATGATCAATATCCTCTTCTTCTTCAGGTTTTGAATCAAGATCAGTTTTGATTTTTTCACCCTCCAAAGTTGTTCAAGGCGTTGCAGATGCTTATGCAGCATTTTAGAATGTATTTCCTTCAAACAAGCCTACAATTACAGCTAGAAGTGAAGTCCAGAACAAGTTTTCAATATTTAGTAAGAACTTTTAAAAACATTTGAGAGATGAGTACATTAGCCTTGAATATATGAAGTCGTTTAACAATGGCTTCGATGACTTCTTCTGGAAGAAGACTTCTCCCTCTTGCTCTTTCCACTCTTGCTGTCAATACCCATTTCACAAAAACCTGTTCAGGTTACCACGAGTGAGTGAAAAGAATAAGAATATAGTTGAGGGCAAATTTTGGTTCTTTCCAATCTCTTTGGCATCGGACATGAACAAACCTAACAAATTTTTTCTCCAATAAGCAAGTAAGGTAAAAATGAGGGCGATTCAAGTTACATTAAAATAATAAACAGTAAAATACATATTCTGTAATAAGTAAGCAATCTAAAAATGAAATTAAAGTTGAGCCAAGATTAAAATTATTTCTCTAAATAGACCATCCATTTATAAGGCCAGACAATAAGCAAAAACACCAGCAACATTTTAAAACACAAATAAATCAATGTCATAAATCGCAGATTAACAATGTTGATTTTAACAAGACAACAATTATCAAAAGTTCACAGTTCAAATTTTTCTACAAAAATATGTTTCCTCAAATTCCCTTATTGTTACTAGGCCTGGGAAAATTAAGTTCAGCTAAATCCGAATCAGATCTTACTAGGGGAAAATGTATCTGAATCCAAAATCAACCCAAAAATGAAATCCCAATCCAAACCAATCCGTTTTCTATTCGGATTGTGCAGAGGAGAAATCAAAATTATCGAACTAAAACAGAGATACATTTTAACGAATTTTTGGATTGAGATTCTTAGTGGCTCCGCCACTGAGAGCGGCTGCTACTGGTCTTCGGTGAAAAGCTAATTAGAATACTGTAAGTTTCTCAAGCACTGAATATAAATAATTTGAAATAAATGAAATTGTATACAAGTAGAAGTTTAAGTTCTAATTACCAATCAATTTTACAGACATATATATAGTATATTCTGATCGGAATGGAGTCTTGTTAGGGTTTAATTTTATGTTTTAGGGACCATAATTTGTTAAAAAAAAAAGAAAAAGAAAGTAACATTTCAATGCGAAAAGCTAACCTTAATTGACGGCTTCCCGGAGGCCTGACTGCTATGTACGCACGATCGACGATGGAGAAACGGTTTCTATGGCGGCGGGAGAGAATACTAGAGAGGGACAGATGAGATTGCAAAAATTATTGTTTTAAAAAAAAAAAAAAAAAGAGTATATAACGGTTTGTCTGTGGGCTTGATCATGTTATTAGCATGCAACCGCCCCCCGTGGATATTACAAATAATTTTCTCAACAGAACCGAACTGTAGCAGTAGACCTGATCGTGATTTGGTTCTGAAATCGAACAGCCTGTAACGGGAGGTTTTAGGAAGCGACGGTTCTGATTTTAGGAATTGGAATAGTAATTTTACCCTTTCCTATTTTTGAGGATTTGGAACGGCAAAATATAAAATGAAATGAAATTTAATAATGAATTAGTGAAGTATAAAATCATGAAATTTTTTTTTGATTATATTGATATTTTTATAATAATATTTTTTAATTTAATTTATATTAAATTTTTTTATGAATACGGAAACCTAATAACAGCACTTTTTTGGCATCCGTTCCTTTTCCCATAAATAAAATATACTTTCTGAATATAGAATAAATATAAACTATAATTTTAAGCCAATCATATAAGTGATAGAGGTTGTATATGTAAAAAATTATTTAATTAAATTAAAATTTTAATTTGAAATAACAGTTGTAATTCTGCATTGAAAGAGTGCTCTTTCAATACTAATCTATAAAGCAGCCTGATACCGTTGATAGGGAGGTGGTATATTATGTGCCGAATGTTTATGACATCTCTCTCACAGCAGACGGGGCCCCGCACAGTTGTGGGACCCACCTGCTGTGAGAGAGATATATATACACCCGGCACAAAATATAATTTTTGGTTGATAGGATGTAATCGTATTATAGACTGCCACTGCCACTGCGACCGATGCTACATTTATTTCAACAACTCTCAATATACAGATATGGAATCAAAGCTTAATGGCAAAACCAAAATAAATATTAAACTTCACTGTAATGTTTGCAGAAGTGATACCAAAATCAGTGGGAATATGTATAATCTACAGAGATTTTAATAACATGAACAAGGCAAGGGTGATGGAGAATTGTCTGCTTCCAAAGATTGATTAATTAGCGGATAAAGCTCTATGAATGCAGATTCAGGTTCTCATCAAATCCACATGTATGGACCCGAGCAAGAAAATACTGACTCCATCGCTGAAGGAGATAGGCAAGACTACATCTGGCTTTTAACTTGGTACTTTCAATCATCTTATTGCCCAAATGACTGAGAGCGGGGTCAGGATTTCTGAGATATGGCAAGACTAAAGCATTATTATCTGATGGTTTAAGCCATTAAAACTTGAAAATGAAGCAGATATCAAGTTGTGAAATTGTGATGGATTGAAAATATTTACTCATTTCATATTTGCTATTAACATTGGTGGATATAGTCAGATAGCAATATAAGAGAGGTAGACATACAATGTGAAGTTCAACGGCTCTGATGCAATACAAAGCTGTTCGCCTTTGCTATTTTCGTGAAAGGAGTCCGTAAATTGAACCAGCTGCTCCTTTTTTATTTCGTTTCCCCTACAGAATTTAAAGAAAGGAAATCAAATTCTTAAAGTCCACTACTCCAATATAGCAAAAATAAGTTGCATTGCTCACCTTTTCACTGTTAAACATATCCTCGGCAAGAGCTTCCATTTGCTTTCTCTTTTTCTCTTCTTTCACAGAGACGGCCATTTCCTCAGTCCCATTGTCATTATCTCTATCATTTTGGAACAAACTCAAATAAAAATATTACATGAAGTTTTTACTACTGTTCAAGTATCAGATTCGGTAGAGGAACATAGATCTTACTTGTATGGGTACTTTGAAAATGGAATAAGGTTGCTGAAGCTATTCCCTGATTGGGTATTAGTCTACAAATCCATTAAAAAATTTTGAAAAAGAGAAAAAAGAGGGAGAAAAGGATCAGGCATCTCATAATAAAAAATACTTTGACACGAGATATTTAGATGCATGCAAAATGATCAATAACAAATGCTCAACATATAATGATTCCTAGATTGGCCAAGTCATATTGAACATTGCACAGTATTTCGCGCAAAAGTAGTAGACTGGAGAGACAAAGACAAAATATAATACAAGAAAACAGGCACCATTACATGTCCGGAATTCTGAGACGCTTTGCTCTAATTTAGAGCAGAATGCATGGTTTGGCATGGAATGCAAAATTTCAAGACAGTACCTTTCTGAAGCGTTTGAAATTTATAACTCCATTGTTTGCAGTAGAGCTGACAGTGGAAGCTACATTCGGATCTCTAACAACTAAATTTTGGCTGTAAATGATATCTGAATTTTCACATTCCAGATCACCAGCCTTATCTCTCTTTGTAGCCATACTATTGTTTCCATCTCTGAAGTGTGCACCATGTGCATCCTCAGATCTATTTGCAATGCTACTGTTTCCACCTTTAAAGCCTGCACCATGACTATCCTCTGATCTATTTGCAATAGTATTTTTTCCATCTCTAAAACCAGCACCATGACTATCCTCTGATCTATTTGCAATATTATATTTTCCATCTCTAAAACCAGCACCATGACCATCTTCTGATCTGTTTGCAAAACTTTTGTTTCCATCTCTAAAGCTTGCACCATGACTCTCCTCCGATCTCTCTGCACCATGAATATCCTCTGATCTATTTGCAATAATACTGTTTCCATCTCTAAAGCCCGTATTATCTGATCTATTTGCAGCTTGATCAATAAATATTTCCTCTTTGCTCAGATATGTGGGGACTTCCTCACTATCGACAGCAGCTGTTGCATGGCCCGGTGATGTTTCTTCTTCTGTTTCAACATCAGAGTCTGCTACCACGGTCTCATCCGTTGAGCATGAAGATGAAATGAGTACTGAAAAAGTGCACACAAACAAGTTTATTACCTTGGTATGACAAAATAAGGATTAGTTTGATCACAACTTATAAAATTTAATTACAGATTTTTGTTCAAGATATCACAAAAGAGACACCTACACGAGGAGGTGCACAAAATAAAGTTATATTTTACTTTAGGCAACCAAAATATATATGGGTCCAGAAAGAGAGTGTTGTCAATACCTAGTAACATTATCTTTTTCACACGTTAATTAATTTATAGATCAAGTAACCACAATATGTGCATGCAGTATTACTTGGGTTAACCAAGATACAAGCTTCAATTACCTATAGGATACTAATAATAAATTCCTGCATTTCTAATTTCCACAATAGCATATGTTGGTTAAGCAAGAAGCAAGACTCATATATCTTGAATAAAATAATCAATTACCATGTGGTGATGGTGATATCAAAACAGACAGATCCAGATGTCCAGATAAGACAGCACATATCAATTCTTTTTCGTTCACTCTAGATAATGAACCGTGTTTGAGGATTGACTTAGAACAGTCTTCTGACCTTCTTGGTAGGACATATACCACACGATTACGTTCTACACACTCCGAGTCCTACATCAAATAATTAAAGACATTAGATGATAAATACCTTAGAAAATATGTGGTCTTCTGAGAACACTTCTCTTTCCATGCTGCTGCCAAAGTGCCAGTCATTGAACACATATACAAACCACTATAGCCACCATTATAATAATCAAAATACTGTAAGTTGTATTGGTGTTTGTTGCTGAAATTATGGTTATAATTGTTTTTCATCCACACTCTTCACACGCAAGGGCGGTATGTTTATATACCTGGCTACTTGAATAAAAACTCTGAATGGAGAGAGTCTTTGCACCACCCACCTCTAGCAAAGACTGCAACTTATCCCTGTATTTATACTGCATGCAAACCACGAATAAGGATGTATGCAAATAACGCAAGATTCATTTCAAATGTTCATGAAGATAGTTCAAATGTAGATTATAATAAAACAAGATTGAGTTTTCATTAAATCTCACTAAAAGTTCACATTATTATGCAAATATGTAGAATGTGTGAAGCGTGTACTTCAGTCTTCACATTTGAATATTTATTCAAGATGTTAGGCGCAAATACACTAAAGAGTGATAGATATTATTAGAGTTTGAGAAAATATATAAATCCTCTAAACAACAATATGAATACAAATATCACCTTGCTTGATGAATCCAATAGAAAAGTATACCCTCCCATGCAATTCTCGCGAGTTTCTAGGTTCACAAGTTCAACTGAATCTCCTTCCACCATTAATGTAGTAACATGGCTAAGGGAGAAAAAACAAAAAGACTACCATTAGATAATATGCAATTATTTTAAGCACCTCCTCCCTCACTCTTTTCCAATCACCCTATTTTTTAGTGATCAGTTAGTACGTATGACCTAAGCTTATAGGAAAGTGTTCCCCCAATAAATATTCACACCCTGTATCATGTAACAGTGTAACAACTTATTTAATCAATGGGCTTATCACATGGATCCAACTGCAGGCTATGAATTGCAGTTTAATTAATAGTTGTACCAGTCTGTCCTTTACAGCCGACTAAAGAAAGATAGGATTAATTACTTACTTTTTCTGACATGAACATGCAACCTCTTAAATCAATTAGGCTGTGATAACATGTTGAATAATCAAACTCATAGAAAAAGATACAACAATATTATGTAAGCGTTGATGTTTATAAACTGATCTTTGTATATTCTATTCCTTTCAAGAAATACCACTACAGCTGCAATAATGAATTTACTTACGACTTGAAGCCAGGAAATTCAGTGCGAATGCTTTTTTCTGCAACAATCTAAGTATAATACAGCAATTAGTGTACAGTATAGAAATATATGCAACAATTATAGCATTAGTATTAGATTCAACATAATAGATATGTACCCATGGTTTGACTATCAACATATCCTAATTCTGATGAAAACTGAACAAATATTCTCAAAATATTATTTTATTGAATGGAAAAGCGATTACAACGATAGTTGAAGGTGAAGATCAATTCACCAGCCCTTGCACAACATAAAGGAGTTGGCAGCCTCCCTAAGGTTTCCCCTCCAATTCCAATTCCAAGATTCAACAATATGATAGCATAACCCAAAGTACCAACAAATCATTCTTATTTATACCTAAACTCTAATGACTAAAATGACTCATTTACCCCTTTCTCTTAGCGATTTTATCCATTGGGTCCTAACACATTCATTTTAAAGTTAGGATGAGGCGGCAATAATTCATCAAATCAATTACTCAACAAATTGAAGAAAAGGCATCCCACACCCAAGGCCATGTCCAAACGCAAAATATTTTCATTCAATAAGCAGGACCTCCTCAAGTAAAGTGTGATTCTTACAAAATAGGATATCCAACTAGAAGACGATTTAATAAAAGAGAGAGCGAGTGAGGATGCCAAAGCATTCAGAAAACACAACCGCTTTTCTTTTCTTTTTTTGATAAGAAACATATAATTTTTCTTAATAAAAATGGAAACTACAAAAAAAAATGGACGAGCAGTCCACGTAGAATTTTCTCTATTTTTAATCTTTCATAATGTTTTAACTCATATCACACACAATATGGCAGTGACGAAGAATCTAACCTAAAAGAATTTATAACCTAGAGTAATATTCACATGCCACAACCAACTTTCATACCTCTACAAACAACATGCCTACCCAAGAAAGAGAAGGAATACAGGGTAATAATTGCGTACCTCAAGCCAGCTATCATCAACAAGAGGTTTCTTAGCCACAATGGCATCAAGAAGTTCTTCATTCACTGGCATATGAAACTGAACAAAAATGTGTGTGCACTCTTGACAAAACTTACTTGTAATACAAGCACCTATATAACAAGAAATTATTTGTTAACCAAAGATTGCATAAATCATGTGACTTCTTTAGCAGGAGCAAAATCTTCATTACATATTAGCAAACACATATAGAAAATTTCCTACTAAACTAAAGGAATTGTGTCCCACTAACCTATTGATGAAACTTTCTCTTGAAGGGAAGCATTTACTTGAGAGGAATCAACAAAGAGTATGAGTGGAACATAACAAAACCTGCCAGATTAACTAACATTTGTAACTACCAAGAACAATCAGAGTTCGCAATAACAATATACTAACACAAGTACAGGAGTTCAACATAATGAAAAAGAGAACCATATATTTGAGTTAACGAAAAAATGAAAATGCCCAACCAAGTTCAAGGAAGTTACCTGTAAGTAGCATTACCAGTGCCAAATGAAACCAAGTCACCATCCTTCAAACTTGTTTCTTTATTAGGAAACTCATTAACTTTTTCCTTCGACCCACGATTCTTATTAACGAATGTACCATATTTTGAGCAATCCTTAATCCGAACTCTGGTAGTGGGTATGTTCAAAGATTTGTCTTGCATGGAATTGAAAGAAACCATTTCATCAACAAGAATCTCAGCGTGAATTCGCGAAACCCCTTTGTCTTTATTAACAATTATATCACAACCTAAAAGAAAAAAGCAAAAGTTTAGATACACATATCACTAAACCATCACTACAAGTATCCAGATAAAATGAAATAACACCTTTTCGGCCCACTTTATAATTCCCTTTGCTGAAAATGTAGTACTTCTCTTCACCTGTGAGCATAATTTAAATTGAATTAATCTTAATTTCGAATAAGAGCAAAGAGGAGATTGGGGAAAATGTTGAAAGGAACCTGGAAGAGGATCGATTGGAAAGAGACCCCACACCATGATTTCTTATTCTTGATTAAACAAATTCGTAGTTCAGTAATTGAATCAACATCAAAAGCTAATGCAAGATTCCAGTTGGGGTTTTAGGATTTGTTTGGAGCCTTCTTGTATTTTGGGTTTTATGCTTCCATTTTTATTGTATTTTATGTAATTATATAATTATTTCTCCATTTTTATGTTTTTTAATTATATAAAATCATTATTGTCCTCCATACTTCATACTTGTATCAATGGGCCAAATCACCCCCAAGGCCGAAATTTGAACCAGCCCAATCGAGTTGTGTGGCTCGGGCCGGGTCGGGTCGGATAAAATTCTTCCGCAGTCCACAATCATTTTGACCAAGCGTTTGAATGAGTGTTTTGTTTCAAATTCGTATATAAACTATCTACAGACTACAGTATACGATACAAATACAATTATAAAAATGTCTTCAACAAAGTATTAGTTTTTTTTTAATACAGCTTAATTATAAAATAATTTTTTTCTCTAAAATTACACAGTCACCATGTCATTTGTCTTGTTATGTTTCACAATGGCTCCATGAGGTATAAGCTATAAAACAAAATTTTCTTTAAAAAAAATTAAAAAATTGTGTTAAGTCCACATATGACGACAAAAATTTGCTATCCATCATTCAATCATCTATAAACAACAACTTTATGTTAGTTATGATTTATGGTAATTTTCTCTAGTTATATCTTATGACAATTAATTTTTTTGTTTTTTTTGCCCATTGATATATAAACATGATTTGAAAATTAAATTTTTTGTTTTAGGGTTAAGAATTTTACCAATTCAACTAATTAAGATCACAAAACATGTCACCTTAAATAAAATAAGTGATATCGTCTCATAATAGTTGTATATTAATTTTGTCATACAGTTTTTCATTATTAATTAAATTATTATTTGTTATTAATTAAAAATTTATTCCTCATAATTACCCAGGTATGTTTTAACTTTGTATAAATAACTCAAAACTTAAAAATTAATAAATTATAACAAAAAACTGCTTCAAATGATTGCTTTAATATAAAAAAACTTAAAATTTTTATAATATATTTTTTATAAAAATTTGAAACGAACAAATATTTTATTTACTTTATTTATTTTTAGATCGGATGATTTGAGGATGATTTCTAATTTTTTTAAATAAAAAATTAAGAAAGCAGAAAAGCTTGTGATGATTAGGGATAACCATCACTAGGAGCATCGTCCTGTTCTTAAAATAAATAAAAAAAAAAACAAAAAAACAAAACAAGTTTGATTTCAAAAGCATCAATCATTCCAAAAAAACAAAAGCACGTGGACGTGGTAACCACGAGCTGATATTGATTGTTCCTGAAATATCAGCAATGCCCTTTAAATTTTTGAATTTAAATAGGATCCAAAAAAGGTACGAACAGAACCGGAGCATAGATTAAATTTTAGCGTGGCTATTTTTTTTTTAATACTAATACAAATTATTGTAATTTAGAGATTAATCATTTAGTAGCTTAGGATAAAATTAATTCAAAAAGAGAAGGGGAAAAAATATAATGATCAGCTTGCATAATTGAACGAGATAAATGATGGGATTGATATTTTTGAAAATTAATCAAGAATGGTGTTAAATTTTTTATAATATTAAAAGCTCCATCAAATTAAGTTAAATTCAAAATTTTAAATTTATTATTAAGACTCAATTTTAAAGTTGCTAGATATCGGACTGCGCATTACTGTGGGTTTTTTAATTACATAATGTACAATTGGTTACTATAATTTTGTGCTAGCATACATTTTTTTTTTTTTTTTTTTTTTTGGAAACGATGGAAATTCCGCCACCAAACCACCTATTCTGGGCCGCGACGCAGGTAAAACCACCGGCTGTCCCAGGCCCTTACAAGAAGTGCACTCCCTGGATTCGAACCCAGAACCTCAAGGTGAGATCCTGAACCCTACACTACCAAGCCACACCCCTTGAGGACTTGTGCTAGCATACATACTGACAACATAAGCACAAAAAACAACAATACTTACAAGTGATGGATCATTTTTATGTGGTACACCTTCATAAGTTATTTTTGGATCATTTATTTTGTTGTATGAAGTAAGAAATTATGGTAGGTTATGCACGCCATCAATGTAGAATATTCCAAATATGGGTGTTCACATTTTCGGACCAACTCGCGACCCTATCCGTTCGGATTTCAATAAATATTAATGCATTTTCAGGTTAATCTGACCCGATCCGATTTTTGTTGGTCGGGGCACGGGTTTGAAAATCAAACCCGACTTGATACAATATAATTTTTTATTATTTTTTAAGTTTTTAATATTATTTCATTTGTTTATTACTTTTATTGTTTTGAAATTTTATATATATAACAAGTTTCATGACATAAAATAACTAGTATTTATGTCTCAAAATAATTAATACATAATTTTTTCCATGATCCGCTCGGTTTTGCAATCTCAAATTTTGAATTCGGCATCGGCGATCCGCATGACCCGACTGGCCAATCATATAGTGTTTGCCTTTAACAACATTAGAATTTAAGAATGAGCTGTGAAATTATGGATGGTTGTCAAAACTTTAAAATGGTGCTTGTTCATTTAAAAAAAAATTGCATTTTTCTTTTAATTTTACTTTATGTTTTTTTTTATTAGTATGTTAATACTTTTATTCTTAATTTTTTTGTTAATACTTTTATTCTCAAATTTAGTTGTTAATAATTTTATTCTTAAATTTTTTGTTTTATTGTTTATTCTTGAAAGTAAGTTGTTGGATTTGTCTCTTAATTAGAATGATGGTAACATCATTATTCGAGGTAATTTTTAAAAAATACAAGAATTAATTGTGCCTCATTTTTCAATCATCTATTGAGTGCATGTGTTCTCTGGAGTCACAGCTTACACCGTAGCACTTCATACTATTTGTTCGCTAGACTAATTTTTTTTTTTTTTTGTCTTCACTTATGTGGATGATTTTTTTTTAAGTATAATAATCTGTAAACCGAACCGAACCAATCCATAAACCGCTGGTTTAAAAAATTTTCAATCCGAACAAAATCCTCATTTAATGGTTTGGTTTGAGAGGTAAAGAAATCGGACTGTAAAATATGGTTTGGTCAGTTTTTAGCAAAATCGAACCAAATTGAATCGCCCCCACCCCTATGAAAAGGAAAAAAAAATTGAGAATTTAAGGCTGATATTTGTAGAAGACAAATGAGCGAATCAAATTTTTTAATAAGTGGCAGCATAGTGTCATAACCTAATAAAAAATGAGGATAAAAATAAATTTTGTGATTTTTCTTATACTGTCATATGAGTGGTTTGGTGGCGGGGTTTCCAACGATTTCAAAAAAAAAAAAAAAAAAAAAAAAAAAAAAAAAAAAAAAAAGTCATATGACAGCACCACAAAGAAAATGAGACAAATTTTAATAAGTATAATATGATTTGGACTGTCTTTCTAATGTTAATAAAAATTTATAATTCAACTACTACCTCCGCCATATACCTTGGGAAATAATGTTATATGGTGCGTCGTTTTGCTTGAAAATTTGTCATTATCGAAGTTGCTATAATATCCACTCAACGAATCATCATAAAAAAGTACAATATGAAAATGAGTTTTACACGCAGAAGTGTTCAATTTCCAAGTTGTTTACGTAACAAGAAGAAAGGGACTAATAATAACACACACGACATGCATGTATGTAGTAGAAGACAACAGACCCAATCAAACCATCTCGAGTCAACTCAGCTTGACACTCAACCCAAACTCTACATCCGACTCGCTCTCGATTTGCCCATCGCCTTAGCCATCTCCCTTAATTCAAACTTCTTAATCTTCCCCGTCGAAGTCTTCGGCAATTCCTCCCTAAACACCACCGTTTTGGGCACCATGTAACGCGGCAATCTCGCCCTACAAAACTCAATTATCTCCTTCTCATTTGTTTTCTTTTCAAACTCAGCCTTCAAGCTCACAAACGCGCACGGAGTCTCCCCCCAGAACTCATCAGGCCGAGCCACAACCGCCGCCTCGTCCACCGCCGGATTCATATATAGCACTGACTCAACCTCCACGCTGCTCAAATTCTCTCCCCCACTAATTATCACATCCTTCGATCGATCCCTAATCTCTAAATAACTGTCAGCGTGAATCACGCCGACGTCACCCGTGTAAAACCAACCATCATCCGTCATGCACTTGCGGGTCCCGTTAGGGTCCTTGAGATAACCAAGCATCACGCTTCCGCCTCTGAACACGATTTCACCGAGTGATGACCCGTCTCGACTCACACTGAGTCCTGACTCGGGATCGATCACGTCGATTTCGGTAAAGCACACCGTTCTCACTCCTTGTCTCGATTTCATCCTCGCCCTCTCCGTTGCCGGTAACTTATTCCACTTATTTTTCCACGCACATGACACGACGAGACCCGCCGTTTCTGTTAAACCGTACCCGTGACTTATTATAAAACCCAGTGACTCAGTCCTGAACAGCACCGCCGCCGGAGGTGGAGCTCCAGCTGTTAAAATATGTACCGGATTCTTCAACGGTTCGCTATCGGGTGAATTTGATAACATGTTTAGCACAACGGGGGCACCACACATGTGAGTGACGCCGTGTTTTCGAATCAAGTTATAGATAACGGCTGCGTCGAATTTCCGTAAGCAGACATTAGTCCCACCGACGGCCGCCATCCCCCACGGGTAACTCCAGCCATTGGCATGGAACATCGGTAGGGTCCACAAGTAGATAGGCCGTTTTGGAACTGACCAATCGAGTAAAGAATCGACGGTCATTATGAAAATGCCACGGTGGCAATGGACAACACCTTTGGGAGACGACGTCGTACCGGATGTGTAGTTTAGTATCATCGGGTCCCACTCGTTTTGTGGTCTGATCCATTTGAAATTCGGATCACCTTTTGTTACAAGGCTCTCGTAAGTGCAACTGAAGTTGGAATCAAGGGACTGTGATGATTTGTTATCGTTATCGTTATCGTGATCAGTATCATCAGTGATGAGGACTAACGGAGGGCGTTTGGTGTCTGACGGAAACAAAGAGATGGCTTCGACGACAAGATTGCGTGACTGATAATCAACAAACACGAGCTTTGATTCGCTGTGTTGCAGGAGTATGGAGATAGTACGCGCGTCGAGGCGACTGTTGATGTTATTGAGGATGGCACCGGCGAAGGGGATAGCGAAGTGAGCCTCGTACATGGCGGGGATATTGGGAGCGACAACGGAGACCACTTGGCCTCTTGTGATGCCGTTGGATGAGAGGGATGATGCAAGTTGGAGACATCGACGGTGAGTTTGTGACCACGTGTAGCTGATGTTGTTGTAGATTATTGACGGACAGTCGCCGTAAACGGTTGCGGCTCTTTCTAAGAAACCTAACGGCGTTAGTGGAGATGAATTTGCTGGGCTTGGTTTTAGCTCATCCATTATGATAAATTTTTTTTTTTTTGTTTCTGTTAATGAACTGTGTTGCTGGAGATGATAAGGTTGAGTTACAAAGAAGTTGGGATATACATATCTCCCGCGTGAATATATTATATTGTCCGTTAAATGTATGCAGTCAAATTTAGAAATGTTATTAAAAAGAAAATAGAAACAAAAAAAAAAAATTGTATTAGCGAAAGAAAGTTAAAAATAATATCACGTATCTTCTCGGGTTGGTGTAGGATCATATCAGAGATTGAGAGTAGGGATGGCAATTTTACCCACCAACCCGCAAACCCGCAAAAACCCGCCCGCAATGGGTAGGATTTGGTAAATATATTAGTGGGTACGGTGCGGGTTTGGTAATTTAAAGCAAAACCCGCTGCGGGTGCGGTGCGGGTTTGGTATTTAAGAAAAAAATGCGGGTATCCGCTGCGGGTATCCACATACCCGCAATATTATTTTTTATTAATTAATATTTTTAGGACAATATAAAAAAACCTTCATACAAAAAGAACTAACAAAACCTAAACCTAAAACATTAATCCACAGTTCCACACTCTCACTCAGCCGCAACCCGCAACCTGCCCAACTGGAGATTTTTTGCATGACTATTATTGTTTTTTTTAATCACACTTGTTAATAAAATTATAATACAAAAATTTTGATTAAGTTCACATGATCAGAAACGGGAGAGAAGCAAAATAAGCTAGTATTTGCTGCAACTTCAGTAGTTTTCCTGTTTCTTCATTACACTTACAACACTTGAGTCTTGTAAGCATCACTTTCATTACACTTAGCATAAAAATATGACCAAAAGTTGGTGATTACTTTTTAGCTTATTGTCGATTGAGTTGGAAAACTTAGATCATTATAATTATGAAAGGAAGAACTCGTTTTAATTATGTTTATATGAAAAAATAAACATATGGTACCGAGTCTTTCATACATTATATTATCTATGTACTGTATATACATACATTGCATGTTGTATATGTCAAATGAAAAATAAATGTGAAAACTACAGCTAGCAATTAAAAATAAATTATTTAATTAAAAAATATATTATTAAGAACACAAAATAATTCAATATTTTAAAAACCCGCAAAAAATCCGTTGGGTACCATTGCGGGTTTGGTAATTTATTTTTATATGCGGTGCGGGTTTGGTAATGAAAATTAAAACCCGCAACGGGTATGGTGCGGGTTTGGTAATTCATTTACATATGCGGTGCGGGTTTGGTAATGGCAAACCCGCACCATACCCTACCCACTGCCATCCCTAATTGAGAGTCATTCTCATTATTCATTAATATATCTAACGGTGGAGATTATTGCTTGATTGGGAGAGGAGAGACTAGGTCTGCATCGTTTTGTAAGACGACGTGTTTCCATTGACTTAAAGATAAGATTCGATCATTATTGCTTTTTTTTTTTTTTTTAAGTTTATTTACAGTCCACTAATTCAATGGATATAGTTTTAGTTTTCATATATATATCCAGCGAAGTTATTATCTATAGATTACGGCGTGCATATCGTTTCAACGATTTGATATATATTTTTATTTTAATCAATTATCTTATTTTTAATCATCAAGCAATATATGTGGCTTTCAGTACAAGATATTCTGTCAAAATTTTATAATTTGGATGAAATATTAATGCATTTCCATTTTATAGCAATTGCCGTTTATACAATTCACTGTAGCAAATCTGGCTGATATATAAAAAACCTTCAGCTTTCCTTATTATATAACACATTAGGAGTGGGTATAAAATGAGTGAATTGAATTAAAATGTTGTGCTAAATCGAATTGATTGGTTGTGTTGACTACTGTTTTATGTTTGAGAAATCAACTCCTTGAACCAATTTCACACAACCAGTTAATTTATTTGGTTAGTTGGGAATCAACGCAAATTTAACAAGTAGACAAAAAATCACAGAGAAAACAATAGATTAACGTGATTCGACGAATAATGACTTAAATCTACGTCCACGAGAGTAAGGAATGGGAAATTTATTACTTGCTCGAGCCAAAACCGACCACCTTTTTCTCTTTATCACTGAGCTTTTAGATCTATTTTTACAAGTGGTGAAATATGAAAGTTACTAATTATTTGATTTGTGGCTTCAACCCCTTTATATAGTTTTACAAAATTACTATTCCACCAACATATGACGTCAGCTCATGTCACCATGTCCATGCTCATTTTCCCAATCACTCTACAAACAGTAGCTCTTGTCTCTGACTCAACCACCATTTGCCAGCAGAAACTCATCATTCCAACTTATTGTCCACTGCTACATGCTCTGCCAATGTGATAGCTTGTAATTCAACCACTAAATTATTGTCTCGTCTGTCAGAGTTTCTTCCCAAGGAAAATCGTTGACTTACTCCTGTCACATCAGTCTTCTAAAAGTTCAAACTCTCATATAGACCTCTACCTCGGTCTCCGGGTCGCATGCCGAGGTGGATGGTGTGAGGTCAATTATTCCTTAATTATACAAGATCTGGTCAGTAGCCATGAACCACCTCGAGTCGGCTTCCACATGTGCTCAAATGCTGCCGAATTTGATATATTTTCTTTAGGCCAGGTCGGTAGCCCAACCTAGCTTTTGGTTCTCCCTCAGTTGTTATTATGTATTTGGGCTCCGGCCTCTCTGTTTGACCTTCTTCCCCCAAGAACCTTGGGCCTCCATCATATGCCAAGTGCAAACTTCATTTTACTCCTCTATATACTTCAAACTTTATCGGGATTAAAAACCATTAGATTGAATAAAAAATCAAATATAATTGAAAAATATTCAATCCTAAAATATATTATATAATTTTTTTTTTTGTTTAAAAGGCATACCTTCTTATGATCTCTGACTAATAATATTTTTTTTTAAATGATAAATGATATTTTGACCAAAATAATACAAAAATTCAAAACACAACAAAATATTTTAGATTTTATTAAATTTCTATTCGTGATTTTCTTAAAACTGAAATTAAACTGCTGTGATTTTGGTTTTGTCATATTTTCGCAACATTTTTTTTATGCGAAAGCAACATTGTATTTTTTAACCATGGCACGAGTCACAAGAAACTGACTTTAATAAATATAAAATAATATTAAATCTAAGAAAAAGGGAAAAAGGTCCGGACCCGGGCGGGGCTTCAAAATGAGGGGCCCGGCTAAAAAAACACGGGCCCGTGCTTAAAATAAATAATTATATATTTATATTTATAATATATATATAATAATAATAAATTTTTTATATTAAAAAAATCAGGACCGGGTTGGGTTTTTCTCGGGCCCGGGCTGGGCTTTTCCCGTGCCCGGTCTGGACTTTTCCCGGACCTGGGTCTAAATTCAAATTGTCGGGTCTAACTCGTTGCCATCCTTAGATTGAATAGAATTACGATGACAGTTAACAACACTTCCTGTGAAATATGCTTACATTACAACCAGAGGGGAGCTTTGCTAATTGCATCTTGCAAGAGCGTGAATAATAAGATTGCAAAAATGAAAAGCATAGTAAATAAAATATATATATAATTTAGCTAGTTTTTTAATAATATATTCAATGATCCACAAAGTTTATGTCATTGTGTCATTTTTGTTAGAAATCAAATTCACAACCTAAATACAGTCAGTTTCTACCACCAAGTGACACAAATTCAATTCTTCCACAATTTGGAGACCATATTTAACGGCTTCGGCTTCTGCAACCTGGATATCCCTATTGAAAGTTATGTTTTAGACCGTTGTACATAAAACATCCCTCTCCGAATTTCTAAAAACCACATGCAGACCAGCCTTGTAGGTGCAGATATCCACTGCCGCATATGTGTTTATCTTTATCCATTCATCTATAGGAGGTTTCCAAATTCGATTTTCATCATTTAACCGCTTGGTAGGAAGTTTTAGTTCTAAAAATGACAAATACTGACAGGGTTCAACCATTGCTCTGATTTTTTTCAAATGATATAGAGGGATATTCAACACCCCTTTCGAAAATTTGGTGGTTTCGCGCTTGCTAGACCACCTAGCAAATAGCCCTAAATAACTTCAAATCCTCATCCTCCACCAATTTCACCAAACCAGTCATCACCCCATCAGGTCCACTGTTCCAGCAGCCTTAATCACCAAGAATAAATGAGACGACTTACAGATTATTTGAGCTAATTTGCACTGAAATAGAACATGAGAAAAATATTCACATGGGGCACCACATCTTAAGCAACACATGTCTTCATCCACCTTATTCTTACATAGATTCTCAGCCGTGGATAATAGGTTAACAACAACTCTATAGCGGGAAATTTTGATATTTGCAGGAAGTAACTGATTCAAATAAGTTTATAAATCTCCCCATACTCTATGAACTTCAAGATAGAAGAGAAAACTTGTCCCTCCATGCTAATTGGTATCCACTTTTAAAAGAGTACTGCCCTCTTTTATCAAAATATCAGATCTGATGGTCTTCTATCGGTCTAACTGGTAAATGAATCTTCATTATCTCCTCGATATCTATTTGGTGGAAGTTCTCCCTTAGGAACTCTCCATTCCAATTGTTTTATGCCAACAAGTCATCCACAATTGCCGTTACATCGATTGTTGAGGGCATGATTGGTGTGAAAAAAATTGGTATATGGATCCATTTATCCTCAATACCTTTTGCCCATTGCATATTCTCCATCGCAATCATTTGTCAAGTAATTGTTTACCCCACAAGATGCTACACCATATAAAAGATGAATTTGAGCCCATCTTAGCTCTCTAAGAAATATGAGTTTGCAAAATACTTAGCCTTCGGGACTTGGGCTACTAATGAGTTTTGTTCTTGTATCACTTTCCATCCCTACTTTGCCACCAAGGCTTGGTTAAAAAATGATAGATCCCTAAAACCCAAACCACCCCGATCTTTCGCAAAATACAACTTTTCCCATTTAACCCAGTGTATCCTCTTATTGTTCTTATTCGACCCCAACAAAACCTTGAGATTTCCCTTTGGATATCATCACAAACACATTACGACAACTTGAAGACACTCATAGCGTATGCATGTATTGCTTGAGCCACCGCTTTGATAAGAACTTCATTGCCCCCACTCGATAAGAGTTTAGATTGCCAATTGGAAATCTTACCTATGATTTTAAGCCTTATCTCATTGAAGAATATTGACTTCTTTTTCACAATCATCGCAGGAAATCCCATATATTTCTCAACTACCCTTAACCCGAAAATGCTTTTAATAACCTCAATTTGCTATGGTATTGTCTTGTTGCCGAAGATCATGGAGCTTTTGTTAAAGTTAAAAATATGCCATGAAGACGCTGAATACCTATCAAAAATAGTATTCAAAGCTTGGCTATCCGCAACCATTGCTTTTGAAAAGATTAGTCTATCATTTGTGAACAATAAATGAGAAATTGAAAGCTCCATACTGAACCTCAACCCCCGAAACAGTCTATGATTCTCAGTAGGGATGGCAAAATCCGGATCCGGAAGAGGTTTCACAACCCCGGGTCCGGTTCCGGAAGAGGTTTCACAACCCCGGGTCCGGTTCCGGACCCGGGTAAATACTCCCGGGTCCGGACCCGGGTAGACCCGGTCCGGACCCGATTACCCGCAAATTTTTTATTTTTTAAAAGTTTTAATTGTATTTTTTTATATTTATATTTGTATTTTGTCAATTTTATTAGTTTTATTTCAATTCTTTTAATTTTTTTAATATTAAATTATATTATTTATATATATATGCATAATATTTTATATTTTTTATTAAAATATAATTTATTTTTTTAATTTTTTTACGGACCCGGGTAAACCCGGGTCCGAACCGAGTGATCCCGGGTCCGGACCCGGAATCACCTGGGTCCGAATTTTTTAATTCCGGATCCGGGTTTGGTTGACATCCCTAATTCTCAGCATTAGTCCGCGAGAACACTTATCAACATGAGATAATAAATAAGGAGACATAGGACACCCTTATCTAAGCCCTTTTTTTTTTTTTTTTGAAAATAATAATTATCATTAATAAGAAAGGATGCATCTAATATTCGAAGGAAAGCATTCTTTCCAAATAACAGGGTGATCAACGCTAATTGCAAGTTTTGCAAGCGCATGGGCAATATTATTACAACAACGGGGAGCAAAGCAAACAAAAAATCTATCCAACCTAACAAGCTTTTCGGTAATATCTTCAATGATCCACAGAATCTCCGTCATCGTGCCCTTCCTGTTAGAAATCAACTCCACAACCTGAGAACAATCGGTTTCCACTACCAGTTGGCGCAGGTTTAATTCCTCCGCAATCTTTAGCCCGAAACTTATAGCTTCAGCTTCCGCAATCCGGACATCACCATTGAATAATACGCTATTAATTGCTACGCATAAAGCCTCCCCTTTTGAATTTCGAAAGACCACCCCGAGGCCCGCTTTACCATTGCCAAATCCCACTGCCGCATAAGCATTCAATTTAATCCATCATTCTGGAGGGGGTTTCCAAGATTGGTTTGCATCCTTCGTTTGCTGGGCAGGGAGCTTAAAATATGGAATAAAATTGAGGTGGCTGGACTCTACCAAAGATAAAGCTTTAGCCCAAGATCTTGAGGGGTTCTCAGCATATCCATCGAAAAGTTGGCTGTTACGAGCTTGCCAAATCACCCAGCAAATGGCTCGAAAAATTTCCACATCTTCCTTTCCACCATTCGACAACAGGACATCCATAACTCCCAAAAAATCAGCACTACCAACAGCCTTAATTCTTGAGAAAAAAGGGGACAACTTCCACACTCTAAGAGCAAATTTGCACTGGAACATTGCATGAACAATATTTTCCCCTAAAGCATCACATCTGAGGCATCGGGGGTCTTCAACAACCTTCTTTTTCCAGAGGTTCTCTGCAGTAGGAAGCAGATTAACAGCAGCCCTCCAAAGAAACAACTTGACTTTTGCAGGCATAATGCTATTCCAAATCAGATTCCACGAACCTCCCCTACCATCTGAACTACAAGGCACATTTGTAAATTTTTCCTTCCACGCAAGTTGGTATCCACTTCTAACTGAATATTGCCCTTTTTTTATCAAAATGTCATATTTGGATGTCGTCTGTAGGTCTGCGAGGTAATGGAATCTTCAGAATTTCTTCAACATCTAATTGGTGAAAATTTTCCTTTAATAGTCTTCATTCCATCTGCTTCCATCCAGCAACTCAGCCACTCTAATCTCCAAATCTGAGGATGAAGGCATAATTGGTTTTAAAGCATTAGGTCTAGGAATCCATCTGTCCTCAAACACTTTAATTCTCTGCCCATTTCCCACTCTCCACCGTAAGCCTTTCTCTAAGAGCTGCCGACCCCACAAAATGCTACGCCAAATGAAGGAAGGGTTCGATCCTAGTTTGGCCTCCAAAAATCCCAGATTCTCAAAGTATTTTGCCTTCAGAACTTTAGCAACTAGGGAACTTGGTTCTTGAATCACCCTCCACCCTTGCTTCGCCACCAGCGCTTGGTTGAAAGAAGTAAGGTCCCTGAAACTTGCGGATGATATAAATTTATTATTACACTTCATTTTACTTTTATTTCCTACAGCGTCCTTAATTTATAAAAAAATAACATTATCACATCGTAAGTCAATATCACAATAACATTCGCACATCGCAATTAAAACAGCTTGCCGTTAAAATTTTCTATTGATTTCCTTCATTTTCACATACTTTCACAGCAACCAATCACTGAAACACGATTTGACGAAAAGAGAAGAAAATAATTTTTAAGTATACCAAATTTTGTGGCCAACAGTCAAAAATGGAAAATGGCGTCTTCCTGTTGATCAGTTGATGGTTTTGATTTTGATGAAGCTATGCTTTAAATGTACTCATATGGGTATGTTTTGATTTTGGAGAAGCAACTAAACCTTCTCATAAACCCTAAAATCCTCATTTCAAAAACCCAGAAATTGAATAAAAAAAAATGGTTTGTCGAGGGGAAGGACATTGAAATTTGAAGGAAGCTATAAGTGTTGTTACTTATGGCCGAAGCTGCTCTTGTAAATTTATTCAATTTGTTTTCAGTTAAAACAACATTGAATTGCGAAGGAAGAGTTTATTTCTGAAATCTGTTATCATTTCTTACTGATATGGCAATTTTTCTCTTCTCGGAGACGGCACTGTTAATATATCAGGAAAAAGAGAGATAATTTAAGCGAGGGTACTTTAGGAAATAAAATAAAATGAAGTGTAATTCGAATATCAGTGGAGTGTCTAAAGCACTGCCCTTCCCACTATTGTGCTTGATCCGGCCCATTCTCAATCCAATTTTTTTTTAAAAAAACTTTGGCAGGAAGCTTTGACTTGTCCTGGAAATTTGGCGCCTTTTCAAATCTCTCCCTCCCAGTGGGCTACAGCGACTCTCTTACAGTTGCAGAGAAAAAAAAGATCACAGACTCCATCCACAACGGCGTCGTAACAGTCACTTCGCCAGAGAAAATGGTGTTCCTTCACAAGCAAAAGTCTTCACTCAAAAGAGACTCATCCTCCTCTTCAAAAAGCACATTCCCCGCTCATCCTTCCAAAATCCCCAAATCCATCGATTCAGAGATCGATAAAATGGTTTCTATTTTAGCTGATGCCGGTTGTACCTTACTGTACCACTCGGGCCCACCGTGTCTCCCTTCCGATCCAACTAAATTCCGCCGCCATCTCACTAATCTCCTCTCTCACGACTCCTCGCTTCGCTCTCGTTTCCTCGCCGGCCTCTCTTCTTACATTCAGTCCCCCGAAAATTTCACCAGGTCCAGTACTTTCTCATTTTTTAAAAAAAAAAAATTCAATTGTCTAACAAGTACTACGTCGTTTTGTTTTAATTGCAGGATTCTGAGCTGGTTGAATCCTGGCAGAAGCGACAGCTTAGTTCGACAACTTTTGCTGGTTCCGTGTGTTCAATTAGACCTAATGACCATGCTTCTCGAGAAGCTTCCAGAATATTTTGATGTGAATCCAGAGACGCAGACGTCATTATCTCTCGAAGACGACGTCGGTAGGCTTATTATCAATCAATTTCGGTGGCTTGATTTTCTTGTTGATCCTAAATCATTTACTGAGAAATTAATGGAAGTACTTTGTATTTGTCCTTTGCATTTAAAGAAAGAGATTATTGGTTCACTGCCTGAGATTATAGGTGATCAAACGAATAATAAGTCTGTGATTGATTCTCTCCAACAAATGCTTAGTGAAGATTCAGCTATAATTGTGCCTGTGCTTGACTCTTTTTCGAACTTGAATTTGGATGATGAGTTGCAAGAACAGGTTGTTACCATTGCACTGTCGTGTATTAGAACAATTGATGCGGAACACATGCCGTATTTACTTAGATTTCTACTGCTTTCGGCTACACAATCAAATGTTCGAAGAATTATCTCACACATTCGTCAGCACTTAAAGTTTGTTGGTGTGTCAAATTCTCGTGCATCTCAACAATATAAACTTAAGGGAAAGTCTCTTGTGGATAATTCAGAGGCTTCCATTCTTGATGCTTTGAGATCAAGTCTTCGATTTAAGAATGTAAGCCTGTTTTTCTGTTCGTTTGTATATGTTTTTAAGAATGTGTGCCCATATTTAATGTAGCTGGGGTACTTGTGCTTTTGCCTCTCTATGAAGATGCTTTGTCAGGAGATTTTGAAAGAATTAAACGGCCTCAAAAAACCCCAGGATCACAAAGTTATAGACATTTGGCTTCTTGTGCTCATGCATATGAATGGAGATCCCCTCCAAAACAGCATTTTGAAGATTTTTAAGAAGAAAATTATTGAAGATTGTATTCACAATGTTATGCTTGATCAGTGCATTCGTGGGAACAAAGAATTGGTGCAGGTATCTGTGACAATTATCTTACGTGAACAAATGTTTGTCTTAATGTATACTGTTTCCTGAACTCTAATCAAATTACATTCTTTCAAATTCTTTTAAATTTTTCCATTTATTTTTGTCAGGATTATTTTCTGTCATTTCTTTGTTTGTCCGAGTACTTATTGGCATGCAAAGAGCAGAAGGCAAGGGAGTTTGGCATTCATGCATATACCAGCTTGTTTGAAGAGTTTACTGATACTTATTCGAGACAGGAAGTAAGCACCCTAAATAGTTACATATCATCTCTAATGTTTAGGATACAAGCTGGTGTTTATGATACTTGTGGTTTATGCAGGTTCTTGGTGCCCTAATTACTCATTTGGGATCTGGTGTGAGCTTTGAAGTGAGTTCTGCTCTCGAGACAATGGCTGTGCTGGCATCAAAATATGCACAAGAATTGATTCCACTTTCTTCTCATATAAATGGTATCTCAACTCTCAGTCATATTTTCTCATGAATAATAATTTTGTTAGTCCTCTTGACATGTATGTTCTACCACTTAGGTATCTTGGATTACTTGGAGGGTTATAATGCTCAAAATTTGCACAAGGTGGGTCAATTCTCTTCAGATTTTGATTTCTATAGGTAGTATGTGCTGAGTTCTATATGTGTAAATATCTCTAGCTTTTCTGCTTTTGTCATAGTGCAGGTCTTTGAGGTTTTCAGCAGTCTAGCTCTGTCGGCTCGAACCAGTGCAAACTGTTATGGATATTCCATTGCAAATGAACTTCTGATGGTAGTAAGGAAGCAGGTATAATATGAACATTCAGGGTCTTTTTGGTGCAGAGCATCTGTCTAATTGATCTTGTATTCAACTTAATTCTATGTCGAGGGGTTATACATTCAAGGAGAGATTTCCTGATCCTCTGATTTATGCAATCCTTTCTATTTATTTGGCAGGTAAGCCATTCAGAACTGAAGTACAAAAGGATGGGCCTGATTGGAACTCTGAAGATAGTTTCATATCTTGGTGATGCAAGTAATATTACCAGTACATCTGCATCTCAGGTGGGATTCATATCATTGTAAATATGAAACATAAAATAAAGCAGCAATACACACACACACACACGAGTTTGAGGCTTAAGAGAATTAAAAGCAAGAGAAGAATAATGTTGGAATCATTATGCACTTTTCTCTCTTGTTTGAGACCATATAATAGAAGGCTTTCTTCAATCGGCAAACAAGGGATGGATCAGAGAGAGTTACTAAGTGATAGCCTTTCCAAAATCCTACTTTCTCAAAATTGTTTCTCACACAGTGTATAGACCTCTATATACCTGGTCCAACTACCATAGATATCACCTATCTAACCTATTGTTAAGAAATACGACAATTCTATATTTATGCATATTTAGAATTACAAAAGACACGCCTTTATATAAGCATTACATCAAGTTAAATATATAAACTAAATATACTAATAACCATTAGGATTACATAATCATATCTTAATGATTATGTAACAATATCTTATAGATATATAGAATCATAATCATATCATTGGATGATTATGATTATAACAGTATTGTAGGGATTCTAACACTCCATAACATTGTGCACTTCTGGAATTGCTGGGTTCAATTTAAGAAACTTGATCTGCGTAGAAGTTTTGCCCTAATATTCTGTGGTAATATTTGGAGAATGGTTCTACAATAATATGCACATTTGGGAATAACTCTTCTTGTTTGATGACTGAGGATAAATATTAAATAGATATTTTATGTTTGTGATAAGATTATATTTGGTTGAATGAGTTGATGCTATGTTAGATAAATATAAAGAACATGGTTGTTTTCATCATATCATTTCTATGATGTACATTCAGCATTTCTGAACCCCTCTTTTAACAGAAATCAAATGCTGAAGAGGCTGTAGAACTCTTAAAAACATCTCTGAACTGTTGCAAGCAGTTATACTTACCTTTGACCCTCTTTTATGATGAGCTAACTGCAATACTAAACAACAAAACACTTCAGCCAGAAATTATAGAATGGTAAGTAAATTTCAACATATTGTTACCAAGAGTTGATTTATCTTCTCTCTTTTTTTTTTTTTTTTTTTTTTTTTTTTTTTTTTTAAATAAGTGAGAAAGTTTTCTGCATTTTGTAGGATTGTCAAACATGTTGGGGAGTTTGAATCTATATATCTGTCTGATCTTGAAGGTGGACAACTGCCTAATAACAACTCTTATTGTGGTATAGAAGGTGAGATTGATTTATGCAATCTTTTAATTCTACTTTTGGAGAGTATCTAATTGAGAAGTTGTATGATAAATAGTTTGTGATATAGCTTGCAGTTTCCCATCTTGTTTTACTTTGTAGGGGAATTATGGATGAATTTGGATGGGGATATATCTCCTATTTGTTTGAACATTTTGCCATTGGCTTCCTCTTCCTTGCAGTAAGTTTTGCCATGTTTTACTTCCGATCAAGGTTTCTGTATTTTAACTTGTCTTAATGTTTTCGAATGCTGATGTTGAAATCTTGTTGTCTGCAGGTCTGCTTCTCTACAAGTTCTTCATGCTAACTTTCTTATACTCTCTGCTGTAAGTGCGAATGGTCCTTCGGGCACTGAGATGGATTGTTAAGTAATGGATAAGTATTTGGTGTTTTCTTTCAATTGTCAGGTTGAGAGGGTGACAAATCAGGGATCTCTTGGAGGAATTGATGCTCTTCTTGGCTGCCCTTTACACCTTCCTTCCCCTAAGGTAAGACCTACTGACCTAGGAAAATACCATTGCTAACATCATATCTTTTGTTAGTATATTTTCATTGTCAGAGCATATTGATGTTTTCTCATTCAAGAAATGTTCTGCGGACATTTTTATCTTGATAAGAGTTTAAATTTTCTATGCTGATCAAACTTCTTCACACCATGGTCTTTTTTCTGTCGCTGGTATCTTCATGCTACAGTTATTATTAATTCATGGACGTTTATTAAAGTTGGGAAGGATGGACAATTGAATGTTTTATAATTCTGAAATTTATGAGGTCTTGGATTGTTTGGGCATTATTTATTAGTTATTTTATTGTTCCCTTTTGTTGAACTTGAAAAGCCACTCGAATGCTGGGAAACATCGAGTGAATTGGAAATTTAACACCTTAGTTTGCACTTCCTTCTTCTTTTGCATTGTTTAACCTATGGTTATTAGCAAAATAAGCAATAGTTTTAAGATAATTATTTTTGGTCGAGCAACTTAGGAAAAAGGAAGTACATGCTAAGATTGCTGGTTAATGGCCATTTTATGGTACAATGGTAAATAAACTAACTTTGTCAATCATCCATATCTGAGTTTGGGTCTTGACTCTTGAGAGCATCCACTTTCTTAGTGGGCCCTTGGTTTCCATGAGAGAATCTTGAAGTGAAAGCCCACAATCTGCATATAAATTAGTTTTAATTATTTAAGTAGACATCCACTAAATTGGGGATATATATTGCCATTGATATGCACATGCCCCATCTACATTTTAGATTATTTTATGACACTCAAAATACTCAATTAATTTATTAAGTTCTTTTGCATGTTTTGGCTTGGCCTGGCCTTATTATTTATACAAGTCATCAAATAGTTCTTTACACGACCAGTTTGTTGACATTTATTTGGTTTTTGCAATGTCAGTGCTTCTCTGTAGCGGGTTGGCAGTCTCTCTCAGAAAAACAGAAACAGATTGTGAGCCTCTCTCTTTATCATGCAGCCAACTGGATACGGGAACTGGTAAGTGCTATGGTTGACATAATTATCGTTATGATTGGCGGAAATATACACTATGGTCTGCAATGCCTCTTCTACTGCTTGTAGCTTAATGCCTTCTGTACGCAAGTTGCTGGAAGAATGGAATGTACAAGTCAGACTACAAAAGAGGACATAATTGCCAAGCTATTGAAGCGAGTGAGGAACCTAGTGTATGTTTGCACTCTCAGTTCCTAGTTTTGCAGACTTTTAATTAAAATTTTCTTATTGGAAATTAAATCATGTGAAGTAATTCTCTGCCTTATATAAACCAAACCAAACCAAACCATACAAAGCCTTTTCCCATTATGTGAGGTAGGTTACATGGATCTTTTGATGCCACAGTGCTCTATCTGAGATCATTGATTCATCTAGTTCCATAAAACCTAGGTCTCTTTTTATAGTGTCAACTTAGAGCTTCCCCTTCCTCGCTTGTCATATGGCAGCACCATTTGTTATCATTTTCTCACTGGGTCACTTAAAGGCTTAGGTTGGATATGTCCAAACCATCTTAACCTTGTTTCTCTCATCTTCTCATCAATCGATGCTATCCCCAATTTTTTCCTAATTATTTCATTTCTAACTCTGTCTTTCATAGTTCACCCACACAGCCATCTAAGCATTCTCATCACATCTCAGCTACTCTAATCTTTTGGGTGTGTTGATGCTTTATTGCCCAATATTTTATTCCATAAAGCATTGCAGGTCTCACGGTGGTCCTATAAAATTTGCCTTTAAGTTTTTAAAAAATGTTGCGATTGCATAAGACCTCAGATGCAGTGTTTAAAAATACGGTGAAAAGCGCCGCCTCAAGGCGCCGCGTCGCCGCCTCGAGGCGGCCGCGTTTTTCGGTTTTCAGATTTTTGCCGCTTCACACCGCGTGAGGTGGCCGCCTCAGCCCGCCTTGCGCTGAGTCGACGTGAGGCGGCATGAGGTGGCCTCCCCACTCACATCGCCTGTTTTTTTTTTTTAATTTTCGGTTTTTGCCTTCAAAACAACGTCGTGTGGTCAATTTCATTTGACCTCTAAGACTCCAAAATGTCGTGTTTGGTTAATTTCATTTCGTCAATTTAATATGCCTTTTGTTTTCTTTAAATTTATTGTCACATTAAACATTAGGTGTAGATTCACATAAAGTGGATTCTTGATACAATTCAAATTCAACATTATGGTTGGCTCTAATATGGTTTTAGTGAAAAATAGTCATAATTAATATCATTAATCAACATTAATTGTGATTTTCAAAAAAAAAAATAATTGTGAATGATATCAAATTAATTTATTATTAACAATAAAATTATTTATTATAAATATTTAAATAAAAAATAAGTTACAAAAATATCCTTAATTAAAATAATTAATTATTAAATTACTAAATATTTATAATAAATTTATTATTAATCAAGAATCATCATTTCATCAATTTATAATTTTTTTTTTGTCGTTCCCATTGAGGCGCCCGCCTCGCCGCCTCAAGGCGGTCCGCCTCGCGCCTCAAAGGCCGACCGCCTCGAGGCGTTATACGTATTTTTAAACATTGCTCAGATGCACATCTTCATTTCCTCCAGCCCGATTGAATTCTATGCGTAACATCTCGATCGAATTTTCCATCATTTTGGAGGATAGACCCGAGACTTAAAATACTCGTTATTTGAGATTGATTAGTCGCCAATTCTTATTTCTGCCGCTTTACCTCTACGACCTTTGTTAAACTTACACACCATGTGTTGAATTTTTAACCTATTTAGTCGGAAGCCTTTAGCTTCTAAGGTTTTTCTCCGCATCTCAAGTTTAGCCTCTACACCTTATTTAGACTCATCCACCCATACTATATCATCAACAAATAGCATACACCGTGATGACACCTCATCTTGAATATCCTTAGTAATTACATCCATCACCAAGGCAAAAAGATAGGGGCTCAGTACATAACTTTGGTGCAAGCCTATGGTAATAGGAAAGTGCCTTGTTAATTCTCTACCTTATATATGAGTAGAAAATTTGGGTGGGCTGCGGCTAGGTTAGACAAGAAATATGTAAATAATTAATCACAATTGAAAAGAGATGAGTTTTTTCTGTCACTGACTATAACTGACACCAGGCCCTTATATGGGGCCCTAACTCCACAAGGTGCAAAATTTTTGAAAGGGGAGTGGATTCTTTTTTAGGCAAACCCTCCTAACTTCTATGTGCTTCTTGCTGATGTGAGATTCAAGGCCAAAACTTTAATAGTCATAAAGATCATTAAAATGCTGACATTTTGTTGCTTAAGTTAAATTTTCTCTCTCATTAGTCAGGTACTAGAATTTATTGCCCTTTCTACATGCTGGCAAGTTGCATTATGAACAGTTTTCTGAGCTACAATGCTGAGCATGTGAGCATTGATCTTTCAGCTCAATCTTAGATTGGGCTAGAGATCAGCTTGATGGATTCTAGAACCAATCTTTTACCAAACTAACTCCAAACTGTTTATAGTGGGCTCAATTAGTTGCCATTCTAGTGGTGGTTCATCACGAGCTTGATTTATTAGCATCCCTGATGAGACTAGAAAATTGGATTTGAGATAATCGCATTTGTCCATTTCTGGCTTAATAATTTGTTATATATAAATTGGCCTTCCTGTGTTTGATGTGGAGTGAGAGTAGACTGGGTTAGAACTTTAAAATGGGTGAAAAATGGTGGAAGTGGTGAGTCACCTGTATACATGGGGTATAAGTAGGTATTGTGAGGTTTTGAAGGGAATACTGACGGTATGCAATTGTGCACCTTTTCCTTTCCTTTCTTTGCTGCAACTTGATACAATAGGGAATGGTTCGCTTAAAATATTTATTTTCTTGAATTGATCATTGAAATTGAAGGATGAGATCATGAGAATCACATCATTTAAATTGATTGGTTGATTACCATACAACAGAGTGATAAAGCTCGAATTTCACTGAGACATCAGACAAGTGACATTATTTATGTCAACCCTTGCTTTCGCATCGTTTTAGTAATCTTTAAAAGTATAATAAATCTTCATTTGCTGAATTATCCTAAGCGGTAAACTATTTTAAGACAATTTGATCCTCATGATAGGAAGAATATAAACTTGCAGAGTTCTTGAAAGCTTGTTAAATTATTCCATCAAATGCTGCCCTCAGTCCTTTCCTGAGGTCCATCTTCATGTGGAGCAATATGGATATTCATTCTTGAATAAGACTAGCAATATGGGGCATGTGGAAAAGAAGAAAGAACATATGAAAACACATGACACTGCCTCTCAAGACAAGAAAAGGAAACATAAAAAGATCTCAAAGGCAGCAACAATTTCAGATACAAATAGTAAATTACGGCAGCCAACAATATTGGATGTTTTGAGGAAGTCAGGAAATCTAACAAGTCAGGAGGTGCTGAATGAGGATTCTTTAAGCACGGTTTCAAAGAGTTGTAAATCTGGGTCTGCAGATGAAACTTCCTACAGCTCTAATGAGTCAGTAATTGTAGAAGTTTCTGCAGTTGCCAAGGCTCTGGAAACCCAGAGGTTTAAGTTCAGGCCTCTTCTCTTTCCATGCCTCTCCATTTTGATGTTTTCGAAGGTTTGTCTGCTCGTACTGTACCTGCTTGGTGTTTGTTTATGTTAATACAACTTTTCTTTTGTTTATTTTCGTGGAGCATTTGCTATGAGTTTACTCATGGTAGGTGTTTCCTTATGCAGAACCAAAATTCCTGTTGCTCTGATCCTGCAGCTGAGGTACCATGTTAATTGCATTGATAAATCCTGATGAGTATTTTTTGTGAATAAATGAAGTCCTCAAGAACAAGAATTTTGTTACTTTCGATGCTAGTTACCCCTGTACCTGTACCTTCTACGTGATCTTCACTACAAGCTGGATTACTTCACCCCGTTGAACAAACTAGTGTCACCCAGATGCTTTAGTGTACCTACTGGTTTTACAAGGATGACCTTGGAAGAATTCTTGAGTGAAGTTAAACCAGTATTGCCATGTCTCAGAAAGCATTTTGACAGTGCAGTTTGTATTCTTAAAGAAGGTAAAAAGAATAGTATTCAATTTGGTTGGATAAACACTAAGAGCAGCACATCTGTCATGTAATTTCAAACAAATGTTTTGTAGGTGATGAAACTTGTGAAGATCACTGGAAACTGCAATATGCTATTGCTGGGAATCCTGATATACCCAACCTTATGTTTTCAAAATCTTCAGTTTCTACTTTGGTTGTTAAAGAAGTTCTCACTTGTTTCAGTAAGGTGAAATCTTCATCTGAATCAGTCTTTGACACTTTTGGCTCCTGACTTTGGCCGCCAGAATTCATATGTTGCTGATTATTTGCTTTGTAATTCTCTTTTTACAGGCTTTTAAACTCTTTTTCTTTTTTGAAATTTTTATTGGTCTGATTACAGATGCTGAACCTTCCTGAGGTTCAAATGGACAAATCAGTTCTATCTGATTTGCTTCGATCCTTCCAGCCTATTGAATTATCGGACTCCGTTATTTCAGACATACAACCTATCCCTTTACCTGGGACAGTAGAGTATTTATATCTTGGTGCCTTTTCATTTTTGGAAGGTTTCCTGAATATAGGTATGCTATCTCCCCAGTTTCCTTGTGTTCTTATCACTCCGTAATTGTCCCATGTACTTCATTTGTATTATGTCTGCTCCTTGCAGCATGTTCTTTCTCCTTTATGCTTGCCTTGGAATTCCTTCTTACCATGGAGTCCATTGTAATCTCACTTAAAAAGTTCCTTGATAAGTTGGAGGGAAATGGCAAAAGTGCACATACAGGATTTATCCAGGGGGTCCTTCATGTCTTGCATAAAAGACTTGGAACGTCTGCACAGAAGCTGTTGCAGCATAACTGGGATGATGAAAGTCTTGAGAATGGCTGGAAGAACAAAGTACGATTATCTATGCAACATGATTTTCCGGTGCTTGATATTTCAAGATGACTTGATTGAAACTTAATTTACTATGTATTTGTCCATGAAAAGTGAGAATCTTTATGATGTCTGCAGGGGGATTTAGTACAGAAGATACTATGGATTTATCTGGAACATAGTGAGTCCACTTGTGATTTGTTGCATGAGCTTGCCTGCTCCATCTTGCCTCAGGTGCTTAAATTTTCCAATTATAGACATACAGTTTGTCAGTTTAATTTGGAATTAATTGCAATATTAGCAATTTCCCTGCATCTCACTTGAGAACTCGCTCACCCTAAGATGTCTTTTGTCAATAATGCTAAGATTGCTGTACCCTGTCCTGCAACACAGCACTGACTTTTTAGCATGCTTAGCTGGACCGCATCACTCTATGCATGATACAGCTTCTGGTATTCCAGTTTTCTTGTTTTGCAAACTGGCCCTGAAGAGGATCCCTTTTCTGTGTAGTTTACTCTGCATGGAACAACAGTAGAAGATGATCATCACAGTTTCCCAACTCTATGTCCTGCAACGTTTTTTGTATGGTACCGGGTACTGGTAAGTCATCTTCTTTATACCACTTTCAATGTTACTATTTATCCGTGGAGATGCTTACAGAGATTGAATATTTGCAGAATGAAGTCAACCTTTCTATTCTCAACAAATTGGTGAGCTGTAGATTTTAATGTTCAATATTCCAAAGATGATAGATAATAGGAGAAAATCCTCTTTTTTTTTTCCCATTGATCATTCATTCATTCTGTGTATCTTTTTTCCTCAACTTTGATTAGATTAAGGAAGTTGTTCACTTGGAGAAATGCAAGACCACTATTCAAACTGAAACTATTCAATCACATTTATTGAAAATGCATGTGTGTGTGAACGTGGTGGTGTCATTAGTTAATATGTGCAGGAATCATGAGAAGGTAACAACACAGAGCTTTTTTGTTACATTATTCATTATTTTTTCATTTTCATAGTCTAGCTCCATGGCTATGCAAGTAGGAAGACTTTGACACTGAAAATAATATTCAGGTTACTGTCCATGGCATGGCTGTCAAATATGGTGGGAAGTTTGTTGATTTGTTCCTGAAATGTATGTTCTTGACAATTTATTTGTGCTATGCATCATGAAGTTTATTACTTGGGATGCTGAAATTATGATTTTCTGCAGCTTTTGACTTCTTGCAGGCCCACTTTCAGACACACAATGAAACTATAATCCAGTTGGTAAGATAAGCTTCACCAAAGTGCTTTTATCATGCTTGGATGGAAATAAGCATCCTAAGAATGGAGCTAAAGTCCAACTTATGCTTTGTATAATTATTTAGGTGAAGGAGCTCCAAAAGGCCACAAGAACAATTCAGATTCTGTGCTCTGAAGCAAAGGTTTCCCTTGCAAAATTCGATCTGTTCTGAGATCAATTTACATCTTCATTATAGTTCTAACATAATTTGTTATCTTATTCCTTGAAGGGTTTGAAACAAACAGTTATCACTAGCAAAATTCCTGCTACAAAGAGGTCTATGGAACGTTTTCTATTCCGAGTCAAGGCTCTTCTCCATACGGCATCAAGTGGATGCACTTTCTGGATGGGTATGTGATGCATTCCTAATTTCTCAGTGCTAGAATTCCTGTTTCTACTTTCTTGACTTTTGTTCGAGCTATCACCCACTCTAGATTATGTGATAGACCAATTATTGGAGTTAAACTGAGAGCTTAGATACTGAAGAACATATTGAGAGTGAGATCCATTCCTTAATATTAAGCTACGGGATTAAAAGTTTCCAATTATTAGCAAACATGTATGCTCTATGATTCGAATTGCAAAAAGATTAAAGTAAAATATTCTTAAATTTGTAGTGCTCTAGTAAATTCTAGAGAAGTTTGGATCTTGGAATCAGTGCCCATACTTTCAATCTGACACTTCAAATTCAAAATAAGTAAATTCTGTTCAAATTTATAATAATTACTCAAGTTTAGGCCGTTAATTGTTAGCTTTCACCTCACTTTCTAAGCAATGCTTCCCAATTGTGGAATCATTACGCATCATCAGAATGGCAAACCTAGAATTCTACCCAACTTCATAATCATAATCACTCTCTATTTTTTGGCAGGGAACTTAAAACACAAAGATTTGATGGGTCAGGTGGTGAGCTCACAGGCATATGTAGATGATCTCGATAGCAATGTAGTGGAGGATCTAGGAGAAATTCATGAGGATCTACCTGATAGTCCTGCTAGTCAGGACTGAGAAACGGACTAAACCGTGGATTGCATATGAAGATCTTCAGCTTTGGGTTTGAAAATATTCAGGTTCAGTTTCTAAACACCTATATGTTTCAATTGTCACGTCGGATATTCATTAGTGTTAGAAGTACTATTGGCTCGTTGTATATTCAAATTCCATGTAAAGAAGAATCAAGTCAAAAATTATTTATATATGGCAGTTGTAAATAAATTAAAAGCAAAGCAATAAATATTGTGACACTCATCAACTTTACATGCAGTCATTAGAAGGGATTTACACAATATTCGTGTCTAATAGTTTTCAAATTATTGTTGAGCTCTCTTTCTATCAATGGAGTGCTCTGCACTCTTGCTTTATTGTAGGTGCCTGCACAAGAAAAGGCTACTCAAATTGAATCAACTGTTGCATGGGACCTTTTATTTATTTTAGTTTGGCAGCCAAACAAGGAAGACGTGCTTTTGATGTGCGTCTTTCATTGCTACTGTACCCTGGTACCCGTACCAAGTAACAACAATAGCAATGGCCTTCGCAAAAGATTTATGATTTGATTATTAGGTTTTGAGTTTGAGTTCAAATGATGTATTTCTTGTAAAAACTTGATGCAGTCGAAGGTTTTACTTATTCGGATCAGTGATTTGACTAGGATTTTTAATGTTTCAAAAAAAAAAAAAACAATGGCAGATGTATTAATTTTGCAAATTATTAGATCACATCTAGGCCGCTTAACAAGTAGTGCATCAATATTGTTAAAACTATTGTTGTCTTTTGTTTCTTTTTGAACACAATTAAAACAACATAGCTTTCAATTTGTCACCATTATATTTATTTTTGCCATTACAACACTACCATTTCTTGAGTTGGGACATATTTTGTCCATTTCTATGAAGTATATCACCAAGTTCTATATACGGAAAAAACAAAATCATACCATAAAAGGGTATAACAGGAAGTAAATAAAGAAAAATAATTATAGAATAAATAAAGAGGGAATGAAGGGAGCTATATAAAATAGTGAAGGAAGCAATTGTTATTTCACTGGTGTGATGATATTTCTCACACCACAAGGCCACGTCGTTGTGAAGCCTTTCTTCACAAGTTAATTTACAGAGATGAAGCCTTGTATTTGAGTCTTTTTTCGGCAATTTGAGCATTTGGATTTGGTCCTTAGTCTTTAGTTTGACGGCGCATGAGGCAAAAACGATATAATATAAAGTTAGTAAAATGAGAGGCCAATAATAAGGAAAAAAAATATAGAAATCATCATTAACCTAGTAGATTATAACATAAAACATAAATACAAATTGAAACATAAATCGGGAGGAAATTAATAGTAATTAATAATTTTAAAACTTACAAAACAATACTAAAATATTATGTAAATTCAGTCCAACCTGAGTAGATTTTATTTGCTAGTTTAAGTTCAAGAGAGATCACTGGCATGCATGTGCTCTTTTGATAAAAGAACATCATTCACTAGGTTTTCCAAACTTGTAGATGATGAGCCATTAGGAGCTGCAGCTTCTTCTGCCAATCTCTTCCACTCCATGGCCTTGTTTCTCATTTGCTTACCTTTCTCCCCCTCCATGAGTTCTCTCACCAGCTTCTCAACTTCATGTCTGCTCACTCGACCATCTTCGCCATTAACGATCTCCATTCCAACGCCCCATTCATTGCAAGTGTATCTACAATTTGTTGGCTGATCTCCTTTGAAAGGCCAACACATCATCGGCACACCAGAGCTTAAACTCTCAATCGTTGAATTCCATCCACTGTGAGTGAAGTATCCTCCCACTGATGTGTGATTCAGAACCTTCTCTTGTGGGCACCAGCTTGCTATAAAACCTCTCTCTTTAGCTTTAACTTGAAACTCGTATGGCAAATCTGATGTGTCACCAGTAACAAGATCAGGCCTAATTATCCATAAAAATGGGTGATTGCTATTCACAAGTCCCATTGCAACCTCGATGAGTTGTTGTTTTGTCAGGAATATAGAGCCTCCAAAATTCACATAGATAACAGAATTGGGTAATTCCTTAGAATCAAGCCACTGTAAACACTCAGCTTCTTCTTTCCATAGGTTGTATCCAATGGAGTTTAAACTGCCACCCGCTGCTTCTTGTTCTTCAATTTGATTGAGAAGAAGCTGGAGTGGACCGATGGTAAATATATTCGGAAACTTAGCTGACAGAGCATCCAACACTGGTCCTTCTAATGCATCATATGTATGAATAAGAATAGCTGAAGCTTTAGTTATGTTATTAGCTGCTCCCATGGCTACCCTTATTATGGGGTTATTCGATTCTGCAATTAAACAATTTAAATAGAACAATTAATGAATATTTTTAGATAAATCTCGATAGAATTTGGGAAACTATGTTTATGGGAAAACTGGCAAAAACAATGATACGTCATTCACTTTATCATACGAAAATTGATCATCCCACCCCCGACATGTCTCACACACTCCCCCCTCTTTGTCTTTTGTTAACTTACTAAATTGCCAATCTCATTATCAATTTTGACTTCTTCACTATTATACATTATAAAATTTATATATTTATATATTAATTTAAAAATAATTATATACTAATTATATCTCCATTTGTGATTTTAATAATTATTTTTTATTTTATAATTTTATAATTTTTTTTATTTTTGTTAATAAATATTACAGATTTCGTATCTATTCATTTATTTTTTGATTCATTTTTAATTGTAAGGAACCTAGGACACCACCTATCTCCACATTGGTATGATATTGTCCACTTTGGGCCTAAGCCCTCATGGATTTGCTCTTGGGTTATACCCAAAAGGCCTCATACCAATGAAGATACATGTCCATCCTTATATACCCATGATCTTCCCCATATCTAACCAATGTGGGACTTTGGGACTCACACCCAACAATCCTCCCCTCGAACAAAGGACCACAAAGGACAACTGAGCCTCCCCTCAAACGATCATTCATCCGTCCACTCCATGAAGACCAGAGCACACCGCCTGTCTAACCGAGCACTCACGGATCACGATCGGGGCTCACCACCTTTGTTCGGTATTCCGAGGATTCATCCACATAGCTAGCTCCGGGGCATGGCTCTGATACCACTGTAAGGAACCTAGGACACCACCTATCTCCACATTGGTATGATATTGTCCACTTTGGGCCTAAGCCCTCATGGATTTGCTCTTGGGTTATACCCAAAAGGCCTCATACCAATGAAGATACATGTCCATCCTTATATACCCATGATCTTCCCCATATCTAACCAATGTGGGACTTTGGGACTTTGTTTGCACACCCAACATATTTTTAGATAAATCTCGATAGAATTTGGGAAACTATGTTTATGGGAAAACTGGCAAAAACAATGATACGTCATTCACTTTATCATACGAAAATTGATCATCCCACCCCCGACATGTCTCACACACTCCCCCCTCTTTGTCTTCTTGTTAACTTACTAAATTGCCAATCTCATTATCAATTTTGACTTCTTCAACTATTATACATTATAAAATTTATATATTTATATATATTAATTTAAAAATAATTATATACTAATTATATCTCCATTTGTGATTTTAATAATTATTTTTTATTTTATAATTTTATAATTTTTTTTATTTTTGTTAATAAATATTACAGATTTCGTATCTATTCATTTATTTTTTGATTCATTTTTAATTTAATTAATAATACTTATTTATTAAAATAATATAATTTAACCAAATAAATTTAAATTATAAAATATATTTTTTGATAAATTTTTTAAAAGAAGAAGAATACAAAAAAAAAAAAAGAAAGAGAAAAAAAAAGGGCCTTCCCCTTCTCGGAAGAAGAGGACGATTCCCCGGGAACGCCCTTCTCATTTTTTTTTTCCTTTTAAAAAATTTATCAAAATATATATATCAAAAAATAAAAAAATTGGATATATATGGCTTATTGAAAATGTAATTTTGGTGAAAGGAAGAGGGTGAATAAGGAATTGCAGGGGAGACAAAAAATTCAAATGTGACGGGGAAGAGAAGCCCTCTTATCAGACAAAGTAGCAGTGCTGTTATTAAAAATAAAAGAGAAGAATATTCAAAAAAATTTAAAAATATAGGTGCCCAAAATTAGTAATGTACCCTGGGCCACGTGTCACCGAACGGTTAAATTTTCTTCAACATACCTCCTTAGTAACTGCTGCGACCAGACAAAGATTAAATAGGAGGATGCTTCCTGTTATGATACTATTCAATAGTAGTAATAGACATGAGAGGTCATAATAGGGCGTGAGAGACTCCAGTAATAGAGCCCCTCCAGTGCCAACTATCAGAAAAAAAATTGATTTTTTTTTTCCATTTCTTTACACGTGGACTGTTAGATCCAACGGTCCACAATTAACTAGACATAATAACCTCTGGAAACTAACCTAACCGGAGAGATTCCATTTTTATCGCGGAGTGATGTCACTCCGATGTCATTCCATTTACTCCGAGATCAGTATATTCCGATCTATATGCATTCCGAAGAGTGTTTACTTTGGAAATCCATCTAATAAACATCAGAGAAACTCCTGACTCAACACTCCGAAGTACATGAGGTCAGAGACCACATCCAGTACCGGTCAACTTTAATAACCATCCACTTATCTTAACATGCAAGTTAGATTAAGCATGCATAATAACATGTTTAATCACTTAATATTTCAGCATGTTCTATGATAGGTGTACACCATGCAAATCAAAAATCAGTCCATCGGCTGACACCTCCACCTAAAATCCTTTATATAAGCCAATGAACTTGTAGAAAAATGAGAAGTTTATTTGAAAAACTTAGTTAAGAAATATATTTTCTTTTAAAGGAAAAAGAAAGATTTTAACCAAACAATACAAATAATTTTACAGGCCAACACTAGTGGATTTCAAAGACCAAGCCCAAATTTAGCTGAACTCTATACTGTCAAACTCAAAATTTATTCTTTCACTTTTCCCGCCTTTAGGAACAAAAACCGACATACCACTTAGAGAACTTGATCAAACCAAAAATGTAGTAAAACAACATAAAAACAACAAAATTAACAGAACATGCCAGATTTTCCCAGTATGATGAGTGATAAGCGGTTAATATTTCTATATTTTCCTCTCATTTATTTTAATATTTCGTGCGTGATATCGGATTTTTATTAGCTTTGATGTGTTTTGGGTATGTTTTTGCAGGTTAAAATAATTTTCACGATTCAATGGAATTAACTAAGGATAAAAACGGTGAGATACGCCTCGGCGCGTCACGATGCTCAATGGACCTCCTATATAACCATAAGCTCGTCCCAAAACCTAAGAAAAAGCCCCATAACATATTTTGAAGCCTCCAGAGCATAGAAGAACCCATATAGTAAGACAAGGTCGAGTGCTTCAATTGGTGTTGGAGTTTGAAGGCGAATGCTGCAATGAGAGTTCATTCTTCCATTTTCTCTCTAGTTTATTTTTAAGAGTCTTTATTTTGTATTAATAATGATTAACATGTTTTTATTGAATATTATGAGTAGCTAATTCATTAAATTTAGGCATGTAATGGATCCAAACATGTTTAATTAATTTAATTGCATATTTTTACTCTTTTAGGTTTGTTATTGATTATTTATATATTATTCTCTGTGCTTTAATGCTTATTTTATTTGTTTGGCCAACAATAGAATAATCTTGATAAATCTTTAGGAACTCGACAGAGGGAATTTGAGTTAGTTGTGAAAATAATAACGTGTGATTTATTCGTTGAATAGATTTCACTGCAGGATAGACATATACCTAAAAGGCATGCTTAGCCAATTTTAGAACTTGAGCTTAATAAATTTGGTTTAATTTTATTAACATAAATATATAGTTAATTGAATTATTCTGAATATTTTCACTTGACCATCGAAAGAGGCTTGCGAAAAATTTAGTGTTTTAGGTTAATAATTAGTAACGACAACCCAATTGAATGAAAAATGCATGAACTTATTGTGTTTATATTTAGGTGAAGTTGCAACCGAAGGTTCTTCTATGTTATAAATTTTTTCCAAGTTTTTTATTTGTCTCTATTTACCCTTTCTGTTATTTAATTTAATCAAAACTTTTTTCTCAACCAATAGTTTAGTTTAGGTTAAGTAAGTTAGTCTTGATATTAATAAGAGAAATATAAGTCTCTGGAGGTTCAACATCCGACTTTCAACCACTGTATTACTTGAATGATATGTGCGTAGATATATAATATTGTGATCAATGAGATTACGTACCTTTGATTGCTGGTGCAAGATTTTCTTCTCGCAACGGTACAACTTCCTTAAGACTACATGCGGCGATGGTGTAAAAGAATGCAATAGGGATTCCGAGTTCTTGAGCAGCTGTGATGGTGAAAGGCATAAAACCATCAGAAATTATGCAACTGATGACTGCAGTATTTGAATTTGAAGCAGCACTAGTAGTGTTGTTGAGTCTTTTGAGCAGGTCAAGAAATGGATGTAACATGACATTATTACTGATGGATTCAAAGAGAGATTCTGCATCTTGATTGGCGTTTTCGTTTGAAGAAGCTGGAAGGCCATCTGGGATTGTTTCAAATTGAAAGTTGGGGAATCCATCATCATCTAAAGAGTTATGGCCTGTTATTGATCTTGACTTGAGATAGCGTCTGTGATTGAACTCTGTGTTTACAAATGTTATGTAAAAACCTTTATGATGAAGAAGCTTTGCCAATTTATGCATTCCTTTTATGTGGCTCTGAAATGGACTTGGGATACAAACTACATGACCTCTATAATTGCCAGCTTCCATTTTCACTTCCTGAAATTGCACAATTTTGGTTTTCTCTGTCTTGGTTTCTTGGTTCTATTATGTACTTTTCTAATTCTAATACGAAAATACACACACTATATATATATATATATGTATATGTTGGGGTTGAGGCGCCAGCTGAAGTGCTGGTCCGGGCGATATCGTATTTTAAATTTTCAAAATACAGAATAAATTATTCAATATCTAATATGAATAATTTATTCATATATTACCTAAACCAATTTATTTAATATCATATTATCATAAATATAATTGAAAACTCGCGAAACTTTTACGAAAACCATTTTTCCGCAAAATGGCCTAAAACGCGTTTTTGACCGAACCGACTACCCGACACTTATGAAAACTGCCCAAGTCAAATCCAATAGTGTCGGAGCAGTTCACGGGCTGCCCGAACAGTGACGAAATCACTGTTTTTACAGCCATCACCCGGTAACGTCGTTTTTTGCCGTTTTCGCTTATTTCAAGTCGGAAACACTTTCCGACAATTTTGCCAACTCACAAAATACATCCATAACATTCATAAGACATATTTTTCATCAACAAAATCAGAATACTTCCAGGTTCTAAAACAGAAACTAATTTTGCCAAATTTTCACACTTTTAATCCAATTTTCACAAAGATTAATCAAATTAATCAAAAACAATCCAAAGTCACCACAAAAGAAGAACTCTATAACAATTCTAGGCATAATAAGAGTGGTTATCACACTCTAGAATGGGAACAAAATTTTCAAACAAAAAATTGATCAAATTGGATAAAGATTACACTAATTTTATCCAATTTTAACTTCACACATGCATCAATTTCCTTCTCCATCAACCACAAATAAAAACCCCAAATTTCATAAAGAAAAGAAAACCCTAGAATCATACTAAGTCATCAAGAAAATAAGAGACAAGTTCTCAAGCTTAAATAGGTGTAGAATTACCTTAATTCCTTAAAGCATTTTCTTGATTTTATCCCTTTTCTTCTTGTTTCTTTAAACCAAAAATTTTGGGTTTTTGTTTTTGTGTGTTTCGACCATCAGAGAGCAAGGAGTTAAGAAGAAAGAGAACAACCCCCAATTATTTATGTTGACCGAAATTAGCAAAAGTAAAAGGAGGAGTGATTTTGTCCTTTTTATTTTTTTAATCCAATAAAAAAAAAATTGGGGGTTGTTGGTGTAGGGTCCCCAAGGGGTGTGGCTTGGTGGTGTAGGGTCCATGATCTATCTTGAGGTTCTGGGTTCGAATTCAGGGGGTGCACTTCTTGTAATAGCCTGGGACAACCGGTGGTTTTACCTGCGGCGCAGCCCAGAATTGGTGGTTTGGTGGCGGGGGTTTCCATCGTTTCCAAAAAAAAAAAAAAAAATCCAATTAAAAAAATGTTCACTTTATTATCATCAAATCAAATTTCAACAAATATAAAGCTAAACATTACATGCCATTTGAGCCAATTATTTGTCACATATATCATATATAATAATGACTAATGGATAAGCTTTGAAAAAAATTAATTATTTAATTATTCAACTATTAAATAATTAAACAATTAATTTACACAAATATATGTATTTTATTTACAATAAATAATAAATACATGTATTAATGGCATATGTCAAAATCTCATTTGACAAATAATTAATGTGTATCTAATTGTATTATGTATCAAATACAAATACACAATAATTATTAGCGGACAAAATTCCATAAAGCATGTGTTATCGTTTAACCGATTAAACGATCCGAATTAACTCATTTAATCCGGTGAAGTATGATGAATAATCCATATTATTCATATCGAGTTGCCCAAGTGCTCAACGAGTACACTTCATATTGTGGGACTTTCTAAATTTAGGTTTATCCGTCACGAAATCCAATTTGTGTCCATAATTCACCCACTCATGAATTATGACGATCACAGATAATCTCGCTAAACTATGCAAGTCGAAGTCATAGCATACATATAATCCCTTCGTCACAGGCTATCTGTATTATACCTAAGGTATAAATGAAAACGTCAAATATGTTCGGTATAATACAGTCGACTTTCAATTTACGATATCTAAATAACACTCGGAACTAGTTTCCGACGTTATACCACAGCCATAGATTTACTAGATCATAAACACGTGAGGATGCCTATGCCTTGTACACAGGACTAACAGATCCTGTCTTGATATGCACTGGATATCATAAGCATCAGTCCACACCCAACGAACAGGCGGAGGTCTGATCATGGATAGATCGTTGACGTGACTGCCATCAAAGTGCGGATGATAACTCATATATCCCACTGTGGTATCTCAAGTCGAAGGACCACTATACTCGCTCAACTCGAGAAGGTTCCTATTGACGTTGGTGTACCATCTATTAGGAAACATTCAGTGAGTCGTTCAGTGTCTTATCAAATTAACACCTACATGTCTATACGAGTCTCCCGAGACTCATGGTTCACTGGGATAAACCATCGGACCAAGTCACGATATACGATATGTACTGGTCTCAGTGGATTTTACTAACCGACTCATGTTAGCAAATATTGACCCAAAACTTTATTTAAGGATATACAACTAATAGTGCGCTTCCCAATGTCAATTACAAACTACGTTGTAACTGCGCACTATACTGTAAATCCTAGGGTCTTTGTCTAATATACACGTATCACTGAATCAGATTCAGTTTCAATCTAATCGAGATTAGATCGAATAAGTGTATAAAAGACAAGGGTGCTACCATTAATTTAAGTAATATTATGGAAACTATAATTGCTCGTATTTATGAATCGGACATAAATACGATCCGGATCGGCACTCCGAACACCAACCCTAACAATATATATATATATATATATATATATATATATATATATATTATATATATATATATATATAGAGAGAGAGAGAGAGAGAGAGAGTGAGTGAGAGCTGCCGGCCTTGCCATTTGAAATATTAAATTCGGATATTTCTGTAGCTATATTATTTTTATTCTATTTGGGAGAACGACATTAATGGATATACTTTTGCGAAATATGTTATTTTCTTTAAGATAAATGCTCATTTTATTCTTTTATCGTTTGAACTAAAAGATAATCTTTACGTGAGTTCTAATGAACGTGACTTGATGATGTAAAGTTCACAATCTCACTTTGAGGTTATGGTTGTAACAGCTTGGGACAGTTGTAAATTTTACATGCTCCACTTAAATCCGGAAAGAGTGATTTGGCGGCAGGATTTCCAACGATTCCAAAAAAGAAGAAGTATTTTTTAGGTGAAAAAATAATCTAAAAGACACATATCACGTATATATTTGATTTTTCAGTTAAAAGCTGTGTAGTTATTATATATTTTCTACATTTTTTAATGCATATCAAGTCAAAAGTAAACAATCAAGATTTTACCTATTTCACTTAAACCCGAATCGGATGATTTGGAGATAAGATTTCCAACGTTTCCAAAAAAACATAAATATTTGTTTACAATTGAAAAATCACATCTAAGAAAGTAACTAATAAGTGTTGTTGGTTAATTTGAAAAAAATTTAATATAGAATATTATATTTGACGACCAAATGAGTCAAATTTGATGACTCAGAAACATGGTTCATTAGGATCATAATATTTAAGCCGTTAGTTTTTACAATTTCTTTCGTGTCAGGACACAGTTTGTCCATTTATATGAAATACGTCATTAAGAATATTAAAATGACTGAAAAAAATTATTAGTTTTTGTCTATCCTTTGGTGTGGTCCAACCTAAAGGGTATTTTGGTTATTTTAACATACTATATCTTTCTAGGAAAAAGTATAAAACATCAAAGTACTTGCTTGTGTCACACTGTCCGTCTGTCACCCACTCACCCATTAAATAATTTAATATGTTAGGATTTGATGTGGTAACTTTTTCCAAATATAAAAAAATATATTAAAGGGTCGTTGATTAATATATTAAGAACACAAAATCAGTATGACGATATAGGTTTGATGATAAATAAAAAAATAAAAAATATCAAAATAATGTTATTTTGATTATAATTTTATCATATTTTTTGTTATTATAATGCATTGTTACTATTTTTAATATTAAAATATTAGAAAAAATGACAGTCAACTATTTTATAAATTATCATAATGATAATTAGTTCATGTAGCTTTAGAAATACAAGCTTTATTCACAATAATTTTGGAAAATACAAATTTTAATCTCTATCGATAGATTTTTTTTGTTAATTAAGTCATTTTCATCTAATTTTGAAATAAAATTTTATTATTTTTAGACAAATTTTAAGATATTCAAGTCATTTAATAATAAACGAATGAAAATAGATTCCAAATTAAGACAAAATATTTACTGACATACATTAAAACTTATATTTTCAAAATTATTGGACCAAAGTGTCGTAATAGTAATCAACAACATATTTAAATGTCATTTTTTTCCTAAAATATTAAATTTATTTTAAAAGCTACAACAATAATAATGTGTAGTCTTAATTCATTAATTGCAACAAACAGAAACACAAATTTATCTGAATAAATCAATCAATTAAATTGCTAGTTCAATTTTTTTCTAGATGTGCCCAGGAATGTGCTCTTTTGACAAAAGAACTTCCTGCACTAGCTTTTCAAAATTCAGTGATGATGAGCCATGAGTAGCTGCAGCTTCTTCAGCCAATCTCTTCCACTCCATGGCCTTGTTTCTAATTTGCTCACCTTTCTCTCCTTCCATCAACTCACCCACCAGCTTCTCAATTTCACTTCTCTTCACCAATTCATCACCATTAATAATCTCCAAACCAACCCCCCATTCATTGCAACTGTATCTACAATTTGTTGGTTGATCACCAACAAAAGGCCAACAAATCATTGGCACTCCCTCACATAAACTCTCAAGTATTGAATTCCATCCACTGTGAGTTAAGAATCCTCCCACTGACTTGTGCTTCAAAACCTCTTCTTGTGGGCACCAGCTTGCTATGAAACCTTTTTCTTTAGCCTTCACTTGAAATTCATATGCCAAATCTGATGTGTCACCAGTAACAATATCACTCCTAATTATCCATAAAAATGGGTGATTGCTATTCACAAGTCCCATTGCTACCTCAATAAGCTGCTGCTTTGTCATCACTATAAGGCTTCCGAAATTTACATAAATCACAGAGTTGGGTTCCTTGGAATCAAGCCATTGCAAACACTCGGTTTCTTCTTCCAATATATTGTATCCAATAGAGCTTAACATATCATCTTGTTCTTCCATTTGATTATTGAGAAGAAGCTGGAGTGGGGCGATGGTGAATAAATGGGGAAACATAAATGAAAGAGCATTCAAAACTTGTTGTTCTAATGAATCGAAAGTGAGAATTATAATTGCCGAAGCTTTGGATGCAGTTTCGGTTGCTTCCATGGTCAAGTTAAACATGACATCGTTTGGATTTGTTGATTGGACAAAACTTGGAAGATCTCTAATTCGGATGTCTTTCATGCCTGGAAGCCAGTCTATAACTGTGTCCAAATATTCTTTTTTAAGACAGCATTCCTCTGTAAATACACAAATTGAATTAATTCTTTGTTTACGGGAAAATTATATATGTTAATGCTAATAGTGTTTGATACCCATAAAAAAAAAACTTATAATTGACGGTTAATGATTTTATATCATAACGGTTATAGATTAAAAGTCGTGTACAAAAATTCAATCTCAAATCACAAATCTAGAAGTAGCTAAACTAGGATTTTAGTTTAAGAATTCTGTCCTGCTGAGTTATTTCAAACTGGATAAAAGAGGAGGGTTGTGTTAGGTCTTGACAGTCAACGTTAAATACATCAAAATTTTTATGATATGAATCCTAGACATATTTCAGATAATGTTAGGTTGTTCTCCGAAAGGAACACGTTGTATCGTCCACGTATAGTTTTAAAATAATGACTGCTACATGGCTTAAGTGTAGTGCAAAATGAGCAAGGATCGTTGCGTCATCGCCTGGATGTGGTGTTAATGAGCAAGGGTTCCCGTATCTAGAAGGACAAGTGCGGGTAAAGAAGCTAGTTCAAGGGAAAGAAAGTAGGATTCAATGTGACACTTGAAACATTGAGACTTTGACTAACAAATTAATGAAAATTGTTAGATACTGTGCTTAAGAGGGAAATTAATACACTTTGCCTTCAAGGTACGAGAAGTTGAGAATTCATATTTTAAGCTTTGATATTTTAGTAAAAAAAATGGTAGAAATGGAGTAGGTATTATCTTAGATAAGATTTTAAAGATGAGGTGGTGGTGGTCAAAAGAAATGGTGATCGTATATTAGCTATTAATTGGTGTTAGGAGAGGAAACTCCTAACATCATGTCCGTGTATACACCTCAAGTTTGACTAACCTAAAATATCAAGGACAAGTTTTGGGAAGACTTTGAGGATGTAATACAAGGGATTTCTCAAGAAGAAATGACCATTATATGTGAGGATCTAAACAACCATATTGAAAAGGAAACACAAGAATACAAAGGAAATCATGGAGATTTTGATTTTGGGGATAGGAATGAGGAAGGGAAAATTATTTTAAATTTCTCAGTGGACTATGATATCATGATAGCTAACACCGTCTTTAAGAAGCGCGAGGAACACATTACTAATTACAAGAATGACACTTCGCGAACTCAAATTGATTTTTTCTTAATGAGACAAATCTTGTCAGAATTATAAGGTTATACTAAGTGAGAGCCTGACAACCCAACATTGGTTAATGATTCTAGATTTGTATAAAAAAGGTGGCATATAAATGATAGAACTCTCAAAGTTCTTAAAGTCAAGTGGTGGAAGCTTAAGGACAATAAGCATACAATTTTTTTTTAAAAAAATTATTAGAACAAGTAAATTGGGATGTAAAAGGAGATGCTAACCAACTATGGGAGAACATGGCCATTAAAGTTAGAACGATAGCGCAAAGAAGTCCTTGGAGAATTGAAAGGATTGGTCTCAAAGGATAAATAATCTTGATGGTGGAGAGAAGAGGTTCAACACAAGATTAGGGCTAAGATAACTTGTTCCAAAGCCTTGCATGAATATAGAAATGATAATAATTTGGAAAATTATAAATTGGTGAAACGGGAAGTGAAAAAAAAAACAGTGAACGAGGCGAAAACAACAGCATATGAAGACTTTTATAAGAGGTTGGGTATAAAAAATGATAGCAAAATATATACAAGCTGGCAAAAACAAGAGAAAATAAAACTTAAGATTTAAAGCGGGCGAAGTGCATCAAAGATGAGGCAGAAAACATAATAGTTACCGATGCAGAGATTAAAGAAAGATAGAGAAGGTACTTTTATCAACTATTTAATATTGGAAATGAGATGGATATAGATATTGGGGCGCTAAGATGCTCAGAAGAAAATTGAAATTATGTAGTCTACCGTAGAATTCTATGATATGAGGTAAAAGATGCATTAATAAAGATGAAGAAGGGGAAAACAGTTGGGCTAGATGCATTCCTAATAGAACTGTGGAAATTTATAGGAGAAAAAGAAATAACTTTATTAACTAAGTTATTTAATATTATATTGAGAACCAAGAAAATACTAGAGGAATATGTGAAAAGTATTTTGGTACCTATTTACAAGAATAAAAGGATATATAAAATTACATAAATTACAGAGGCATAAATCTAATAGGTCACCACAATGAAATTGTGGAAAAGAATAATTGAGACTAGGTTAAGACAAGAAACAAGTATATCTGAGAATCCATCTAGGTCTATGCCAGGAAGATCGACTATGAAAGTAATACACTTGCTAAGCAACTTGATGGCATATTATCGTAGTAGAGAGAAAGACCTTCATAAGGTATTTATAAATTTAGAAAAAACATACGATAGAGTCAAAGGGAAATTCTTTAGAGGGTATTAGAAAAGAAGAGAGTATATACATATTACTTATATTCAAGCCATTAAAGATATGTATAAAAGTGTGATGACTTGTGTTAGAATTTAAGAAGAAGTAACAAAACACTTTTTTATTACTATAGGTTTACACCAAGGTTATGTATTGAGCCTTGATGTAATTACTAAGGATATCCAAGATGAGGTGTCATGGTGTATGCTATTTGCTGATAATATAGTATTGGTGGATAAGTCTAAAGAAGGTGTAGAAGATAAACTTGAGATGTGGAGAAAAACCTTATAAGCTAAAGACCTCAGATTAAGTAGGTAAAAATTGAATATGTTGTGTGAGTTTAACAAAGGTCGTAGAGATAATTCGACAAAAGTAAAAAACCATAAAAAGATACATAGGTTTTATGGAACTTATGAATCAATATTTTCTGACAGAGCATAATGACGTTAAAAAATTCATGTAACCAATCTCACTTAATAGAAAAAGACTTTGTTTGGTTTAATTATAATTACAAAGAAGAAACTAGAGGCTTAAGGAGACTGTGATATAAAATCTACAAATTAATGCGGCCAAATTACAAAACTTCTAAATAAATATGATAAATTTGAATCAAAATCCTTATTTTCCCTGTAATTTATTTTAAAAGCCGGGTTTTGTGATATAAAATCCCTACATTTATCTTCGCATATACAAAATAAAATAACCTAACATGAAAAATTGCAAATATGAAAAAACTTTGAAACTTAATTCGTGCTCAAGATAGTGATCCGAGAACATATATATAAAATGGGAATTTAAATTTGTATGTTATAACATGGAAAGTAAAACATTTATGTAAAATAAAAAAAAAAACCAAAATTGTTAAATACCTTTTAGTGGGAAAAGACCTTTTTCTTTGAATGTGCGGAATTGTTGAAACCCCATGAAACTACAAGCAGAGATGGTGAAAAACATTACAATTGGAAGTCCAAGTTGTTGAGCAGCAGTAATGGTGAAAGCCAAGAAGCCATCTGAGATGATACAGCTGACTGCAGGATTAACATTTGAAGAATCATTGAGCTTGGCAAGTAGCTCAAGAAATGGCTGCAACATCACATGATTTCTGATGTTTACACAGAGTGACTCCATGTCTTGACTGGAATCTTCATCTGAAGCTGGAAGCCCATCTGGGATTGCTTCAAATTGAAAGCCTGGAAGGCCATCTAAAGATTCGTGGCCTCTTGATTTGAGAAAGCGTCTGTGGTTGAACTCTGTGTTGATAAAAGTTATGTGAAAGCCTCTGTGATGAAGAAGCTTTGCCAGTTTAAGCATGGCTTTTATGTGGCTTTGAAAGGGGCTTGGGATACAGACCACATGACCATTGCAACAAGCTTTTGCTTTAGATTCCATCTCTGTTTTCTTCTCTACGGCTTTTGCAATGATCTACTACAAAGTTACTCGAGGGAAAAGAAAATTGTTTGCAATGAAAACTCAGATTATGCAAGCTTTGTTTATTTGTTTTGGATAAGAGTTATGGGGTACAGTGAGTTTATTGTGTCAACCACGTGTTCATGTAATAAAATTATATATATTTTATAACATGGTTAGTCGGTAAGGTTTTGGGTTAACTCGAAAGTATTAATGTGATTGAAATTTAAAATTTTCTCCTAAAATTACTTTAAGAATCGTTGTTTTCTTGTTATTGATATAAACAAACTATATTAATATATTAATCTCAAATAATTTAAACAAACATATAACTTACATTTATTTATCAATTTAAAAAAATTCAGCAATAAGAAAACATATCTAAATGTATTTTTATTTTCTTGAGCCTTTCTTGAAATTTCTTTCCTTGACCTTCTCTTGTATGAGTGTATCATGCACTTCTAGTTGGTACACTAGATCTCTTCAACGAACGAATTGCTACCACTTTGAGAATAAAGAAAATTGATTTCTTTCTTGGATGGTTGAAATCTAGATTAGGAATCAAAGAAACAACATTTCTTTGAAATAATCTCAGAATAATTTTGGAACAATACCAAGAGAGGGAGAGAGTTAGAATTTTCGTCCAATGGAAATAATTGTTTCCCCTTCGCCGAAATACATATATTTATATAGGGTTTGCCTTGTTTGTAATCTAATACAACAAAGACAATCCAAGATCTCAATAAATCAAAGTTGGTCTTTAAGATTCTTTCCTAAATCGAATTAGGAAACCTAACTAAATAAGACTTCCTTATTTGATCTAAATTATGACTTAACTAAATAGGGTGCTAACAACTAAATTAAGGCTTTTTTGGTGGAAAATTACAAACAACTAAATTAAGGCTCAATAGATTAAATATTATTTTGGTCCAATTAATTAATTAACTATTAATTAATTAATTAATTTTAACTTTCTTAATTTTTATTAACAATTAATCAAAATTACATTAATTTAATTTAATTCATTTAATATAAATATCAAATATTTATTTAACAATTAAATTTAAATTTTATATTTCGAATTTATTAATCAAATTAATATTTCTGAAATTTTCTAAATATCATAATCTTATTAGGAAATCTTATTTTAATTAAAAATCTAACTTTCATATTAATTGTCAAAATAATCACTTATTATTTTTTAATAAATATTATTGAATTTGTAACAGAGACGAGACATGTATTTGTGCGACCGTCCTAGGTTCATTATCGAATAGCAGTGAGATGATATTAACTCTTTAATATTTCATCTATATGATATCCCATAGATCATGGGTAAACGCTTAGCATCATGGCATGATCCCTAATCGATAAATGAAGTGGGAAAACATATGAACCTGTTAGAATACATTTTGAGCATGTCATCTCATTCATTCTGATATTTATGTTCCTTATTGAGTCTGAGATCATGGTTTGGTTAAATCATTACTACTAGATATATTTCAAAACTCGATCTCATGAATTTGATATCTCTAAGATATTGACTGCTTTGGCCAAAGACTTGTATCCACGTTTTTAAGTTTCCTTGGACATCTCTAACTTTTATTATCAAAGTTATCAGATCATTTCTTGAAGCACACGTGACTTTGTACGTTATTAGCTTAAGACCATTTAGCATTTATTTATAGGACGTGACTAGTCGAATGATGATATACTAGTGAACCATGACACTATCGCACAAATCAACATGTGATCTCAGGTCAGAGGATAAAACGATATTAATGTATTATTGCGAATATCAATGACTTTAGTGTTGGAGTTGGTGCTTGGAGTGTCAATCCGAATTGTATATTTTATTATTTATTAATAAAATAACTATATTTTCATATCATATTAACGGTATTGTCATTATGCGTATTAGATTGATGTATAGATATGCTAAGTATGACATCAACCTTAAAATAGTCTTGTAGTAATATTGGACACTAGGTGGTCCGACATTGAGATAAGTATTACTATTATAAACTATTCTTAAAGTAAATATTTATAGTCGTTGGTTTTGGAATACGGTCGAATTCATATAACATAGAAGACTAACACATGTCATATATTGGAATTGGAGTTCCAATGGTTTAACCCGATGTACCATGAGTTTTGGAAACTCGTATATACATGTGGGTATTGGTTGGACCGAATACTGAATGACTCATAGATGATTCCTAATAATTGGAAGTACACACCACCGTCAATAGAAATCTCCTCGAGTCGAGTAGCATATGTAATCCTTTGACTATAGGATATTATTGATTTTGTGTGAGATCATCCACACTTTGATGCCATGTATGTCAGAAACCTTTCATGATCTAGCCTCTAGATGTTCGTTGGGTATGGACCGATGCACTCAGTGATCAAGTGCGAAGTAAGATAGGATCTGTCGACCCGTATGTGTACCATAAGCGGTTTAGGTATCCATGCAAGTAAAGTCACGATTCTTAAAGCTTTGGTCAAAGTCGATCACCTATGGTGGATCACATCAGTTATAAAGAATCGTGGACATGTCGACATGATATGTGTGCCTCGGAAACTTGACGATGTATTCTATGTTTCTTAAATAACTCGGATAGCCTACGACGAAGGGATTGTTAGACATATATGATGACCTCGACTTGTATAGTTCAGAAAGGTCGTTCGTGTTCTTCGCGAATTCGGAGGTGGCCGAATTGCGTACATATTAGCCAGGCTTATATGACGAACGTGTCTGAACTTAGAGAGTCGCAATATGAAATGTACTCGTTGAGCACTTGGGTAGCCGATTAATTTTGATAAAAGATAATATTCGATATTATAATTATCAACTAAGATAATCAAGTGTTATTGGATAATATTGATTATTTACTTTGACCTAATTGGATTAATTCAATAATTACACAAGGACTTAATTGTAAAATCATAATTATCTCTACCATTTGAGGATATTATGATAATTGTAAGTATGTAATAATATGTGGTTTTGGCTTGATTTAATTGGATTAAATCAAAATAGCAAATATTTAACTAATCCATTTCCTAATCCTTAGCTTGATTTAATTGGATTAAATCAAAGTGAGAGACAATGGAGATTAGTCACACCTAATTATACATATTTGGACAAATTAGATTAAGCCCACATAAAAGTTGATTACAACTTTTATTAATTAAAAATTTCCTAAGTTTTGCTATAAATAGCAAGTTTTAGGAATGTTTTAATTAAGAAAAGCAAAAGCTTGAGAAAGCTAAGTACAAGCAAATTCTTAGAGAAATTAGCCTAAGTTAGAGAAGTGTTTAAAGAAGCTTGTGATGTCTCTACAACATTTCATATAGGAGAAATCAAGATTGGATCTTAGGTTGAAGCTTGCTAATATTGGAATCAAGATTGGATCTTGGAGTGAAGCTTGAAAACCTTGGAGGTTCTCCTACCATTTCAACAAGAGAAGAATATTAGATCTTTGCATCAAACTTGATAGGTAAGTTTGAACTTCTCTTAAGTTATGTTATTTTATGTATTGGATGCATGATCACATAGCTTAATGTTGAAATAAGGCTAATAAATTGTGTTAGGATGCTTTAGAAGTATAAACACAATATGCTTGTAATTGAGTCAAAATATTTATGATAGGCATAAACATAAAATTAGAGTTTGGAACTTTAAATTAAAGCTTAGAGCTATGATTACCATTCTAGAATCACTTGACCACCTTTGGGTGATCTAGAATTGTTCACGAGACATTTCTTATTGGGATTCTAATTTGGTTTGTGTATTCAAAATTTTCAAAATTTCTAATTTCGTATTTAGAATAAATTTATATTTTTGTAAAAATATTTGATATATTGAAAAACTTGATTTTTGTTCTATAACATGTGTTGATGTTGGTTTGAAATTAAAAATTAATTTTGGGTGTTTTTGAAATATTTAGGGAAGACCGGAAGGAATTAGGGTCAACTCACTGGAAATTGAGCTGAATGAAATACATTAAGAAAAAAAGAGACTTGGCACGCACAGTGCGCGCACAATATGCACGCGCGTCAATTTTGTTTTCGTTCGTTCGGGAGTTTCTGGACTCCGATTCAGTCCCGGTTTTTTCCTATACATTCGTAAGGAAATATATTGTAAGAGCCAAATTTGGTCTAAGGGTATAACTGTCTTTCATCTTAAGCCCATCAGCATGTTAGGCCCAAGCCCAAAGAATTATGTATTTGATTACAATTAAAATCATAAAGCATGACCACTTAACCTAACTCTAGCACTAATCTTCACTTACTCCAAAAACCATTACCAAATACACCAAACCTCATATCATGTTTTATCTATAAATATGAAAAGAGTACAGGAAGAATTCATTCAAGTCACATTTCTCTCACCCTAATACTTCATGCTCTCGATCCTTAATCCCCTCATATATTACACGGCTCTCACGGCCAAACAAAGGAAGTAGAGGTAATATTCAACCTTGCTTTCCCATTTTACAAACTTATTTCTGCCACTGACTTGGGCGTCGGAGTGTACCCGGTATCCACCACACCGGTGGTAGCCTACTCCCGTCCACTCTACTTTGTTTTTTGCAGGATTGCTAGTGCCCAACTTACAAATTCTGATTGAGGACCTCGGCCGAAATCCAGCGTCCACAATTTGGCGCCCACCGTGGGGCCCTAGCAATAATTTGCAGACAAAGTCTTTCCACCAAACAGTCGCTGCTTAGTCAATCATGACTTCAAGCAATGAACAAACACCTGATCCAGTGGCATCACAACTGGCCATGCTACAAGACAGATTAAAAGCTTTAGAAGAAGAGAATTTTACCTTTCGTAGTTCCAACATGAACCTCCAAAAACAATTGGAACTTCTTTCATCACCCATTCAGCTTCCCAATACATCAGAACAACACAACAACCGGATCACTCCAGCTAATCTTCAAGGAGCATTTGACGAAACAACAGACGACATTCCTTCAAATGATGTGAACCAAAGGAACTTACCAAGTTCACCAGTCAACCAAGCCCAGCAAATTGTCGTCACAATGAGAAAGGAAATGAAAGAATTTAAAGAAGCTATTATGTCCAGTCTACCAGGGGTGAAACTCTCAATGAAGAAGAGTAGAGCTGGAACCATTTCAGATACCCCTTTCATTGAGACGATAACATCTGTTGAGCTACCACGGAAGTTCAGCCCACCAGACATGAAATTATACGATGGATCTACTGACCCAGACGACCATGTCATTCATTATAAATACAAAATGATGTCAAAGGCTTAGCTCCTCATCAATGGGAAGCTGGAATGTGCCGAGGATTTGGAGAAACTTTGGGCGGTCCAGCTCTTACATGGTTCATCAACCTACCATACAGATCCGTCAAATCTTATCAACAATTAGCAGACAAATTTGTTGAACATTTCGCCAGCTCTTGCAAACTTGAAAAAACTACTGATGATCTTAGTGGCATCCTGCAACGGAGGGGAGAATCATTACGAAGCTATGTTGCTCGATTCAACAAAGAAAGAATAACAATCCCAGACCTTCATCAACCAACAGCTGTGGAGGCTTTCAGGAACGGATTACTTTGTGAAAGTGGACTCTACAAAAAGCTGACTAAGTTTCGATGCTACACGATGGACCAGGTCATGGCTCGAGCCCAAGTCGAAATCAGGTGGGAAGAAGATAAAAGGAATAAAAGGAAAGACATTTCCTCCAGCATGCAGAACGAAAGAACAGTCCATTCTACCAAACGTCATAAAGAATTTACAAATATGATGCCAAAGCGTCATTCGGAGAAATGGAACCACCCAAGGAGAGAACATCAGCCCCACCAAAAAGGTTTTGATCAAAGACCTCCATCATACAGAGCTCGAGAAACAAATCCAATGGAAAAACCCAGACTCCCAGACTACAATTTTTCTATCTCCCCGGGAGAGTTAGTCTTGGTACTTAAAAAAGATGGGAATGAAGTAAAGTGGCCACCACGCAACAGAGAAAGTTTCAAAAATAAAGATACAAACAAATGGTGTGAGTTCCATCGAGACTACGGCCATACCACAGCTGAATGTGTAGCATTGAGGTTGGAAGTACTTGAGTTGTTGAACAAAGGGTTCTAAGGGATCTACTTACGGAGAAGGGGCAAGCTACTTAGCTCAGAGGAACGAGAAGGATGGACATGGGGAAGCACCAATTCAACCTCCACCAATTGATAACACCGTGAATTTCATTTCAGGAGGATCAGAGATTAGTGGAGTATCATATTCAACAGCCAAACGACATTCCAGAGCGATTGTATCAAGCCTTCAACATTCCACGACGTCTTTAGAAAAAATGTTTACAAACCTAATAATGGAGTTTCCAGACGACATCAACTCTGGTAGCATGAACCCTCATCATGACGCCTTAGTAATCTCTCTACAGGTGGCAAATTTCATGATCAAACGAGTTCTGGTAGATACAGGCTCCTCAGCCAACGTCATCTTTACAACAGCCTTGGCAGACATGGGAGCTGAATTAGAGAAAATTAACAAAAAGACGACTGTGTTGATTGGATTCAGTGGTGAACAAAAATTTACTTTGGGAGAAATAAGCCTTCCAGTCTACGCAGGGGGAATCAACAAAATGACAACCTTCCTAGTCCTAGATTGTCCTTCAGCCTACAATCTGATTATTGGGAGGCCATGGATTCATGAAATGAGGGCAGTATCCTCCACCTATCATCAAACTCTAAAGTTTCCTACTAAGTGGGGAATTCAAGAGATAAGGGGAGATAGAGTTGCTTCCAGAGGATGCTACCAGACGACAATGAAGGCAAAAGTCCACTCAGCATAGCAATTACAGGACGAACCTCATTCGCAGGAGCCCACACTTCCAAGTATTGAAGAATTGGATGAGGTTCAAATCCATGACAAATATGCAGACCGTAAAACTCAAATTGGAGCAAATCTAGATCCCAGACTACGGGCAGACTTAATAGAATTTTTGAAAAAACGACATGACCAGTTCGCTTGGTCGCATGAAGACATGACTGGGATTGACCCCAGCTTGATTACTCATCAACTCCATGTAGATCCGGACTACCCTCCAATCAGACAGAAAAGAAGGAAGTTTGCCCCAGAGAGAAATCAGATCATTGATGAAGAAATCCAAAAATTGTTGCAAAATGGTGCCATTAAAGAAGTTCAATTCCCAGCCTGGTTAGCCAATGTGTGGTGGTACGAAAGAAGAATGGAAAATGGAGAGTTTGTATCGACTTCACAGATTGAACAAAGCATGCCCAAAAGATTCATTCCCATTGCCTCATATTGATCAAATGGTTGATGCTACAGCCGGACACGAATTGCTAAGTTTTATGGATGCATATTCTGGGTACAATCAAATCCTTATGCATCCAGGCGACCAAGAGAAAACTGCTTTCATGACCAATAGGGCATATTCTGCTAAAGGTAATGCCCTTTGGTCTCAAAAATGCAGGTGCTACATATCAGAGAATGGTCAATAAAATGTTCTCACAACAGATTGGAAAAACAATGGAGGTGTATGTAGACGACATGTTGGTGAAATCAACAAAATCTGATCAGCATCTGCAACACCTGGAAGAAGCATTCAAGGTGATGAATAGGTATGGGATGAAATTGAATCCAACAAAATGTGCTTTGGAGTAGCTTCTGGGAAATTCTTGGGATATGTGTTACACAACGAGGGATTGAGGCAAATCCAGATCAAATCAAATCCATACTTGAAATTCCTTCTCCAACCTGCCCAAAGGAAGTCATGCGACTAGCAGGGAGAATTGCTGCGTTGAACAGGTTCATCTCCAAGTCGACAGACAAAAGTTTTATGTTCTTTTCAGCCATTAAAAAGACAAAAAACTTTGAATGGACTCCAGCCTGCGAACAAGCTCTGAAAGAGCTGAAGCAGTACTTAACATCACCACCATTGTTGTCAAAACCACTCGACAACGAAAGGTTATTTTTGTACTTGGGAGTGTCAGACCAAGCAGTAAGCGCTGTTTTGATTCGAGAAGAGAACGGTACCCAACTTCCAGTCTACTATGTAAGCAAAGCATTACTTGATGCGGAGTCACGTTATTTGCATTTGGAGAAATTGGTACTAGCCTTGGTAATGTCTGCCAGGAAGCTACGACCATACTTTCAAGGGCATCCTATCACAGTTTACTCGGAGTACCCCTTGAGGAGCATATTACACAAGCCAGAATTGACTGGGAGAGATAACAAAATGGGCTGTCGAATTGGGAGAACACGACATCACTTACCAGCCCAGAACAGCGATCAAATCTCAAGCCTTGGCTGACTTTGTAGCAGATTCAGTCCAACTCAGAATCCCTTGGAAGGTACCGAAGTCAATTCAATCCAATCAAATTCACTTTGGAAACTTTCAGTCGACGGTTCTAGCAATAAGAGAGGGTGTGGCCTTGGCATAGTGATCACTACTCCTGATGGGGATATACTACAACAAGCAATCAAATGTGGATTCCGAGTTACAAACAATGAAGCAGAATATGAAGCTTTGATTGCAGGAATCAGCTTGGTCAAAGAGCTTGGGGGACGAAGAATCGAAGTGAAATCAGACTCCCAATTGATAGTGAATCAGCTCCAAGGTTCATATCAGGCACGAGACCCTCAAATGTTATCCTACTTGCAGAAAGTTAAAGAAGTCCAGGCGACCTTTCAAGAATTCAACATATCTCAGGTGTCAAGAAGTGAAAACACTCAGGCGGACGCGTTGGCTACCCTCGGGTCGACCATGCATGGAGACAAACTACAATCAATTCCAGTAGTGTATTTAAATTGGCCATCAATTGGAAGGAGAACAAAGAAATCAACACCATCACTTCAGACGACTCGTGGATGACACCAATCATGAAATACTTGCAAGATGGACTGCTTCCAGAAGAAAGAAATGAAGCAAGAAGGATTCAGAGGCAGGCGGCAAGATTCACCATTTTTGATGGACAACTATTGAAAAGGTCGTTCTCTGGACCCTACTTGAAATGTCTTACTCATGATCAAGCACAACAGGTACTATCAGAGTTGCACGAAGGAGAATGCGGAAATCATTCAGGAGGACGAAGCCTTGCTTCACGCGCCCATTCGACTGGGTATTATTGGCCAACTATGAGAATTGATTCAATCAATTACACGAAGAAGTGTGAAAAGTGTCAAAGATTCGCTCCTATTCCACATCTTCCACCAGAAAAGCTGAATCCTATCCTATCCCCATGGCCGTTCATGAAGTGGGGTATGGATATTGTAGGGAAGCTACCAACCGCCCCGGGACAACGAGTCTACATGCTAGTCTTGACGGATTATTTTTCAAAGTGGATTGAAGCGGACTCCTTTGCCAAAATACGAGACAAAGAAGTTCAAACATTTGTCTGGAAAAACATCATATGTCGTTTCGGCATTCCTAAGGAGATTGTAACAGATAATGGCTCCCAGTTCATTAGTCGACATTTTCAAGACTTTTGTAAAAATTGGGGGATCAAGTTAAGTTTTTCAACCCCACGCTTTCCACAAGCTAATGGGCAAGCCGAGTCTTCCAACAAGACACTTTTGAATACTTTGAAGAAAAGATTGGAGAAGGCGAAAGGATCATGGGCAGACGAGCTTCCTGGAGTATTGTGGTCCTATAGAACGACCATCCGTTCTTCGACTGGAGAAACTCCTTCTCTTTGGCATTTGGAACAGAGGTAGTAATTCCAATCGAAGAAACCATTCCTTCTTTACGCTACCAGTACGCTAATGATGACGCAAATCAGCAGTTGATGTATATGAATCTAGATACAATCGACGAAAGACGAGAAAAAGCGACCATACGACTAGCGTCTCATCGACAAAGAATGGCGAAATTTTCAACAAAAATGTCAGAAGTCGAACATTCAAAGAAGGGGATTGGGTACTACGAAAAGTTTTTCAAAACACAAAAGAAGTCGGAGAAGGAAAGTTGGGACCAAATTGGGAGGGGCCATACATCATCACACGAGTTATTGGACACGGAGCCTACAAATTACAAACAGTTGAGGGGAGACAAATTCACAATAGTTGGAATGCAATTCACCTTAAGCAATTTCACCGGTAATTTATGCGTGCATTTATTTATATTTTATGATTCAGAGTAAATTTCAAATTAATGTATTGTGTGATTCGACTTAAAACAAATTTCATTTGAAATATCATCCCAAATATCATTAATTCATTAAAATTTGTTCTACAAAGAGGTTAAATTAAAATTACAAAATATTCAAATTTCCGGAGTGGCTTCTTCTTGAATGCATTCAGCAGCAACTTCAGGTGCAGGAATTTCTTGAACTTGTATAGTCGGCTCGATTTCCACTCGACTAAGTTCTTCATTCTTATTATCCGCTTCTTGAACTTCAGCCGCCCCCTCGCCATCAATAACTTCTTTTTCTGCCACTTTCGAGTCGACCTCTTCGCCTTTCTCTTCCACATCACCCTCGTCTGAAAAAGAAACTCCTGCCAATAATTGATCATACTGCTGAATCCATTTCTTTGGTTCCCAAGCTCCTGTCTTTCCTTCAAGGAAATCCTTCATCAGATGGCTGCGTTCTTTCATCATTGATTCAAGAGCGATCCCTTCAAGATTCTCAAGTAATTCTTCATTCTCCTTCTTCACATTCTCGAACGCATCCTTATAGCCTTCAATTGTAACTTCAGAAGTCTCCTTTTCCATCTGAAGTGTTGCCTTCACTTCCTTCAACTCCTTCTCCAATCAGCAGCATTTCTTTTTTCAAGCGACCTCTTTTGGACCACTTCCTTTTTCATAGCTGCAAATGATTTATCCATCTCCCTCTGTTTCTTAAGAGTCGATTCGACATATCGCTGCATATGTAGACTGCACTCCATTGCCTGGAAAAAGGATTTAATTAGAATCCATTCTACAAATTATTAAGAAATTTCTATCTATTTTCTTACTTGGTAACTTAAAGCCGCAGCCTTTTTCATCGACTCGACCGGGCCAATCTTGGATAACCTCTGTTCATCCTCCTCCAGCAATAACTTCTTAATAAAAGGGTCAAGGCTTGATGGGTCCGAAATTGCAGTCGACCCTGCTGGAATCCTGACAACTATATTATCGATTTCTTCGATTTCATCCGCCTTCCTTTTTCCCCCTTTGACAACTATTTCGGTCGACTTCCCCTTATGCTTTGGAGTTCCAGTCGACGATACCAATTGTGGTTCTGGAACCTCCACTTCTGGCTCCTTTATCTTGAGCTTCCTAGCCTTTTTTCGGCTCATCAACTCATCAATGATGCTACTTTTATTTGCCTCGACGCCATGTCCTCTGCGCATAAAATTTCTTTTGGAGTTAATGTCTTTATAAACCACACCTTTCCGTACAGTGCTCGAATCGACCGAGTACAGTAGATGACTTCCAATACGTTTTTAGAAAGTGCCAAAGGGGTAGATATACCTTCTGATTCGAAGATTTCTTTCCACTGTAAAGTTGCTCTTAATCTCTGCTCTACCAAGATTATCCTCCAATCTCTTTGTTCGACCGGTAGATCAAGAAGAGCTTTAGTATTCGACAAAATGAGAGGTGTTTTGTCGAATAAACTGTTTCGAAAAGGACCTGCATAATAAACAATCCATGCATTAGTTTCATACGACAATAATATTGATAAATTATCAATTAATAGAAGAATTTGATACTCACTAAATACACCCAATATTCTGAAACTCGACCCATTCCAGTCGACCCAAAGATACCCTCATTTTTCACAAAGAAGTACTCTGATTGCCAATTACCCCTATCGTTTGTTGGGAGCCCCATAATTATTTGTTCCCTCTTACGACGAAGATACAAAGTATATCTCCCTTTCTCAGTAAGATGCTCTTTGAGGTAGTATGAATATAAAACATCCTTCACCTCAAATAATAACCCCTGTTCGAATGCTAAGCATTCAATCGACATTAGAATCCTCCAAGCATTCGGCATTAGCTGTGAAGGAGCAATCCCGTAATGATCCAAGATTTCCCAAGCTAACCTCGGAATAGGGAATCTGAGCCCATTAGAAAACGGTACTACATAAAAACCCACCCAACCAGGAATTTTATAATCAATCCTTTCAGACGGCAAAGGCACCCTCAGTTCCATTGTTCTAGGAAATCTATACTTAATCCTAATTTCCATTAGCAGGGTAGCCGTCATTCGACTAGCTGGGTTCTTGGTTAGTATGTTGGTAGGCTCACTTGTGCTCACCCCTCCACTAAATTCCTCGACAGCAGCCAATGATCTAATAGGAATTGCCTGCAACGGAACTTCATGCGACATAACGGTTACAGGTCCTTCCTCAAAAAACTCTTGACGCGACCATTCCCTTAATGATTTTTCTTCTGTTGATTCACTCGATGATGATCCTACGAATGTATCGATCTGTTCTCCTAAACTTTCTAAAGAGTCTCCACTCGACATATTCTATTCGGCGAGTCTACAAACAAATAATTTCTAAGGTTTGGGTTCCTTAAAGATCAAATCCTACTCCTATCTCCAAACACAAATCCTCCAAATAGAGTATGATTCTAAAGATCAAACAACCTAATTTAGCTAAGAACAGATTGAAGCTACTCTACGAACATTCAAAGCAAATGAAGAACGCGAAGAGAGTGAAAGAAGTACCTTGGAGCCTTGAAGTCTCTCCCAAATCGATTGATCTTGTGAAATGAAACAAATGAACCTATCAAGCCACTCTTATACTACTTCTTTTGGCGGTTTATTTCCCGCCATGAAACTCCTCGTTATTTGCGCTAGGTTTTACTCCATTAAACGACACGTGGAAGATCTATGAAATATTTAGCAAACCCCGGTGCAGATAGTACACTCGACAAATGGTGGTTCAGTCGACAAAGGGACATTCCCCTGAAACTCATGTCCAGTCAAATGAACTCCTGAAGCTGTGTTTGGTTCAGTCGACAAAGGGACAATCCCATGACTCATGTGGAGTCAAGTAAACTCCTGGACCACCGTTTGGTTCAGTCGACAAGGGACATTCCCCTGAAACTCATGTCGAGTCAAATTGGACTCCTGAACCACCGTTTGGTTCAGTCGACAATGGACATTTCCCTGGACTCATGTCGAGTCAAGTAAACTCCTGAACCACCGTTTGGTTCAGTCGACAAAGGACATTCCCCTGGACTCATGTCGAGTCAAATTGGACTCCTGAACCACCGTTTGGTTCAGTCGACAAGGGACATTCCCCTGGACTCTTGTCGAGTCAAGTAAACTCCTGAACCACCGTTTGGTTCAGTCGACAAAGGACATTCCCCTGGACTCATGTCGAGTCAAATTGGACTCCTGAACCACCGTTTGGTTCAGTCGACAAGGGACATTCCCCTGGACTCTGTCGAGTCAAGTAAGTTGGACTCCTAACCACCGTTTGGTTCAGTCGACAAGGACATTCCCTTGGACTCATGTCGAGTCAAGTAAACTCCTGAACCACCGTTTGGTTCAGTCGACAACGGACATTCCCTGGACTCATGTCGAGTCAAGTAAACTCCTGAACCACCGTTTGGTTCAGTCGACAAGGGACATTCCCCTGGACTCTTGTCGAGTTAAGTTGGACTCCTGAACCACCGTTTGGTTCAGTCGACAAAGGACATTCCCCTGGACTTATGTCGAGTCAAATTGGACTCCTGAACTACCGTTTGGTTCAGTGGACAAAGGACATTCCCCTGGACTCTTGTCGAGTCAAGTTGGATTCCTGAACCACCGTTTGGTTCAGTCGACAAAGGACATTCCCTGGACTCATGTCGAGTCAAGTAAACTCCTGAACCACCGTTTGGTTCAGTCGACAAGGGACATTCCCCTGGACTCATGTCGAGTCAAATTGGACTCCTGAACCATCGTTTGGTTCAGTCGACAAAGGACATTCCCCTGGACTATGTCGAGTCAAATTGGACTCCTGAACTACCGTTTGGTTCAGTGGACAAAGGACATTCCCCTGGACTCATGTCGAGTCAAATTGGGCTCCTGAACCACCGTTGGTTCAGTCGACAAGGGACATTCCCCTGGACTCATGTCGAGTCAAATTGGACTCCTGAACCACCGTTTGGTTCAGTCGACAAGGACATTCCCCATGACTCTTGTCGAGTCAAGCGGGACTCCTAAATTTACATTCAGTTCAGTTGACAGAGAATATTCCCCATTACTTATGTCGAGTCAAATGTATCCATGGATCTTCAAAACTGATCATACGACCAAGAACCAATTACCATAAGTCAAGTCAAATTAGAATGACTAAAGACTTCGTCTGCCCAGATAATACACGCGATATTTTCCAAAAAACCCACATTTGCATAAAGCTCTTATAAAACAATCCAACAGAAGGTGATACATTCTTGTCACGTGCTTTTGTGATTAGTATCATTCGACTATACTCTCTAAGACAAAATTTTTTTGACTTAGAGAGTAAGGGACAAACTGTAAGAGCCAAATTTGGTCTAAGGGTATAACTGTCTTTCATCTTAAGCCCATCAGCATGTTAGGCCCAAGCCCAAAGAATATGTATTTGATTACAATTAAAATCATAAAGCATGACCACTTAACCAAACTCTAGCACTAATCCCCACCACCCCACTTAACCTAACTCTAGCACTAATCTTCACTTACTCCAAAAACCATTACCAATACACCAAACCTCATATCATGTTTTATCTATAAATATGAAAAGAGTACAGGAAGAATTCATTCAAGTCACATTTCTCTCACCCTAATACTTCATGCTCTCGATCCTTAATCCCCTCATATATTACACGGCTCTCACGGCCAAACAAAGGAAGTAGAGGTAATATTCAACCTTGCTTTCCCATTTTACAAACTTATTTCCTGCCACTGACTTGGGCGTCGGAGTGTACCCGGTATCCACCACACCGGTGGTAGCCTACTCCCGTCCACTCTACTTTGTTTTTTGCAGGATTGCTAGTGCCCAACTTACAAATTCTGATTGAGGACCTCGGCCGAAATCCAGCGTCCACATATATTATTTTATTAAATTATTTAAAATTACACTCATACTTGATATACACGGTTAGACCCATTTCCGCTACGCGGGGCACCGATCCGACCCTATGGGTTCCACAACTACCCTAACACTTATATAATATTATCATGTGATCTTACGCTTTTGTGTTCGTGTTCGATATTTCATTATACTAATAAAGATATCTATTGTTTATATCCTTATGATATGAGACTCATCATCCATTCTATTAATATCAAATATCAATTAGCGCCACCACACAATAATATTAGTTGAGTGATATATTATTGTCTTACATAATAATCACATTTTACCAAGAACTTAATTTGAGACTTAAGTATAAAACATCGTGACTCTCATAATCACAAACGTCTTTTGAATTAATGATATCATCTGACATAAAGTTTCGGGACATACACATTAAAATATGGATTGTAACGATGTATAGAAAATAAAAAAATATATAACATATCTTCTAATCATCACCGACTATACAAATAAAAGTTTTCATCATGAAATACAATTATTTTAAATTATTTAAAGTGTAAGAAAATAAATAAATCATAACTAAACACCAAATAAATTTAATAATATAACAAATATAGTAAACTTATAACTATTCATTTTTTCATTAAAAAATTATTCTAATTTTGTTAGGTTCAAGTTTTTAGGTTAAAAAATTGAACAATTATTTATAAATTAAAAAATTATGACTTGATTAGATTTTTTTTATTCGATTTTTTTTTTCAATTTCAATTATTTTTTATTCATCCATACTGATGAGTAATACTAGACCTGGCCGGTGGTCCGGTTCGGTTCCGAACGGTTCCAAGAATGTGGAACCGGAATCGAACCGAATGGTTCCGGTTCGGTTCCGATTCAGAATCGATTTTCTTATTTTTTTAAAATTTTAATATTGATTTTTAAAAAATAAAAAAGAAAAAGATCAAACGGTTCCGGTTCGAACCACTGGAAATTTTCGATTTCGATTCCGGAACCGGTTAAAATCGGAACCGTCCGGTTCCAACCGGTTCAATTTCGAACCGGAACCTGGCCGGGTCTAAGTAAAACATACAAGAATATTCATTGTTCTTGCTTTACACAAATCCAAAATGTTGTTGTACATTGATGATGAGTAAAATGATTTGATATACTTGTCCTTTCGCTATTTGTTCGAGTAGATCTGGTAAATGAATATGAATTTAGTGGTAAGTTATGTGTTAAATTTTTTATAAATTATAAATTATAATTATTAGATAATAATTTATATATAATTAAATTTAATAGAGCATGATTATTAAAACACGCTAAAATTATGAACAGGTCATCTCAGTACTTTATTTATTAATTAGTTCCATCTTTATAAAATATATTGTTCCATCAGCATCAATCCCTAATTATCCATTAATTAGTTCTCACATTAGAGCCAAGCCATAAGCAATAATGATGGGAAATTAATTAATTAAATTGGTGATGAGTCAGGGAGAGATGCAACTTGTAGAAAATGCCCAAATCAATCTATATTGTAAATATGGATAACAATATGTGAAGTTTTAAAAATTGTGTTATTTTTATATAAATCCTAAAAAAAAAATTATTTATTGAATAAATTTAGTTTTTGAAGTCATAATCATTAATTCTATTGGACTTGTTGACGTGACATAACAAAATGATATTTCAGTATAAACATTAAATCAGTCAGCTGTTACGCCGGTTTGGGATAACAATTTCCAAGTCCTAAAAATTACATTGTTGTTACACTTCAATCTTAAAATAAATTTTATTTATAATTAAGTTATATAAGTGAATGAGTTTTTTTTTTAAGTTCTAATATGTTAACTGTAACAGACTTGCTGACATGATATAACGAAACGATACTTCGACACAAGTATTAAATCAGTCGGTATATATTTTGGCATACTTAGATGTGAAATTACCTACAAGCACTAGCGACAATAATACTATATTCCCAAGAGGGGAGGGTGAATTGTGTTATCGCCTATAAATGCAGAATTAATAAATCTTTGCCGATTTTAGCTCTTATTACCAATTTAAGCATTTATGTTAATTTTCTTTATTTCAATAAATAACATATATGTAAGTTTTCTATTCAACACACATAAATATAAATAAACTTACAATAAGTAAGAGTATAAGGATAGAGAAAAACGACACCGGGATTTATAGTGGTTCGACCAACAATGACCTCCCCCAAGTCACGCTTGAAACTTTTCACTAATAACGAGTTTCCGTGGCTCACTCACAACCAAGAGTTTTACGCAAGGCGCACTCCGAACCTTTACACTTTGAGTTTTCTACGTAGGCTCACTCGAAAACCTTTACAATTACCCAAACAATGGGATTTAACAAACCGCACGTGTTTTTGATAAAGAAATTATAAAACACATTTGGGCACTCATAAAGATAAAGAAAATTGTGTGAGTTGGTTACCCAAGTGATCTAAGCTCACTAGTCACTACCAATGAATATGAAGGTGTAGTGTGTGAGCTTGATGTGTGAGTGTATATGATTATGAAGATTTATTCAACACTCTTGTTTTTGCTTTAGAGAATATGTATGAAAGTTTTCTAAGTCTCTTACCAAGCAAAAATGAGTTGGGGCTCAATTTATAGCAAATTGTAAAGCAATGCCCCAGCAGCTCTTTCTGAGACCGATATGCCGGTCTCCAACGGATATATTACCGTTGAGAGAATCTAGCCGTTAGACCGGTATGGACACTGGTATGTACACCGGTATGATAACCGGTATGGTGACTGGTTTGGTACTTGCCGGTTCCAGTATGTGTGAAAAATTTAGCTCTGACCAGTATGGTGACCGGTATGTAACCGATATGCCTGTCTAGACCGGTATTGGACCGGTATGGTGACCGATATGCATGTCTCAGCAAGTTTCTGATGACCAGTCCATCATGACAGCACTCGGTATTTTGGCCATAACTTTCTCTAGAAAATTCCAAATCATGATCCGTAAATTTTTACATAAACTAGACATATATATATATATATATCTTATGTAAAAATTTCAGGTTCAAAAACATTAAGATTAATTTTATGGAATTTTTCTAATGTGACATGTGTGCAGAAAAAGCACATCTGAACATGTTGTAGTAAAATGGCTCTAGCAAAAGTTCTATATATCGGAATTGTGTTCCGTTTGAACCGTAGCAAACTAGAGACATATATCTATCTACCGGTAAATCATTTGATGTTTAATTCAACCGTTTGCTAGTTTTTGGAAGATCATTTACCGATTCACTTGTGCATTGAAGTTCATTTTGGTGCAAATGACTCTTTAAGCATTCTAAGTCACTTTAAATGCAAGTGATGCAAAATGTATGATTCCTAAGAGTTTTAGATCATTTGAATAAACTCACTTACAATTAGATTTAGCTCTTAATCATTATCTTCATCTTCATCTTGCTTGGCTCATTCTTTGATTTTTTCATCATCTTTTTGCCTCTTTATCATCTTTGGTTTCTTGATCATCTTGTAGCACATTTTAGCTCTTTATCAACAATTGCTTCGAATTCTTTTTGTAATGTCTCGCTAATGCGCGTCGAAGACTTCAAGTGTTGACATCATCAAAATCCATTATGCGACTATGTCGCTAACAAGATGTTTACCAGTAAAATAGCTCTTACAGATTAACTAGAGGAAGATCTTTATTCATTTTCTCCCAAAAAATTCATATATATTTATCATATTATTTATATTATCTGTCTCGATATCACTATCGTCCCAAATCCTGACCTAAAAGATGACGATCTATTTTATTAGTATTTCCCAATTCTTATTTGGGAAATGCTAATGAGTGTCCTAAGAGTACTCATTAAGAATCTATTTTAGGAAAGTTTTGATGAGAAAAAGAAAAAAAAATCATCAATGTTTTGACAGTTTTTTTCATTTCCCATAAAAATAATGTTAAATTTTTTCCTAAAATGAACTCTTAATGAGTGCCTTAAGAACACTCGTTAGTATAACCCTTCTTATTTTGTTATTTGTTTGTTTTGTATTATCTCTTTTATTTTAATATTTTTCTTAACTTCATCTTTTTCACTTTAATATTTGGCTTGTCATGTCTTGTATTTATCTATTTTATTTTAATATTTATTGTGTTTTGTCTTAATATGAAATATTTTATAATTAGTTGAGATATTTTTATAATTTTACTACTCAATGGGGCACACTTTCATAATTCTAATTAATACAAATTGTTTTATTCCATAAAAGTTTCCAAAAACCAATTAAGAATCGTGCCTCAGCTGGACTAAGTTTGATATATACTAGTTTCAGTTTGTGTTCAAAATCAAATAGTAGAAGCTTGTGTTAATGAAGAAAATGGAAGCTTGTGATGACAAGCCTCATGCAGTTTGTTTTCCATGTCCAGGTCAAAGCCACATAAAAGCCATGCTTAAATTGGCTAAACTTCTTCATCACAAAGGCTTTCACATAACTTTTGTCAACTTTGAGAACATACACAAACGCTTTCTTGAATCAACAGCCCATAATAATAATAATAATAATAATTGCTCTTTAGATGGTTTCCCAAGCTTCAGATTTGAAACTCTCCCAGATAGCCTTCTGTCTAATTCATTTTGTGAAAACATCAGAAATAATGTCTTGTTGCAGCCATTTCTTGAGTTGCTTGCCAAACTAAACGATTCTTCTTCAAATGTGAGTTGCATAATCTCAGATGGTTTCATGCCCTTCACTATCACTGCTGGCCATCAACTTGGGGTTCCTACTGTCATGTTCTTCACCGTCGCCGCCTGTCATTTGATGGCAAGTAAACAATTCCGGATACTTAAAGAGAAAGGTCTTACGCCGGTTAAAGGTAGATTACTAAATGACTGACTTTTAAAATTCTGAACTGTGCCAATTAATCAGCTTTAAATTCAATTCTAAAAGGGCAGCTGATAAAATTTTATTCTGTTTCTGTTTATTTTTGCAGACGAAAGTTGTTTTACAAAAGAGTATTTAGACACGGTTCTTGATTGGATTCCGGGTATGAAAGATATCCGAATAAGGGATCTGTCGGGTTATGTTCGAATAACAGATACAAATGATGTTATGTTTAACTTCATCATGGACTCAGCTGAGACTGCATGCAAAGCTTCAGGAATTATTATTCATACATTTGATGCATTGGAAAGGCAAGTTTTGGATGCTCTCTCATCAATGGTTCCTAATTTATTTACCATCGGCCCGCTCCAGCTTCTTCTCAATCAAATGAAGAACAAGATGGTATGTTAAATTCAATTGGATACAGTTTATGGAAAGAAGAAACTGATTGTTTAATTGGCTTGATTCAAAAGAGCCTAAATCTGTAATTTATGTAAATTTCGGAAGTGTTGTAGTGATCACAAAGCAACAACTTACTGAGATTGCTATGGGGCTTGTTAATAGCAATCACCCTTTTCTGTGGGTAATTAGGCCTGATCTTTTTAAGGGAGACACGAGAGAATTGCCATGTGATATTGAGATGAAATTAGCTACAGGAAAAGGTTTTATTGGAAGCTGGTGTCCACAAGAGGAAGTTCTGAAGCACCCATCAATTGGAGGATTCTTGACTCATCACTGTGGATGGGGTTCAATCATTGAGAGTTTGTGTGCTGGAGTGCCCATGATTTGTTGGCCTTTCCAGGGAGATCAAATGATTAACTGTAGATATACTTGCGGTGATTATTGGAGCTTTGGCATGGAGATTAATGGTGAAGATCAAGTGGAGAGGTCGGTGAGAGAATTGATGGAGGGAGACAAGGGTCAGAAATTCAGGAACAATGCCTCAAGAGTGGAAGAAATTGGCAGAAATAGCTGCAGCCCCTGAAGGATCCTCATCTAAGAATTTGGAAAAGTTGGTGAACCAAATTCTTTTGCCAAATTAATACAATCAATATATATATATATATATTGTTGTTTTTGAGTGGATATTAATATGGATCAAGTATTTAGATTGGAGAGTTGTATTCTGAGCTTGAAAATCGAAACTAGCCATCATTTAAAGTAATTATTTAATATAACAGAATATAAGTAAAGTGATATTAATATAATTCAATTATTTAAATAATTTTATAATATATTTACATACATAATAAAATATTATTGGGTTATTTTTATAGAAAATATGATATTTCAGTTGCACTTTATAATTTTTCCACCATTAGAGCAAGACTTTAGTGGTCATCAAAAAGCAGGCTGATATTAAATTGTGCGAATGGATTAACCACTCAACAAATTTGCAATTAAATAAAGTGTCACAGGAAGTACCCACTAATCAGTGATGAACTGTTCATTCTCGTATTTTTAAATTGGAGACCCACAATCTCGGCATAAAAAATCAAAAAAAATCAAAAGTCCATAGATTATTTGAAAATATAGTGCATAGATTGATTCGCAACCTTCTTCTTCGACCATTTTTTTACTTTCTTCACAAGTTTCTGTCTTGCTCGAGGAAGTGAAGAAAATGGAAACTTGTAAATACAAGCCTCATGCTGTTTCTGTTCCATGTCCAGCGCAAAGTCACATAAAATCCATGATTAAATTGGCAAAGCTTCTTCATCACAGAGGCTTTCACATAACTTTTGTCACCTTTGAGAGCATACACAAACGCTTTCTAAAATCAAGAGGCCATAACAATAACAACTATTCAGAATATGGATTCAACTTCCGATTTGAAATTCTCCCAGATAGCCATCTATCTCAGGAAGTTGATTCCATTTGTAAAAACATCATAAATAATGTGATGCTGCAGCCACTTGTTGAGTTGCTCGCCGAACTCAACCATCCTTCTTCAAACGTTCATCAACTCGCAGTGAGTCGCGTCATCTCGGATGGTTTAACGTCATTCACTGTTACAGCTGCACGACAGCTTGGAGTTCCTGTTGTAATGTTTTTCACATTCTCTGCGAGTTATGTCAAGGGAATAAAACAATTCCGGACACTCAGAGAGAAAGGTCTTACCCCAGTTAAGGGTAAGAAGTAAAATACTGATTTGAAATTCTGAACAACATAAATAATGATCTATTTCTGCTTATTTGCAGATGAAAGAGTGTTCGGTTATTACTCGATTCCGGGTATAAGAGATTTCCGAATAAGGGATATTCCAAGCTTTGTTCGGACAACTGATCCTAATGAGATAATGTTTAACTACCCTATAGAAGCAGCTGAGAATGCATCTAATGCTTCAGTTATAATTATTCATACATTTGATGAATTGGAACAAGAAGTTCTGGATGCTCTCTCTACTATGTTTCCTAATTTATTTACCGTCGGTCCACTTCAGCTTCTTCTCAATTAAATTGAAGAACAAATTGGTGTGTGGAACTTCATTGGATACAATCTTTGGAAAGAAGAAACAGAATGTTTACAATGGCTCGATTCAAAGGAACACAACTCCGTGATTTATGTAAATTTCGGTAAGTGTTGTAGTTATGACAAAGCAATAACTTACCGAGGTAGCAATGGGACTTGCTAGGAGCAGTCACCCATTTTTATGGATAATTAGGCCTGATCTTGTGACTGGTGAGACAGCAGATTTGCCATCTGAGTTTGAGGCAAGTTGGTGCCCACAAGAGGATGTTCTAAACCACCAATCAATCTGATGGTACCCCAAAATCCTCAAAACAATCACACAAAAATTACACCAAGAACTTCGCTAAATTGTATTTTTTTATTCATAAAACGAAACTGAAAAACAACAAAGATAGTTGAAGGTGAAGGTTAATTCACCAGCCCTGCTCAACTTGAGGTGTTGGCAACCTCCCTAGGGTTTCCCCTCCCCATTTCCAATTCCAAATTCAACCAAAGATAGCATAATCCCAAATGAAACAAACATCATAATTTATATGTAAACCCTAAATAACTAAAGTGACCTATCTACCCCAGAATCACAGAGCCATCACCCAATAATTCACACAAAACAGAAGTTAAATTGTACTTCAATTCATAAAACGAAAACCAAATACAAAGATAGTTGAAGGTGAAGGTTAATTCACCAGCCCTTGCACAACATTAAAGTGTTGGCAACCTCCATTTCCAATCCCCAATCCCAAATTTAACCAAATGATAGCATATCCTAAAATCAATTATTCATTCTTATTTATATTTGAACCCTAATGACTAAAATGACCAATTTAACCCTTGGGTCCTAACATTACGCCCCCCTTTAAAAACACGTTGCCCTCAACGTGGGAGCGCAGATATGACTATCACCTCAAAGGATAGCCTAGGCTTGAACGGCATTGTCCTGATGAAGTCCCAAGCTTCCTCCAGATACTCAACGAATTCAGCCAATTGATAAGAGTGCATAATAATCCTTTGCAGAACCGATCCGAAGACAACAAATCCACCAACAAAATCAAAAAATTGCACAACTGACACCTCCAATTTCTTCTCCTGATGAATAACAAACGGTTCCGGTTCATTGTCTTTCTCCAACAATTCCCAAAGTTGCAATGGTCTTTCCCCTTTAGCATGCTCTTGTTTCTTTAACAATTCTGTCGCCTTAGGAGCGCGATCCTCCTCCTCAACGACTACAGACTCCACTACTTCAAGTTCTTCACCCTTCACCTCATTACATTCATCTTTATTACTTGCGTCACTCTCATCCATGGGGACAGAATCCCCGTCATCAACATAATCAACCGACTTAGTTTGACATACATGCCTCGGATGGAATCGCTCATCACATCTAAAATAAATCCCCTTATCACGTCGAAACTGAAAGTCAACCGCATGAAGTTGCTTGAATTTTCCCGATTGACCGTTTGGAAGGTTCTCAGATTTTTTCCCAATGTTCTCCACAAGCGGTGGTAGGCCAATACTTGCCTCTTGAATTGAGGTGGTGGCATCTGATCTTTTTATCATCTTCTGCATCTTCTCCAACATTGAGTCAAACTTTTTCCAAGGATCTTCCTCAACTCTATCCAAACTTCTCACATCTGACTGGTACACGAATCCCTTAACGGCTCGAGATCTCTTAGGCTTGCGTGAATTGATCCTTCTCTGTTTTCTAAATTCGGCCAATCTGTCCAATTTCGCTAGTTTCTCTTCCGCCTTTAGAGCTATTGTTTTGACCCCTTCAAGATCAATCACTCTCAAGTACTGTAAACCATCTCGAACCTCAGATTGCAACTCATACCGCAATCCATTAATGAAAATGCCCGGTAAATGGTACTCGGATATGTAAGACATGGATCCCACCACACAATCGAACCTGTCAATATAGTCACAGATAGAACCATCTTGCTGTATGTTATCCAATTCGTACGAACTCCCAACATTCTGTTAGGCCACCTGTGACCAGAGTCTATCAAAGAAGGCAAAACGGGCATCAGCATCAAGGGCAACAAAAGGAAAATTGGTTAACTGAAAGGCAAGTGGGCCCAGGAGAGTTGGTTGAGGTGGCTGTGCATGAGAGCACGTCATGATGGCCAATGTCATGCAATTGGTGTGTGGAAGCATGGAGGATAAAAGGGGGAGCATATCCATTATTGTGGTAGCCGAAAATATGAAGATATTCTCTATTGGAGGCTCTGTTCTCATTTTGTTATTTCTTTCTGGTTAATGGTTCTTTTTTTCTGTCTTTATCAATTACAATAGCATTTCAATTCCTCCAAGCCTTGTAAAGCTCGACAATATTGTAATAGGTTGAGTATTGGCAATACAAATGATTTAATTTCCTCAGTCATTGTTAAATCTTGCGTTTAATTACAATTTACTTCTGCTTCTCGACCAAATTCCGTTACATCCCTAACATTTTGGTATCAGAGCCACTGTGGGTAACAACTGAACAAACATGGTGACCACCAGATCTGGGGAATCCGTTGAAAATCGAGTTGACAACATTGAGTATGAAATGAATGGTGTCAAGTCCAGCATCAAGGAGTTACGACATGCAACATTAACAACCCATGAGCTCATGAAGGAGCTAAGAGATAACATGAAAAGGGTGGAGAAAGGGAAAGAAAAGATAAACACTGACCCCCTCCATTCTGATAGCTCTTATGAAGAAGATGATGAAGAAGAGACGAATCGAAGACGAGCAAATCGGGGAACGAGTAATTTCAGGAAGATTGAGTTACCAATCTTTAACGGGGAAGATCCCCAGAGTTGGGTGTTCAAGGTGGAGCGATACTTTGCGATCAATTGGATCACAGAAGCTGAGAAGATAGTAGCCGCATCCATGTGTTTGGAGGTGAAGCAGTGACGTGGTTCCAATGGTGCGAATCTAGGAGACCCATTCGAACTTGGCATAAATTGAAAACTGAATTGCTGCTTCGGTTTCAGGTAGGGTCGGCGGCATCGGCTTATCAAACATTAATGAATCTGAGGCAAGAGGGCACAGTTAGACATTATATTTCTAGTTTCGAATTGTGGTCAGGATTGATTCCGGAAGCTAGCGATGAATTGCTCATTGAATTCTTTATCAATGGCTTAGCAAGAGAGTTACAGGCAGAGCTCAAAACCCATGACATATTGAGGCTGCAGCCGTTAATGGCTTACACATTAAAATTGGAAGAGAAAATAAATATCCTTAATGAGGGTCGGGTTCGGAGCGGGCGGGTCTATCATCCAAATAGGGTTGACTACGGGTATCCATCGAACCATGGGGCGACCCGGCAAAGAAATGGTATGAGTGAAATTGGAATTGGATTCACTGATTCTCTCATATCCACATTTCACCCTAAGCCAAACTATCATCCTCGTGAGTCTCCCGTCACGGAAGCTCCACCCCCAGCAGATCGCCGACCACCAGAAGTGAGTGTGGCCTCCAGTAACAGCCCCTACCGTAGACTAACTGACAAAGAGCTGCAATACCGGAAAGAGAATGGGTTATGCTACCGTTGTGATGAGAAATATGGACCCCGCCATGTCTGCAAGAAAAAGGGGCTAATGGTGATGTTGCTTCTGGAAGAGGAGAATGGAGGCGAAGATGAGAATGATGGAGAAGGAAGAGTGGCAGACGCTTCAAAACAAGAAATAGAAGAATTAAGGGCGACCAACATGGCACTCTCAATTAATTCGATAGTGGGAATTTCCACTGCCGGCAAGACTCTGAAGGTGAAGGGGAAAATTGCAGGACAAGAAGTGGTAGTCTTGATTGATAGCGGGGCTTCCCACTGCTTTATTTCCCGAGAACTGGTGCGACGATTGGCTATTCCGGTGGAAGGGTCACGGAGTTGTGGAGTGGAAGTGGGAAATGGATACTGTGTCAAGGGAGAAGGTGTGTGCAAGGAAGTGGAATTAGAAGTTCCAGGGCTGAGAATTCAGGAGGATTTCTACCCTTTTGACATTGGGAGTGCAGATGTGGTATTAGGAGTAAGCTGGTTAGAGAAATTGGGAGAGTTCTCTTCTAATTTTAAGGATCTGACTATGACGATCCGTGTAGCAGATCAGCATGTGGTGCTGCAAGGAGATCCGTCTTTGACTAAAAGTTTGGTATCTTTCAAGACTATGATTAGGCACATGCGGCGAGGTGACGAAGGTTATGTGTTGGAATTCCACGGAATGCGAATATCAGAAGAGCAGGAGCAGGACAAACCCATTCCTCAGGAAGTGCAAGGGCTGTTGAACGAGTACCAAGGGGTGTTTGAGCAGCCGCAAGGTTTACCCATAGCCCGAGGTCATGACCATGCAATTCGACTGAAGGAAGGATCTTCTCCACCAAACCTACGGCCTTACAGGTACTCCTTTCACCAAAAAAATGAAATTGACGACGTCGTTCGTCGTCTTCTTCCGGCACCTTTACACCTATCTCACCAGACATTTTTTCTGATAGCTGTTGGATAGTGAGTGTCGTCGTCTTCTAGACTTCTACTTTCTTCTGTAACAACCACTCCCAAATAGGGGTGGCAATTTGTAGATTCATTTATTCGTTCGATTCGATTCGTTTTAAAGTGAATACGGGTTTGAAAAAATAGATTCGTTTAATAAATGGGTCAATTCGATTCGATTCGTTTATTAAACGAATCGAATACGAATTTAAGCTCATTGATTCATTTATTCGTTTAGGATTCGTTTATTATTTTTATTTATTAGTTCTTGTTAATTTTCAATAAATATTTGAGAAATTATAGCTAATTATGATAGAAAAAATTAATATTTCCGATATTTGATAAGGTATTTTTAGTAAATATATTAATTACATATTTCATATGTATATATTTATGAAGAATTAATGTAAATCAAGTGTGGTAAATTATTTTATTAAATAATATCATTAACTAACGAATAAACGAATATTCGTATTCGATTAGTTAATTAAACGAATCGAATACAAATCCTGATATTAGGATTCGTTTAATAAACGAATCGAATACGAATCCATTACATTTTGATTCGATTCGTTTAGGATTCGATACAAATTCGATTCGTTGATTCGTTTTGCCACCCCTACTCCTAAGTCCCACCAGAACTAATCAAGAGTTTTGTGGGCTAACTTGTTGGCCCATTGGAGCCCACAAGTCTTTAAAAAAACGAGTAAAAAAAAGGTTTTCGAGTACGAATCATTGATTTTTGTTTTTGCCAACAAAACAAAGTTTAGGCTAAAATATTAAATATATAATTAACCATTGAAATAAAATAACAGCACCTAAAATTCATGAAGTTGATCCTTTTGTTTCGTGGATAAGGTTGATAGGATAAAAAAACACAGAGAATCCTTACCCCCAAAAGAATACAGCACTGAAAACATCATTATGAAGGAGAAGTAATAATAAAAGCAAAATATGAATGGCATTATCAATACCTTGATGTTAATATCCTGTATACAAAAGGGAGGCAATAATAAGCAAAGAAGAATCAAATGAGGAACTGCAGTACCTTAATCTAACAATAATCAATGTTTGAAAAATAAATTTCAGTTAATACAGGTTTCCATAACAAGCTGGCTGCCTATGTCCCCAACAAGATCCATTACTTTTGACTTTTGAGAAACATAATCACAGATGACTTTTGAAATGAACAGTATGGAAGTTTTTGAAAAAGTTTCTGAAACCAAACCACCTGACATTATCCCCCCCACATACTCACATGCTTCCAGTACTTTCTCTGTCTGGAGTTTCAACACAGAGCACCAAAATAAAGCTCCCCCAGAAGATTAAAAACACTTCCAGACACCAACTCCCGTCATTTTTATCTTATTACACATTTTTAGGCATCATGGTAAATTCAAGATGAGCATTCAAGTAATTTTCTTTTTCCTTTCATGAAAACGGAAAATAAAACATAGAAAGCTGAACCCTTAAATTGAACTAGTTAAATTCACAACCCTTGCTTCCAGTGTACAGAGACTCCATTCTTATGCAGATTCAATCTCTCAATGCATCCAAAGGATATGCAATGGGATTACCCAACAACAGCAACAAGGTTTCAAGAGATACCATCCTTTCATCAACCCCGAACTGATTCAGAAATTATTTGGTTACCACGGCCAGCACAGGGAATGGATCCAATATTGGACTCGCACTGGCTGGCAAAACATCTTAACGAATTCAGCTGTTCCTCATTAGTGTGAGGAAGACTAGCTCGTAGAAGCTCTCTGGGCATTTCTTGTTTTATAGCGTCAGAATTGTTAGCTTCTGTGCTTGGCTGGGACTGCTTTATGGTTTCATATTTACTCATGCAATACTTCGTCAGAAGATCAAAAAAATTGTCAAATGAAGCATGCCAAAAGTCAAGATTACGCATGCTCCCAGCCGCATTGGTTAGCAGTTCACTTGCTCTTTCAAGAACTGCTATTAAAATAATGGTGGCACTATCACCAGCGGGGCTTCCAAGGGGGCGAAGTGGTGGCTGCTCTGAAGAACAAACAACTGCAATAAGACAAGCGCTAAGAGAACGAAGATCCATGCTTTTGACACAAGTGCATACTGTCTTTGCAAGATTACTTGTTGTCTCAGCTGCTGCTGGGTCAGAGGGAAGGCCACCAAACAAAAACCTCAAATGACGGAAGATAGCCATACAGACAATTCGTGAAAGCTCACTACCAGGAAAGAGGAGCTTAAGGAACTTGATGAAGAGTTTCCGACCCTTAGGAAGAGACGCCAATCTAAGGAACACAATGTCCTCCTTCAGAGCTAGCCCAACTGCGTGGCCACTTTTGCCAAGCGGATCAACAAGCTGAAGTGATGCTGCTAATCCTTCCAGCAGGGTCTGCCGCCTCTGCCTAAGCTGACTGCCACCATCTTGAGCCTGACCAGATTGTAGGAGCCGGTCAATATCATCTATATCAAGAAGAAGACAAAGGCCATCTTCAACGACAATCCTAGCTGCGAGCATTGGTTCCTGTTCCAGAGGCTTCTCGGAGACTCTCTGATCAGTGCTCCCATCAGAAGAACCACAGGGATGGTCCACATCAAGAAGTGGACGAGGCCTACGTATGGAAGAGAGGGGAATTTTCCCAAGAGCATCAGCTTGAAGACGTTCTGTGCTGTTGCGAGCCCGAGAAAGGAGCTCCTTGAAGTGAGATGGACAAAAATGGCTTTTCATCCTTGACCCATTTGATTTTTTTGCAAGACGAGCTTGATGGTAATAATCATCCACGAATGGGTCATTGCTATGTGTCGCAGCATGCTGCATTTTAAGAATACTTTCTATCTCTTCAGCTGTCATATACTTGGATCTGAACTGCACCCACCCACTATCACTTTTCTGACTAGCATCAGAGCCTTGATGGGATAAACGCATACTACCTCTGCTTCTATGTGAAGTCTTCGGTTTATGATCCCTAATATCAGCTCCATGCATTGCTTTCTGGGATGGTGTATGGTGAGCATTGTATAGTTGAGATTGCAAAGCTGCAAAATGGGCCAAAGACGGCTGAACTTGATGGTGTAATCTCTGCTGACGCAACAGCTGTTGTGGTGACATCAACTGAGAGGATATCAGGCCATTTTGATAGGGTAACTGCTGTTGCAATATATGGTGTAAGAGGCTAGATTGATCACCATGTAACAGGCCGGCATGGCTAACCCAATGATTTTGTGGCCTGTTATTAAGAGAGAGACCAGGCGGGGGGATCTGAGACATATTTCCACCATACAGCAAACCATGAGATATGCCAGCCAGATGAAGGTTAGAGTTGGATACAGGAGAAAGATTTGGTGCAGAAAAGGTTGACTGAGGTCCACCAGCTGGAGAAGGAATATTCACATGGCGCGGTGAAGCCTGCTGAGACTTGCTTCCAGGAGGAGGGAAAGACGTGAAACTTGATTTGGGAACAAGAATTGGTTCACTAGAGAAATGATGCTGTGGTTGCTGCTGGGGATATGAGGATGCTCTGTACAAAAGTTTTGATTCTGAAAAACGATCAGGAGAAGGCTGTGGTTGTGATGACCATATGTTTCCATCCTCAGAATTTTCTAAGTCAAGCATATGCTGATCTAACCAGTTCCCAAATTCTCCATCTTGTGCCCAATCTGTAGCTGATGAACCTGAAAAGAAGTACCAACTGAGACAGAAAAGAATCTAAAAGCTCAAAATATTCAGAGCTGTTATGATGAACGAATTCATACAAACTTAATATTGCTTCAAAAACTGGTAAACAGAAAACTGTCAAACTAATTGCAATTGGCATCACTTAGAAAATAAAAGATGGATTAGGAATACAATGTAGCCTCCAAGTGCCCAGGTGAGAAAAGGAAAGCAAATAGTATTGACATATGTCAAGACAGGTTGGGAACGACCTAAATTGACATGAAGATATAAGACAATGATTCCGGATAAAGCACAATGGCATCAAAAGATCTATGTAGCCCCCGCCTAGAGGGAAAAGGCTTTTGTTTGGTTTGGTTTGGTTACTACTTAAAAAATAAAAGCAGAGTTCTAAAAAACACACTTGTAATCTTTTATGTAATGAAATCTAATGAACCACAAAATGTATGATGCTATAATGTTTCACAGCCAAATTATTAACTACTTATGGGAAAAAAGAAAAAGGGAAAGAAAAGAGGAGAGATACCAAGGGAAAAATGAAAGGGAATCTGCAAAAAGTATAATACAAGAATCTAATCACGTAATCTGCACATTTACAATCATTAAGAACAATCGCTCAATGATTGTAAAATCTGCAAAAAATAAATTGTATGAGAACAGGCTACAAACAATTTGAGTCAAGTGGTGAAGCGATGAAGCCTATTTTTTAATTGTGAATAATTAGAAGTTATTGTTAACCTGATATGATAAGCAATGGTACTGTATAGTAACAGGCAATTAATAACAAAAGTGATGCAATATCATTTAATCACATGCATATGTATCATATGAAAGGTGAAAACTTATGACAAAGTTGTTTTATGATTATTAACTTTGAAATAAAGCCATCATACTATGTACAACATCCGACAATGCTATTTGGCTTTACCGTGGAACGGTAATGCAATGATTGGCAGGAAGAAAAATTCTCTCTGACACACATAATATGTCTACATAGAACTTCAGAACTTTTGCATGGCATTTCACCTATACTATCACAAATGCATTTATGACAACCATTTGAACTTTTACACGAAAATTCACCCATATCATCACAAATGCATTCATGACAACCATTTATAAAAGCCTTCGGATACATCATAGATAATATCAAATGCAGATTTCTAAAATCAACAGAAGCTTTCTACGCGTCAAAAGATTGACCATAACTGTAACATCCCATCTTACTGATCTGTTGTTCATAAACAACAGTAAAAGATTTAAAGATTGCTTCAGAGTGAAATTCTTTTATACATACAGCTTGTAGCTCAGATTTCATAACATATAAAAGAAAGATTTAAAAAATACAATAAAATAAAATAAGAGGAAAATATGCAGAGCAACCAATGGAGACTTGAACTCCAAAAGATCAATAGAAGAATAATTGATAAAACTTCAACTTACTTTCCCTTGAAAATGATCCAGATCTATCACCAATAACTCCTGGGTTTCGTGGTCCTGTGACAACTCTGTTCAACTGCGAGACAGAACAACAAATTCAGAATCTACCTTCAAAAGAGTATTGATAGCATCTCAAAATCTTAAGTTTCCACTGATACGTAACTCATGTGAGAAAATATTCCGAAACAATAATAAAAATGACTGAGCAGTATGCACATCCAAAAGACTCAGTCCTACAACATCAGAATTATCGACTATGCAGAATAGTAAGGACTAAGGAAAGAGAAGGTTTAGATTTAACTACATCCAAAAAAACACAGATTCCCAAAGCATACAAATCTAAATCAGATATCTATATAAAGGAGATCTAATTGTCAATAGCTACCTTCAAATACAATAATCATTCGAGAGGAAATGCAGGAGTGCATGGATTTCTCAATAAATAATTAAATTTTCCTTCAAACACGTGTATAAGCCTCTATTAATGCAGGATCTCAATAACTACTACTAAAATCTTTTAGTTTCACCTTTTTAAAATGGGCACTGAAACCCGGTATGTAACAGACTACCAAAGTGAAATTGAAAAGAGGAAAGAAAACAAAGGACCTGACATTCTATAAAAAAACAACAGAAAATGAAAGTTTTTCATCCTTTCCATCTCCAAGTTAACATTATATATTTGACATGGATACAGTGAACAGTATATGTTCATCAGCATCTGCAAAAGTGAAAGAGTCTGACCTTTGCAAACGTAGTAGTCAAATCATCCACATCAGACAAAGAGCCTAAAACTAAACCCTGCAAATGAAATAGAAGAAAGAAAATGTTAAGAGGCTTAGATCCGACTCATAGGTGCGTTATGCAGTAGATAGAAAATTTAAGTCAAAATTTGAAACTAAAACTTGATTAGGATTGTTAAAACAGAATAATTCAGCATCGCAGAGAGAATGGAGGGTAATGCCATCAATAAATTAACCATGAAAAAATTTACATGTCAAGAATGAGATCAACTCTCTAAACCATGCAGAAAAAAAATTCATGCAACAGCATATGACCTAAACATTAAGAGAACATACTAAAAGTAATCAAAACAATCCATGATAAATAACTATTTAATTCCACAGCACAACCCCCATTTCCACGTTATGATGAACAAAGAAGAAAGTCCATGAAATTCTGAAACCACCAAATCGAGCAACATAGAATTCAGTCAATAAAAATATAGCATTGATATGTTCTCCTAAATCTTTCAAACCAAACTACCAAAAAACAGACATCATTGCCATCTACCAAGGCAAATCATTTACCATTTATCTCAAAAGTTCACAGACCGAAGCCTAAAAATTATACTGTTGGATCTCATAGAGAGATAAGGTTTTAACCTCTACATGTTAAGTGGGATAGACTCAGCTTAGCAGAAAGAAAATAAGGCCCTCCACAACAAATTGCAATTCAAATGGTATCATACAGTAACGGAAATGCAAAAGGTTTCAAAGCCTACAAAGAGTCAACCACCTTAGTACAAGTACAACACACCAGCAAGATCAATTATAGAGTTTCCACATTGCAAATTTGAACTTCAAGTACACTACAAGTCTACAACTAAATATAACCAAATCTTACATCTCCTTTGTCAAACAAATGATACTCGTCATCGGTTGCAGATCCAAAGAAAGGAGCATTATTATGTCCCTCCTCTTCTAGTCCCCCTAATTCAACTTCTTCCCCAATATTTTGACCAAAAAATTCATATTGTGACGCATCAAACATCGCACTACCTGCAACACAGCACAAGGCTTCAAGTTACAAAACCAATTAACAACTCAAAAAGCAAACCCTCACAATCAGCTGCCCAATCAATAAACTTCAATTCAATTTGATTTTGGATAAATCCGTTATATTTATCTCAAGATTGAAACTTTCGATTTCTGCGAGTGTAAATAAATGATTTTGATAATCAAAGATTTATGGATTTAGTGAGAGAGAGGGGTAGCTAACCGGATGAGGTGCGAGTGAAGTTGAGGAAATCTCTGCCACCGGATCTCTCCATATTTACAGAGCAACCCAAAACCCTAAAATGTTAAAAAAAAAAAAAACAGTGAACTAAAGAGTAGGGCACATGATCGTTCCTCGGAACCCTAATTAGGGTTTCGGTTCTCTCTCGAGAGAGAAGTGAGAGAGACGATGAAAATGAAAATCGAAGATAAGAAAGGCAAATTTCTGTTTTAATTCAAAAGAAAAGAAGAAAAAAAGCTTAAATTTTAAAATATATGCATTATATACATTTATATATATATACACACACACACATATATTCGTGCGTAGAAGAGACGCGCAGGCAGGCTGAGATAAAGACGGCCAAGAACCAGCCAACGCCGATTCTTCTATTCTTGCAAGCAACTGTATTACACGCGCACGCCTCTTTTTCTTTTTGTCGGGATAAGTAAGACCGGTTTGGGCTACTCTCCAATAAAACCGGATTCTACTTGAAAAAATTTGGTATCTAATATTTTATAATCAAAACTTATCTAATTAAATAGAGTATCTTATTTACCGATTTCGGTCCGGTCTCGAGTTACCTTATTCTCCATTTTTCAATATATTTTTTATTTCATTTGAAAAATATATTTTTTTTCAAAAAAAATATAATAATTCATAATTGATTTTGTTTCATTTGTTCAATATATGTTTAATTTGGAATTTGAGTGGGGTGATTGTACGTTATTTAAGTAATTAAGAGACTTGTATTTTGATTTTATAATTTGAAAATTGGTTCCAAAATTTGGTTATGGTTCCCACCACACTAGAATCTGAACTGACCCTAAAGGAATCGATTCTGGAATCAGAAAAATGGTCTAGTTCTGATTCCGGGATTGAAAAACCAGTCTGGCTTATTATGGTTCCGGATAGAATCGAAATTGATGCTCACCCCTAACTATATTTCCACAAAATATAAATGTTTTAAAAACCAAATCAATGATCAAATCAGTGACCTAAAATGTTTAATAAGTCACTGATTTGATCGATTGAACCGTTCCGGTTAAACAGGTAAAATCAAATTACGTTATAAATAATTTAAATTAATTAAAAAGTATAAAAACACTTAATTTTAACTTTTCGTTTAAAAAAGTTAAGAAACCGGCGGGTCTAGTTTCACTTATTTTAATCCATTTTTTACCATCCCGATTTTTAAGATTTAACCAGACTGAATTTACAATTGATTTCTTATTCGACCAGTTCAATCGACCGGTAACTTCGGATTTTTAAAACCATGCATTTCCTATGAAGGTTTTATAATTATTAGTATGACACTAACTTTGATTTTATTCGGTATGCTGACTGTCTTTGTTTTTTACGAAAAGAAAATTCTCTCTCAGACAACACACATGATAAAAGTGTCGTCATTTTTTTTTTTTGGGGATGATGAGTTGTAAATTGATTTCTTTTATGAGATTTTTTTTCTTCATTTTATTAAGGTATCACTAATTTGTTACACCTACTTTCTTGTCTTATTTTTTAATTTTATAAATCATTTACAACAGTTTCGGGTAAATTAAATGGGACATAATCAAATAGATATCTCCGGTTCCTTATAATTAGAAACCACTCTCTGTCTTTCACCCTCATTTCCTTCTGACTGAATTTTGATCACTGTGGCTCTTTCTTCTGCGTTTTCCATTGGAGCTAAACAATCTATTGCCCCATTCTTTACTGTTTCAAAACCGAACCTTATTTACAGAAAGCAGGTCAGTTAATTACATGATATTCAAGTTCTTGTGTTTTTTGCTTTTGCTATCTGGGTTCCAATTATTTTGCTTTGATCAATCTTCTTGTTTGGTATTTGTTATGTGTATTTCTAGTACATGGTCATAACTATTGGCTATGGTGGTTGATGATGTGTTTCAGTTATTCTGTTTTTGAGAGCATCAGCTGAGAACTCAGATGGCGAGAGGAAGCGAAGAAGATGGCTCACAAAGAAAGAAAAAGAAGGCTGGAATATTGATTTTCTGAAGAGAAACCAACATCATTGTTGGACTCAGTAAATTACCCTATTCATATGAAGAATATGTCTGAAGAGATAAAAACATGCATTGTATATGTATGATATATAGTAACATATCCCCACGTGTAACAATTATAAGATTTTTACAAGAAACACATTCTCTAGATTCGAACACGGGACCTCAAGGTCAGATTCTGGGTCCTACGTACCACCAAACCACGCCCCTTAGGGACTATAATTATTGACATATCGTTAGTAAATTAATATTTTTTCATTGTCAAATCAGGATTGTTAGTTCCATTTTTATTGGCATGTGTCCGTGACAAAACAAGTTCAATTGAGTTGTAATCTTTCATGAAGATCTTTGTGCAATTGGACTGGTTTCTGGCTGCTGTGCATCAGACATGCGTTCGTGGTGCGTTCTTTGAAGTGTTCGAACGTGTGGCGTTAGTGACACGTTCTTTATTGGGTTCGAACGGGAGCTTTCCAGAGAGCAAACGTTCGAGGCACGTTCTTGTGGGGTTCGAACGGGAGCATTCCAGAGAGCTCACGTTCGTTGTGCGTTCGATTGACGTTCGAACGAGTCTTCACAGAAAGGGCGCGTTCGTGTAGCGTTCTAGTAAGCGTTCGAACGCGACTGCGATCTGAACGCGATTTTGGCCTGCAAAACCCTAGCTTTTCACCCTACCTATAAATATAACACTTAGCCGCCATTCCCAAGAGTTTGAGAGAGCTGAAACACTTTTCCCTTGAGCCAAATCTCCCAAAGCTTTCAACTCTATTTGATTCCACCATTGAAGACTTCTTCATCCTATTGTCTTCTCCATTAATGGTGTGAATCCTTCTTTGATAAACCTTCAACACAACATAACCCAAATTCCCTAATCCTTAAGAGTTCTTTAGGAGGAAGTTTGGTAGTCGGAGTTCCGGCGTTCGAAGTGATACAATCTACTCAGAGACTTCAGAGGTTCTGAAGAAAACCGTAGGTTGCGGACTCAAGGTGTTGCCTTGAGTTCTTACAGTATTGAGGTACTTGAGTCGGTGAAGTTGTCACCATGGGTCTTGACCATCGCTGTAAGTTTATCTCTATATAGTGGATTGGGCTGGTAGCCGATATACCCGGAGTGGTTTTTTACTCGGAAGAGTTTTCCACTTCGTCACCAAAATTATTGTGTTGATTTTGTGTGATTGATTTATCTTTCCGCAATTTATATTTCGTGGTTAATTAATATTGTGGTATTGTTTGTTGTTGGATATTGTGGTTGGTAGTTGATTTCCCATAGACACATTAATTAGGACTTGTCTCAATTAATTGTGATTGTTTCCGCATAGGGTCAGAACTTAGGATAACCTCGAATTTTCAATTGGTATCAGAGCCTGAACTCGATCCTTGACCCATTAGCTATGGAGCGTAGTCAACCCTTAAATTGTCCGCCATTCTTTGATGGCACAGAATATTTGCATTGGAAAGTTCGCATGAGAGCGTTCCTTAAGTCCTTAGATGAGAGGGTCTGGATGACTGTTGAACACGGGTGGAAACCTCCCGTTGTTATTGTTGATGGGGTATCTTCCCCTAAAGACAAATTGACCTGGACCAATGACGAATTTGATGCTAGCAATAGGAACAGCAAAGCTGTTAATGCCATACATGGTGCTGTCTGTTCTGCTGAGTTTAGGAGAATCTCAATGTGTGAGATAGCCAAGGATGCTTGGGACATCCTGCAGACTGTGCATGAGGGCACATTGTCTGTTAAAAATAATAGACTCCAGGATTTAGCTACTAGGTTTGAGGTCGCCAAGATGAAAGAAGATGAGACCTTTGATGAGTTTTATGCTGAGATTAACGATATCGTTAACTCTAGTTTTAACCTAGGTGAGACTATTCCTACCAATAGGATAGTTAGGAAAATCCTGAGATCCCTACCTGATAAGTTCCTACCCAAAATCACCGCCATCGAGGAAAGCAATGACCTCGATCAGCTTAATTTAGATGAACTCGTAGGAAAGCTGCAGGTTTATGAGAAAAAGCTTCCTGATTTTAGAGAGCCAAAAACATTTGCGATGAAAATCGCTAAGGAAGTTGTGCATGATTCGTTTAGTGATGATGATACCATCAAGGATCATGATTTGGCCTTGTTTGCAAAGAAGTTTAGGAAATTTCTTAAACTTAAGAAAAATGGCCATAGCAGTAATAGGGATAGGGAGGATAGGCCTAAAGAGAATAGGCATATCAGGAGTGAGTCTAGAGAGGATAGGGATAGTAGATCCCGTGGTGCCCAATGCTATGAATGTGAAGGATATGGGCACGTTAGATCTGTGTGTCCCACATACCTTAGGGCTAAAGGCAAGAAAGCCATGGCAGCATCTCCTAGTGATTCAGAAGGTGGTTACTCTTCTGATGAGTCTCCTAAAGGCAAGAAAAATTTTATTGCCTTTACTGCTAGTGTGACTGGTGAGAGAGAGATTGTGGTTAATGATGATGATTCTGAAGTCTCCCTTGATGAGTCTGTAAATGAGGAAAGTCTTCAAGTAGCTTATGTTGAACTGTTTAATGAGAGTTTAGCTATTAAGAAGACTAATATAGATGTCAGTCAAAGGCTGAAAACTGTTGAGCTAGAAAAGAATGAAGCTCAAGCTAAATTTGAGCAAAGCCTTTTGATGGTTGATGATCTAGAGGAGAGGAACAAAAGCCTAGTTAAAAGAGTTCAAATATTAGAGACCGAACTTGAAAATGCTAGAACCCAATTGTCCGCATTTTCTAGTGAGAATAAAAATGTGGATCGTAAGTTAGGAATTATTTCTGAGCCTAACTGTGATAAGGCTTCTTCTTCCAAAGCTGTGCCTGTAGCAGCTAAACATGACTTAGGCAAGAAACCTGTTGAGTGTAGTCATGTTATTCCTCCATTTATTCCTCGTCCTATGACCCAACCTCGATCTAGAGGTGTTGTGGGTAAACCTCGCTCTTGTCAGAGGTTTGTGCCTGTGTGCCACCACTGTGGCAAGGCTGGACATATTAGGCCTAAGTGTTTCATATTGCACAAGCAAAAGAGAAGGCCTAAGAGTGTGTCTCCTAGATTTGATTCGGCAAATCTAATGTCTCAAGTTTCTGCACTAACCAAACAAGCTCAATTCTTGAGTGAGAAACTTGCTTTGTTGTCTGGGAACTCTCATGTGCATGAGGCTCCTAGAAAGGTTTGGGTGGGGAAGCAAGATGATTTCCCATCTACTTCTGCATGTCCTGATGGACATGATGAGAGTGCACTTCGGTGTAACTCTGCTTAAAAGATGCATTTTATTTTCCCATTGCGTGTGTGTGTGCGTGTGTTTTATGTTTTTACACGTTTGTTTTATTTTCACAGCATATGGGTGTGTGTGTGTGTCTTGTTTTTGTTATATATCCCTTGGTATATAGGATGGAAACCCGGACATAAATTTCATAGCCGATTCTGAATGGACGGTAGTATGATCTGCACTCGGGATACAACTCCACGTACCATTGGATGTTTTACAAGCTGTTTTGTGTCTTTTTTTTTATTGTGCCTTAAAACTGAAAAATCAAAAAAAAAATTATTATATTTTTTGAAAAAGACCAAAAAATATTTTTGTGGCTTGTTAGAGCATGAAAAGCGTATTCATGTGATCCTGGTATGTAGGATATATGATTATGCATGTATGATATGCTTTTATTTTTCTTGATGCTCTATATAAATGAGTGTGTGTGATAAAAACCTTTGGTATATCTTGTGCTTGCACTTCCACATACACGTTTTTAATTTGTCAAGGCTTGGTCGCATGTATGAGTTTTTGGAATGGCAATCTAATCTCTTCCATGCTTTGTTTGCTTAATAGTGTGACCTTTGACTAGATGACCTTGCTATCCCCTTGTAAAAGCAAAAAAAAATATATATATTGTTAAATGAGACTCAAGTGCAAAAGAGCCAAAATGGCCAAATTCAAAAGATAAGGGCAAAAACCCTTCACTCGAAAGAGTTATTAAATATGAGCTCATGATATTTCTGGGGTAAATATTATAGCATGCAACCCATGTTGCTTATTTTCAGGTCCTAGTGGTGCTGGGTTTGAACACCTATTTTGTGGACTTGGTTTGTTTAGAGATGGATTTCTTTGGCTGTGTCCAGCTCATAAAATAAGGTCTTAAGCCTTGATTCATTATGCACTTTATTTTTCCACGCAAGTGCTTTATATGCTTTGGTGTTTTGTCATATGCATAAGTGTTGTATTTAGCCCCTTTTAAAATGATGCATATTGTTTCCTGTCATAATCATTTGAATACTGACTGGGTATCTTTGTATTTGCTTGATGTGTCTTCCAGTCCGTGTTTGCCGTGTCTTTTCCTGGTATGCACTGTGTCTGTTTTTCGTTCGTGTATCGTTTTTCTTTTCGTTCGAACATGTTTCGTTGGTGTTTCGTTTTATTTTCTGTTCGAACAGTCATTAGACACTCGTTCGTATCTCGTTCGAACTGTCGTTCGAACGCTTTCGGGCTATTTAAATAGTCTTCGTGCGTGTTTGTGTTCGCACAGTTCTTTTCTCTCCTCCTCTTCCGCTGGTCCTCCTCCAGACTTTTACCAGCGCATTTTGGACTCTCATGCCACAATCCTGGCCGAGCTTCGTCTACTCTCAGGAGGCCAATCGGAGATTCGTTCGACTGTTCGTAACTTGGAAGCTCAGTTTGCTCGCCATATTGCGGATTGTAATGCGGCTTCTGATGATGAGGGTTCCTCTGCTAGTTCCGAGTCTGACTAGTTGCTTTATTTTCTTTGGTGGGTTTTATTTGAGTTAGCAGGAGTCTGTTTCCTTTTTAGGATCATATTTGTTGTTAAACTTTATGTTGTACTCTCACCCCTTTTGTTTAATGATGGGATGTTTTGCGCTCTTTTGACGAACTTTAATGAAAATATTCTGTCTTGAATGTTTCTCCTTCAGTCTATCACTGATGCTTGCTTACAAATATTGCTTTTGGTTATTTGTTTCCCATTTATTCTTATGCTATATTTGGATGCCTGTTTGTGAGGGGGAGTACGTGTTCCATATATGTTTGTTGTTTCTCCTGGTGTATGCATGCTTTGTCATTTCGTGACAAAAAGGGGGAGTAAATGGGTGATTTTTCCTGTTTCAGGAGAGTTCAGATTAAGGGGGAGAAAAATGATTTACCTGTTTTATGTTTCTTTTCACGGTATATTATTGGTTGTGGATGTTTCAGATAACAGGTATGTTGCTGTGGCGTTTTTGTTTTCAAGACTACTCTGTTAGGTGTTAGATCGAGTCCATTTGTAATAAGTCACTGTTTTGATGGTTGACAGTTGACTATTTTCTTTTTGGATCTATTATCGTAGTCTTTGTATTAGGTAGTGTTTTGTCACGGAATGCCAAAGGGGGAGATTGTTAGTTCCATTTTTATTGGCATGTGTCCGTGGCAAAACAAGTTCAATTGAGTTGTAATCTTTCATGAAGATCTTTGTGCAATTGGACTGGTTTCTGGCTGCTGTGCATCAGACATGCGTTCGTGGTGCGTTCTTTGAAGTGTTCGAACGTGTGGCGTTAGTGACACGTTCTTTATTGGGTTCGAACGGGAGCTTTCCAGAGAGCAAACGTTCGAGGCACGTTCTTGTGGGGTTCGAACGGGAGCATTCCAGAGAGCTCACGTTCGTTGTGCGTTCGATTGACGTTCGAACGAGTCTTCACAGAAAGGGCGCGTTCGTGTAGCGTTCTAGTAAGCGTTCGAACGCGACTGCGATCTGAACGCGATTTTGGCCTGCAAAACCCTAGCTTTTCACCCTACCTATAAATATAACACTTAGCCGCCATTCCCAAGAGTTTGAGAGAGCTGAAACACTTTTCCCTTGAGCCAAATCTCCCAAGCTTTCAACTCTATTTGATTCCACCATTGAAGACTTCTTCATCCTATTGTCTTCTCCATTAATGGTGTGAATCCTTATTTGATAAACCTTCAACACAACATAACCCAAATTCCCTAATCCTTAAGAGTTCTTTAGGAGGAAGTTTGGTAGTCGGAGTTCCGGCGTTCGAAGTGATACAATCTACTCAGAGACTTCAGAGGTTCTGAAGAAAACCGTAGGTTGCGGACTCAAGGTGTTGCCTTGAGTTCTTACAGTATTGAGGTACTTGAGTCGGTGAAGTTGTCACCATGGGTCTTGACCATCGCTGTAAGTTTATCTCTATATAGTGGATTGGGCTGGTAGCCGATATACCCGGAGTGGTTTTTTACTCGGAAGAGTTTTCCACTTCGTCACCAAAATTATTGTGTTGATTTTGTGTGA